>CM069908.1:138202650-138258338 GCA_036172215.1 Camellia granthamiana
ACTCACAGAAGTCGAAAATAGAGAGAGGCATGTAAAGGAGGCTCATGAAAAGTTGTTGAGAGAAGTGAAACGAAAAAATTTGTAAAGCCTTCTAAAAACTTACATGTAATCGAGTAATATTTTCGTCTTCTGAAATAAAATTGCAAGTATTTCTCTTTGAAAAGATTTTCTGTCTTTTCAAAAAAATTTGTTGATGTAGATAAAGTAAGAATTATATATACTCCCTTTAAAACTATGCACAGAATATACAAACATCCTTTTAAGATTACTCGTATTTTTATATTTTATTTTATTTCATTGATGTAATCTCAAAAGTTTACATAATACGAATCTCCCCATAAATTAATGCACAAAGGAAAATTACACAAATTGTATAGATTACCAATTTATAACATCAAAGGCCATTAAAATCCGGCCAAAAATAACTACACCAAGCACTAGCATAAAAAGAGAAAATACAGATAAAAATAATTTCTTCAGACAGAATAGAAGCAATGATTATTAAATCTAAGAGAGTTTGGAGCATATACAACCATATAAAAAATATAATAAAGTGCAAAAATAATTTTAACATATTAATAGGGAAAAAAGATGTTGACGGATGTAAAATTCGTCGACGACGATGAAGATCGGTGACAATGGTGAAAGACGGTGATAATGATGTAGATCTGCCTCAATGAAGAGGATCGGAAAGAATAGTGAAGATCGATAGATCGGAGATAGATCTTGGTATATCGGTAATAAATTTATGTAGATTTAGAAAGCACAAACTTTGAGATAGTACTTAAAGAAACTAGATTTGTTCATCCGAACAAATAAATTTTGAAATAATGTATAAAATGCTTAAAAGGAACCAGAAACCACAAAGTTGAAGCTGGTATTAAGGCCTCGTTTGGCATGTTAATGTTTTAGTTTAAAAACTAAAAAATTACTAAAAAAATAAAAAAATCTATAACCTATATTAAAAAGTTAAAAATTTTATTTTCTCTCTACTTTTTGCATATCTTTTTATAAAAAATTAAAAAATCATTCCAAATACACTAATTTTTTTATTTCATATTTTAGTCAAAAAATTAAAAAATTATTAAAATAATCTATTCTCAAACAAGATTTAAGACTAGATATTAAAATAATTATTGACGAATTAACAATTCAATGTCGCAGTTTTGACCTATTCCGAACCACCCACCATTACAAAGAGTTTGCAGAAAATTTGTCCCATTTAAAATAGATTGGTTGGCTTCAGTTTGACCTCTTCTATATGCCTTCCATGAAAGACTTGATGAGATTCATACATTAAATCTTTATTTATTATTATTATTTTTTTATTGACAAATTATAATTTTGTTTTAAAAAATAATTTGTAAAAAAAAAAAAGAATATATCCAAAAATAAATTATAACTCTAAATAATTTGATAGAGAATAGCAATTAACATACTAAATAATTTATTGAGTGCAAATAGAATCTCCCACTTACATGTAGTAGATTATGCAAATCATATACAAAGCAATAAACTGAGTCCTAACCACAATCACACTTCTACCAAAATAACATTGAGGGTTTGACTTCACCTACAGTCTCGTTTGGGAAAATAAGATTTTAATAAATAAAAAAAAGTCAAAAAATCTTTATAAATTGTTATAATATATATTTTTTTTATTTTTTTATATGTTTTTTCGTAAGTAGTTAAAAAATCAATTAAAAGAATCAATTCTCAACCGAGAGGATAAAACATTATTTTTTAAAAAATTTATTAAAAAATCAAATTTTTATATGAAAATTCGTACAGTTGTTTTTGATTTTATAAAAACTATTTTCGTACAAAAATAATAACGATATAAAAATGGTACATGATTTCGAACTTTTTATTCTTTTATTTTTACAGACAAAAGAAAAGGAAAAAAAAAAAAAAAAACTTAAACTTAAACTTGACAATAAAACCCTGTAAATGATAATAATAACTTAAAAATCATATTTAGAGCATTTCTAATGGAGCTGTCAAACGAGATGTCAAAATTATAATTTGGCAAAAGTGACAAAAAAAAGGTTCTCCAAGGGCATGCTATTCTTCTTGCCAAAGGTAGTAGATGCCATTTCTGTTACCAAATTTGGTAGGTTGAATGGCAAGTGCCAAACATACCACATCATCAAATATCAACATATTTTTTGCTCCAAATTTAGTTGAAAAAACATAATTCATTCAGTAGAAAAACCTCCCAAGTTTCAAAATCAAACCCAAATTTCAAAATCAAACCAAATTTCAAAGGAGTTGCCAAATTCACAAATTTTATAAATAACAAAAAAAAAATTTAGAACAAATCAAACCAAAAAGTTAGTCAAGAACAAATCAACCAAAATTTCACAAATTTATATAAATCTCATAATCAAATTTAGAAGATAAATACCTGGACTGACCTCTAGGGCTTTTTCTTTATCGACTTGTAGGGTTCGTTCCTATACCAATCGAGCTCTATCAAAGTCCAAACATTGGTGTTTAGTCAAACACTGACTTCCATTGAAACACACAGAGAGAGAGAGAGAGAGAGAGAGAGAGAGAGAGAGAGAAGACTGGTTTCAAAGATTGAAGATCGACGCTGGTGGTGGTGATGCAAATCACAGAGAGAGACAAAAAGACAGAGACAGAGAGAGAGAAGACTAGTTTTGGAGATCGAAGATCAGTGACCGGTTTGAGGACAAAGAGAGAGAGATGCTCTTGAGATTAAAGATGGAGACAAAGACAGAGAGAAGACACCATCTCAGCCGATTAGTTTGAAGACAGAGACAAAAAGATGCTCTTAAGGTCAAAGACAGAGATAGAGAGAGAAGAAGACACCATCTCAGTTGAATGGTTTGAGGACAGAGACAAAGAGATGCTCTCGAGATCAAAGACAGAGCTAGAGAGAGGAGAAGACACCATCTTAGCTGACTAGTTTGAGGACATAGAGAGAGAGAGAGAGAGAGAGAGAGAAGAGACATCATCTTAGCGCCGATTGGGTTAAGAACAGAGAAAGACAAAGGGCTTGATATAGGATCATTCTAGAGGGATGATGTCAGACATTGGATTGTTATGCAATCAACGATTGAGATCTTGTTATGAAATCAGCTGTTGGATCATTCTAGAGGGATACTCTCAACCGTTGGATTGTTATGCAATCAACGACTAAGATCTTGTTTTGCAATCAGTCGTTGAATCATTCTAAAGGGATGAATCATTCTAAATGGATGATCTGGTTTGGGATGATTACTATTATACACTTTTGTTCATTAAAAAAAATTAAAAAAAATAAAAATAAAAACACAAGTGAAATAGGAAAAAAATGGTCATATTTTGTAAATGATCAAATTTTTGAAAATTCTCAATGGTTGTATTTAGAAAAAAAAAAAATGGTCATATTTTATAATTCTATAAGTACAAACTTTTTTTTCTCAATTTCATTTCACAACAAACTGTTGGAACAATCTTCTGTGAAAAATAAATAAATTGAAACAAATCAAACAAATAAAATAAATTATATACTGAATTTATTTTTACCGAATCGAATGAATATTTAACGACCAAGTCGAGTGTGTAACACTCTGTCCTTAAGACAGATTCGCCCTGCTACGGTGCTTATAGTCAAGTGGCATCTATCTCCCAAGATACAATGATCTTCACAAATTTATAGTAGCACTCCAAACAAATTTGTCCGGCGAACTAGAACCTTATGTTCTATACTCTCTTTAATTTTCTCTAAAACTAGAATGAAGAATAAATAATGCAAATGAGAAAAATAAGATAGCAAAATGAAATTTTTAGTCAATTTTCGGATATGTAATCTGCTGGAATAGGGCTGGCATTTATAGGCAACCAATCTGACCCGAACAGGTACCAAGGAAGTGAACAGGTGTAGTTTTGAATTTGAACAAATACTATTTGAATTCAAACAGATCTGGAGGCAAATTCAACCATAAACTGTTGTTGGAAACTGCTGGCAGTTATTTGGCAGTTTTATAACTGTAAAACAGTTTGAACCTGTGTGGAATTTCGGACTGAAGGTGGTAAAATTTTGGACAGAAAATTAATTTCAACTTTGGCTCAAAATTGGAATTTAATTTCATTATGAATTTCTAGAAAAATTAAAATAAAATTAATATTAGAACTGACCCAATCCACAATCCACACCCGACACGGCTCGGCTTGGCCAGCTGGTGGGCGGCGACGCCGCGCGCGTGCGTGGTGGTTTGAGCCAAGGTTCCATTTGTCCATAACTTCTCCCTTCTACAAACTTGGGCTGCTCCTAACCCAAGTTAGTACACCAAGAGCTTATATATCCACAAAAGCTCTCTTAAAGTTTCAATGTGGGATAACCATTTCAAGGAAACCCATATTTTACTTCTTTAAATGTCCATTCCACAAACCCAAAAACGACGTCAAGTTCCCATTCACTCATAAATGGTTTTGACGAACCGTCTTCATCGTGTGACTTTCAATGCAGTAAGGAACACGGCACCTCTTCAGACCCACCTCAAAAGATGTTTGGGGCCCACTCAATTTTGGGCTCGAAGATGGCCCAAAATAAGCCTTATAAAACCAAAATTTCCAACAATCCTCCATATAAATGGAATTTGACGGAGAGAAAATGCAACAACAAGATCTAATTATAGAGAGTACAAAAATTAGAAATATTCTGCAAAGAATAGGTAGCTTTTGGCTTTGAACCTTCCCTTGTGAGACACTATCAGATTTACTAGCTAACTAGTGAACATGATGTCTTGAACTGTTCAGCTGTTTGTGTAAACCAAGACAATAGAACTCACACAGAATATCACCAGACATAGTTTAGTTCTCACTATTGTGTTTATTTTGGCCTTGAACAACCTGGTTTTTCATGAGTGCTCTAGAGAATTATGGCCCTTCACAAATCTCATAGAACTGGCCCAGTTCACACTCACATAGGTGATTCTTATGAAGAGTATCCTGCCATATTCCATTAGGTATACCTAGATATAAGAATCATTAAAAGTATTACTTAACCTAAGACGCTGCAGACATCACTATTTCATCCTAGAAATGAGTAGGACTTTGAGTCCCCAGTGATCCTTCTGAGTCATACATAACTCGGTTGTCCCTTTGAACCTAGATCTTGGGATCTCCAGTCAACTAGGTTGGGTTGCCGTTATGGTAACTCTTATTCAATAGGCTTAAGTCCCATTCCCCTCGATGAATTCTCAATTAGCTTTCTTGCTAACCTTTTGGTTAGTGGATCCGCTATGTTGTCTTTAGACTTCACATATTCAATGGAAATAATTCCATTAGAGAGTAGTTGTCTGACAGTGTTATGTCGACGACGAATGTGTCGTGACTTACTGTTATATATATGACTCTGTGCTCTACCTATTGCTATTTGACTATCATAATGTATGCATATAGCAGGCACCGATTTTGGCCACATTGGAATATCTTCAAGGAAGTGGCGAATCCATTTTGCTTCTTCACCAGTTTTGTCTAAAGCTATGAATTCTGATTCCATAGTAGACCTAACAATGCAAGTCTGTTTGGAAGATTTTCAAAATACAGCCATCCCACCAAGAGTAAAGACATACTCACTGGTGGACTTTGAGTCTCTAGTATCCGATATCCAGTTTGCATCACAGTAACCTTCAAGTATTGCTAGATATCTAGTATAATTCAGCCCAATGTTACAAGTAAATCGGAGATATCTTAGAACCCTTATAATTGTTTTCCAGTGTTCTATTCCCGGATTACTTGTATATCTACTTAATTTACTTACTACATAAGCTATATCCGAGCGAGTACAGTTCATCAAGTACATGAAGCTTTCAATAATTTGGGCATACTGTAATTGAGAAATACTTTCCTGTACATTCTTAGAAAGAAACAAATTAACATCCGCAGGTGTTCTAGCAAAATAATCATCATCTTTGCTGAATTTGTCAAGTATTTTCTCAATATAATGAGATTGTGACAAAGCATATCATTCTGATGTTTTGGTAATTTCATACCAAGAATTACATCAGCAATGCCCATGTCCTTCATGTCAAAATGTTTATTCAACATTTTCTTGGTAGTTTTAATCATGTCATTATTACTACCTATGATGAGCATATCATCCACATAAAGACATACAATGACATAACATTTGTCTGTATTTTAAATATAAACACATTTGTCACACTCATTAATTTTAAATCCATTTGACATTATTGCCTTATCAAATTTCTCATGCCATTACTTTGGCGCTTGTTTTAAACCATATAATAATTTAACCAATTTACACACTTTCTTTTCTTTTCCTGGAACAGAAAAACCTTCTAGTTGTTTCATGTAAATTTCTTCATCTAACTCACCATTTAAGAAAGCGGTTTTCACATTCATTGGATGAATTTCTAGATTGTATAGAGACGCAATGGCAATTAGCATTCTAATGGATGTAATTCTAGTAACCGGTGAGTATGTGTCAAAGTAATCAAGACCTTCTTTTTGTCTAAAACCTTTGACCACAAGTCTTGCCTTGTATTTGTCAATTGATCCATCCGCTTTCATTTTCCTTTTGAAAATCCACTTATATCCAAGAGGTTTACAACCTGGTGGCAAATCCACCAATTCCCAAGTGTGATTTTGCAAGATGAATCAACTCCACTGTTTACAGCTTCTTTCCATAAATGAGCCTCAGGACTGGACATAACTTCTTTAAAAGTTAAAGGTTCATTTTTTAACAAAAATGTTAAAAAATCTAAACCAAAAGATTTTGAGGTTCTAGCACGTTTACTACACCTAAGTTTCTCTTCCTCATTTTGATCTATCTCTTACTCTTGATCTTGTTCTTGATCATTACTAGTAATAGCATCAAAAGATCTTTTATTAGTACTAGTCTCTTGTCCAGTCTTATTTGGAAATACATGTTCAAAGAATGATGCATTCCGAGATTCAATAATAGTATTTACACGCATTTTGAAATGTTCTGATTTATGAATCAAAAACCAATATGCACTACTATTCTTGGCATAACCAATGAAAATGCAATCAATTGTTTTAGGACCTATCTTAGTCTTTTTAGGACTAGGAATAGCCACTTTAGCCAAACACCCCCACACTTTTAAGTATTTGTAGGATGGTACTCTCTCATGCCACATTTCATAAGGTGTTTGATTCACTTTTTCGGGGTACTTTATTACAGTATATAATTAGCAGAAAGTGTTGCTTCCCCCCACAAGTTCTGAGGTAATCTAGAATTTATTAACATAGCATTCACCATTTCTTTTAAAGTCCTATATTTCCTTTCAACAATTCCATTTTGCTGAGGTGAGTAAGGAGCGGTGGTTTGATGAATTATTCTATGTTCTTTACAAAACTCACCAAAACGTGATTCATATTCACCACCTCTATCACTTCTAAGTTCCTTTATTTTCTTACCAAGTTGATTTTCAACTTCATTCTTATATTGAATGAAAGTTTCCAAAGGTTCATCCTTGGTTCAAATTAAATAAACATAATTATATCTAGTATAGTCATCTATAAAAGTGATAAAATACTTTTTCCTATCTCTAGTTTGAATTGATTTAAAATCACAAATGTCACTATGAATTAATTCAAGTGGTTTCGTACTTTTTTCAATTGAATGAAAATGAGTTTTGGATAATTTTGCCTCAACGCAAATTTCACATTTATGATTTGAATCAATGTCAAATTTAGGTAAACATTCCATATTAATTAATCTATATAAAGATCCATAATTAACATGTTCTAGTCTACCATGCCATAAATTTGAAGATTCAAGCAAGTAAGAAGAAGATGTATTTTTATTAATAACTGAGGGTACAACGGTCATTACATTTATCTTGAAAAGGCTATCAGACATGTAACCTTTTCCTATATACATCTCATTCTTAGTAAGTACAAATTTATTGCTCTCAAACACTAGCCTAAACCCATTCTTACTTAACAAAGATTCGAAAACAATATTCCTGGGAATGTCTGGTACATGCAGCACATTGTTGAGAGTGAGTTCCTTTCTTGATGTCATCTTCAGAATAATCTTTCCTTGTCCTTCAACTTTGGAAGTTGAGGAGTTGCCCATAAAAAGTTGTTCAGCGTTGTCCATTGTAGAATAAGATGTGAACATCTTTTTGTCGCCACAGATGTGGCCAGTAGCACCGGCGTCCACCCACCATTCTTTAGGATTTCCAACAAGATTTTCCTTGGAAACAATTGCAGAAAGATTGATGTCATCTACACCATTGGAAATATTGTCCACTTCGGTCATATGGGCTTGAGTAGGCTTCTTATTTATTCTTTTTTTGCTTTTGCCTTTGCTATGGCAATCTTTGCCCGATGTTCCTCTTTGTCACAGATGTAACACTTGCCATTAAACTTGTACTTTTTAATTTCTCCTCTTTTAGAGCCTTGTGATGAACTTTCTCTAGAAAACTTCCGTTTCTTTGCTTTTGGAGCATGTTCTACCACATTTGCCTTAGACTCCATAGGATGCTTACCAGTCCCTTTTTTAGAATTGCGATTGTCCTCCTCAATCCTGAAACGCATAGTTAATTCCTCTAAAGACATTTCTTTGCACTTGTGTTTCAGGTAGTTCTTGAATTTCTTCCAGCCTTGTGGTAATTTCTCAATTAAGGCTGCAACTTTGAAGGATTCACTGAGAGACATGCCTTCTGCGTGAATGTCATGCAGAATGAGTTGGAGATCTTGAACTTGGCTGATCACAATGTTAGAATCAACCATCACAAAGTCCAGGAATTTGCCAACCACAAATTTCTTTTTGCCGACATCTTCCGTTTCGTACTTTTTCTATAAAGACTGTTAAAGTTCCTTTGTGTTTTGATAGAACTGTAGACGTTGTATAATGTGTTGTCAAGTCCGTTCAAGATGCAGTTCCGGCAAAGGAAATCAGCATGTTTCCAGGCATCGACCGCAGCAACCACTTGCCGGTCAGTTTCATCCTCGTTCAAAGTAGGAGCATTCTCACGGAGAAAACAAGCCAAGTTCAAAGTTGTAAGATGGAACAATATTTTTTGCTGCCATCTTTTAAAATTAGTTCCACAGAATTTTTATGGCTTTTCACCGTGATTTACCGATACTGTCACAACAGGAGAGGGGGTTGGCGCAATTGCAGCCACCATACCAGTACTTGTTTAAGCATTTGTTTCAGTTGCCATGAATTCTAAATTATAAAACAAAATTATAATTAGAATTTTATACTACACAGAAAATTAATCCAAATTCACAGAATTAAATTCTGTAAAAATGAAAGAAAGAATAAATGTAACGTTTATTTTTCAATTAATTTGGAAATAAAACAAAATTTTATTTAACCAAATTAATTCCACATAGAAAATTAAATTTCTGTAACACTTCAATAATTAAAATACTGAAACAAAATTTTAATTAATGAACCCTTAGAAAATAATTTCTGAAAACCCAAATTAATTTCTGACAAAATTTCACAAATAAATATTCTGAATTGTTAATGAAACCAGTATATTACTACTAATTGTCAAAGAAAATAGACAGTATATTACTACTATCTGTCAAACAGTATATTACTACTATTTGTTTTCCAACCAGAATATTATTTTTGTAAAATCACAGAAAATAATTTCTATAAGAAGAAGAAAGAGAAAGAGAAACAAATGAAAAATTCTGTAAACAGAATAATTCGAATCTGTCTTAAGATTGTTGGAACAATCTTTTGTGAAAAATAAATAAATTGAAACAAATCAAACAAATAAAATAAATTACATACCGAATTTATTTTTACTGAACCGAATGAATATTTAAAGACCAAGTCGAGTGTGTGACACTTTGTCCTTAAGACAAATTCGCCTGGGTGCTTACGGTTAAGTGGCATCTATCTCCCAGGATACAATGATCTTCACAAATTTGTAGTTGCACTCCAAACAAATTTGTCCGGCGAATTAGAACCTTGTATTCTATACTCTCTTTAATTTTCTTTAAAACTAGAATGGAGAATAAATAATGCAAAGGAGAAAAATATGATAGCAAAATGAAATTTTCAGTCAATTTTCGGATGTGTAATCTGTTGGAATAGGGCTGGCATTTAACCCGAACAGGTACCAAGGAAGTGAATAGGTGTAGTTTTGAATTTGAATAGATACTGTTTGAATTCAAACAGATCTGGAGGCAGATTCAACCAGAAACTGCTGTTGGAAATTGCTGGGCAGTTATTTGGCAATTTTATAACTGTAAAATAGTTTGAACCTGTGTGGAATTTCGGACTGAAGGTTGTAAAATTTTGGACAGAAAATTAATTTCAACTTTGGCTCAAAATTGGAATTTAATTTCATTAAAAATTTCTGGAAAAATTCAAATAAAATTTTGTCCAAAAAATTAATATTAGAACTGACCCACAATCCACACCCGGCACGGCTTGGCTTGGCCGGCCAGTCGGACGACGGCGGCGCGCGTATGCGTGTGGTGGTTTGAGCCAAGGTTCCATTTGTCCATAACTCCACCCTTCTACAAACTTAGGGTGCCCCTTGGGACCCAACCCAAGTTAGTACACTAAGAGCTTATATACTCACAAAAACTCTCTTAAAGTTTCAATGTAGGATAACCATTTCAAGGAAACCCATATTTTACTTCTTTAAATGTCCATTCCACGAACCCGAAAATGACGTCAAGTTTCCATTCACTCATGAATGGTTTTGACGATCTGTCTTCATGTGTGACTTGCCATGCGGCAAGGAACACGTCACCTCTTCGGACTCACATCAAAAAACGTTGGGGCCCACTCAATTTTGGGCTCAAAGATGGCCCACAATAAGCCTTATAAAATCAAATTTTCCAACACAAAACTCCCAAATTGCGTTTTTATTTATAGTTTTTTTTTTCTTCATAATCACTATGGAAGGTTCATCAAAAATAAAAAGAGGAAAATCATTCACCATTGATGAAGATGTGGCACTTTGTAAAGTTTGGTGTCACATTTTTGAAGATCCAATTGTTGGTAATTCGCAATCTTATGCTCACTTTTGGGGGAGAATTTATGAAAATTATTGCTCACTTCAGAATGATCAATCAAGAACACAAGTGTCTATCCAATCTTGATGGGGTATAATCATGAAATGTTTTAACAAATTTTGTGAGTGTTTAGCGCAAATCGAAAATCTACACCCAAGTGAGATGTCTCAAGTTGATATAGTAAGGTTCCATTTCATTTATTATGTTAGTTTTTTTTTTCCCCTTAATTTTTTTTATTTTGTTTCATATACAAATTAACTAATTAATTAATTTAATATTTTATTGATATAGATGCTTCAAGCAAAACTTTTATACCATCAAGATGAAAACAAATATTTTGTTTTTAAACATTGTTGGTCAATCTTGCAAAACAATATTAGTTGGCAAGATGTAACTTTTACGAACATAGTGAAGTTAAGGATACATACACTGTTTTTCCCTAATTCAGTCCCCGAATCCCCTATGGATAGCTGCATTTCTTTTGAAAACGATAACAGTCCAAGTGTTGGTAAGAATCCAATCCGTGAGGGTAGTGTCCCTGCAAGGGGTAAAAGGCCTATGGGTAGGAAATTTGCAAAAGAATTGCTTTGGAAAAGTGGAGCTGTTCAAGTTGAAGTCCACAAATATAACAATTTGTTGGAGACATTTAACCATCACTTTGCTGAGAAAGAACTGGAGATAAAAAATGAAGAACATTTGTAGGAGATGAGAGAACTTGAGATAAAAAAGGAATAACGTTTGATAATGATTATGGACATTTCTCATTTGGACCCTCAGACGAAAGCATATTACATAATGCGCAAAAAGGAGATTTTCGCAAAGTGATCCACACATGTTAGCAACCCAAATTACTATTTTTTCCTACCTTGTAATGAATAATTACGGCATAATGTATTTTTTAATTTTGCAATATCATTTATTTGTCATATATTTTTCAATGTAATTTTGAGTATTTTTAATGTAGTTAATAATTTTTAATTTTTTAATTTGTGTGTGTGTGTGTGTGTGTCATGACTCGAATCCGCCCCCATGGGTTAAGGACATAATCGGCCAGTAATCACGAGATTACCTACGGCCTCAGACCAAATAAGACATAACCCATCAGAGTAAAGGGGCCAAACGGAAACAAATTTAAAACTTTGTCCTTAGAGCTGTGCTTATATGGCACGTCATACCAAACCGTACATATACATGTTAATAACTCACATCAAAGCATGTACTAACATAGAGTTCTGTACATACAGGATCATTCAAGTCTAGGTCAGCCAATCAAAACTATATACAAACGTATCCAAAGTCCTCGCCAACATGACAAAATAAAACAAGATAGCAAAAGAGCGAAGACGAGTCTCGTGCATGAGACGTAAGGGCTGACTCTTCAAAACTTTGGTTGTTCTGCACAAACTTCACTGAGGCTGGGTTTGGACCTCCCTTGGCTCACCTACAGACACATGAATGAGCATAAGCGAAGTCCAGTGAATAATATCAAATAAAGGAGATACATAAACGGTATTTAGAATAACATGCTTCAAACGGCCTTCGGCCCAATTCGTATTTCTATCTAGCATATATATAAATATAGGTCAAGTGACTGCGGTTCCAAACACATCATACGGCCTCTGGCCCAATTCATTCGTGTCATACGGCCTCTGGCCCATTCATTCATATCATTCATGTCATACGGCCTCTGGCCCATTTATTCGTATCATTCATGTCAGGCTGGCTTTTGGCCCAACTCTTCTTCCATTCGTGGCAAACTGGCCTTTGGCCCATTCATTCTTTCATTGATGTCAAACTGGCCTCTGGCCCACTCATACTTTCATTCATGTTAGACTGGCCTCTGGCCCATTCATATTGTCATTCATGTCAGACTGGCCTCGGGCCCATTCATACTTTCATTCATGTCAGACTGGCCTCCGGCCCATTCATACTTTCATTCATGTCAGACTGGCCTCTGGCCCATTCATTCGAATTAACGAATTTATAAGACTTATATAGAAGTAAGTAATTGGACAAATAACAAACTTCAGATATCTTTACTAAGATATTACTCATAGTGATCGGCTGGATGATTTGCCCTGGAGCTTGACCCTACACATTACATGAACACAATGGGTCACAAATAATTCGATTCGTTCTTAATTCACATATTCCTTTTTAGGCTTCATTCTTATCATTTTAACTCATTTACAATGCTTAATGCATGCCTAAGAGTACTTAGAAGTGAAAGAGAACGGAAAATGAAATACAAAACATATTTACAAAATTTCAGAGACAGGGGTCCCCACTCGAGCAGACTCATGAGGTCTGCAAAAGTACTGGTTGTCTCGTTATTACGCTCAATCGTGAACTCGGATGCTCGAGCTGGAAGTCTCACTACATGGCTCCCCGCTCGAGCGTGAATGTCCCCGCTCGAGCAGACACCCATGTCTGCAAAACTTCTGGGAGCTCGTATTTCATGCTCGAGCGGCGCTTTCCCCGCTCGAGCGGACATCCCAAATTCTGGAAAATCCAGAATTGTTCTTGAGCTTCAAACTTGCATCTAACTCAACATATCTTGCATATTATGGCTCAAACTTCACATATACATGTATCAACATGATCCAACACCAAATTTATTACATTATGAAGCTCAATTTCACAAATTAATCACATGCATGTCTTAATTTACACCAAACTCATTTCTAACATAGCAAATTCATGCATTCAAAACTCATACTCTTATGAATTGTACATGCATGTGGAACACAACTTCTATTCTCAACTTGGATGATGAAGAGATGGTCAAAACATGAGCTTCAACTAAAATCTCACATGGATTATACATTTTGTGCTCAAACATGCAAATTCAAAGTAATTTCTCACATGCATGTGCATATTGACTTCCAATTCAACAAAACCAACTCAATTTCATCATAACCAATTCAATTCATGTTCATGATCATCATTTAACTTTGAATTCACAAAGTTACAAACTAGAGTCCATGAATTTACTCACCTAGAAGCTTAATCTTCCCAATTTATGGTAAATTCTTGAGTGTGTCTTCAAGATCACCAAGCTTCTTGATCAAACTTTCAATCTCCTACACTCTCTCTCTCTAATTCGGTTCTCTCACTTTCTAGAGAGCCAAAATCAGTCAAAATGAAACAAAATGGAAGAATTGAGTGTATAAAGGTCCTTTTATAGTCCCACTAAATCAAATTTGATTATAGCTAATTAATGACACTTAATTAATCGTTCTGAATCTAATTATTATGATCCGAATCAATTTTCAATTAAATTTCATCGTAGGCTTTAAAAATTACGCTGATCACAATGGCGTAGTCAATTTCGGTTTCTATGGCTGATAAGGCCTTCAATTTAAATTCCAAAGCAGATAATCAAACAGATATTCCTACGGTGAACAGATAGCAAATTCAAAACCACATATTTTCACATAAATGGCACACAAAATCATATCAGACACATAATCACATTCATAATAAGGACCAATTAGCATAATACGGAACAGGGTTATCACAGTCTTCCCCCCTTTAGGAAGTTTGGTCCTCCAAACTTATTTTACCTTCGTCGGGAAACAAATATGGGTAGTGTAGTCGCATTTCATCCTTTTTTTCCCACGCGGCATCCGTTCCATAGGGTTCTTTCCATTCCACTTTCACCATTAGGATGGACTTGCTTCTCAATTGTTTCACCTGCCGGTCAATGATTCGTTCCAGCCACTCGGTGTACTCCATATTTTCATCAAGAGTTACCCGGTGATAATCAATCACATTAAACGGGTCTCGAAGATAACCCCTCAACATCGACACATGAAACACATTATGGATTTGCTCGAGTCCCGGTGGCAAAGCGACTCGATAAGTGACTGGGCCAAGCCTTTCCAGAATTTGAAACAGCCCAATATAACGTGGTGACAACTTACCTTTCTTTCCAAACCTGACTTGGCCTTTCATCGGAGTCACACGGATAAATACATGGTCACCAACCTCATACTCAAGAGGTCTTCTTCGAACATCTGTATAATTCTTTTGTCGGTCCTGAGCTGTTTTGAGCCTTTGTTAAATAGTTTTAATCTTCTCAGAAGTGTCTTGCACAGTTTCAGACCCAAGTAAAGCTCTATCCCCGACTTTTGTTCAACAAATTGGTGACCTACACCTTCTACCATACAAAGCCTCGTATGGTGCCATACCGATGCTGGAGTGGAAGCTGTTATTGTATGCAAACTCTACAAGTGGCAAATGATCTTCCCAGCTCCCCTGAAAATCCAAGGTACGCATTCTGAGCATATCTTCTAACGTTTGTATAGTCCGTTTTGATTGCCCATCTGTCTGGGGGTGGAATGCGGTACTAAACTTCAATCCTGTCCCCATAGCTTCCTGCAAACTCTTCCATAATCTAGATACAAATTTCGGATTTCTATCCGACATAATAGATACCAGAACTCCGTGTAAACGGACAATCTCATCAACATATATTGTAGCCAGTCTATAAGCATTAAATGTAGTTCTAACTGGTAGAAAATGTGCAGACTTAGTAAGTCTATCAACTACAACCCAAATAGAATCCATACCTCGAGGAGTCCGAGGTAGACCAATAACAAAATCCATAGTCACATGCTCCCACGTCCATTCAGGAGTAGGGAGAGGTTGAAGTTGACCGCCCTGTTTCTGATGTTCAACTTTGACTTGCTGACATTGAAGACATTTGGACACGTATTCCGCAATTTCTTTCTTCATTTTAGGCCATCAATAGCTTTGTTTCAAATCCCGATACATTTTATTGTTACCCCGATGCATAGCAAATATTGATTTATGGGCTTCATCTAAAACCCTTCTCTTTAGTTCCGGAATATCTGGGATACACATTCGGTTTCGAAATCTCAACACTTCGCCTTTGATGCTGAACTCTGCTTTCGGACTTGTCTCAAATTCATCAATCACTTTCTTGAGGAATTCATCCTCTTTTTGTCTCTGTTTAATCTCATCAATGATTGCAGTTCAGCTGAAATAGCGGCTATCAATCCGCCCTGTTCACACAACACCACTTCAATCTCAGACTTCTCAAAATCTTGCAAGATTTCTTTCTGTTCAGTAAGCAAACAAGCCACACTCCCCGTTAATTTTATGCTCAAGGCATCAGCAATTGTATTAGCTTTCCCGGGGTGATACTGAATCTCAAGATCATAGTCTTTTATCAGTTCAAGCCATCTCCTTTGTCGCATATTCAACTCTTTCTACGTAAAGAAGTATTTCAGACTTTTATGATCCGTGTAGACTTCACACTTTGCCCCATACAAATAATGCCACCAGATTTTCAAAGCAAAAACAACTGCGGCCAATTCTAAATCATGTGTTCGGTAGTTCTTCTCGTGTGGTCTCAACTGTCGGGAGGCGTAAGCAATAACCTTTCCATTCTGCATTAATACACAACCCAAACCTTTATAAGACGCATCACTGAAAATTACAAAATTTTCCGTTCCTGTGGGCAATGTCAATACTGGTGCAGTGGTCAGTCTCGTTTTCAGTTCATGAAAGGCAGATTCTCTTTCGTCGTTCCACTCAAATGATTGCCCCTTGCGTGTCAACTGGGTAAGAGGTACAGCTATCCTTGAAAAGTTTTTCACAAACCTCCTATAATAACCGGCTAAGCCCATGAAGTTACGGACTTCTGTCACATTTGTCGGTGTAGGCCAATTCACAATTGCCTCTATTTTCTGTGGGTCCACTGAAATTCCTTCCTTGTTGATCACATACCCTAAGAAAATAACTTAATCTAACCAAAACTCACATTTCTTTAGTTTAGCAAATAATTTCTTTTCTCTAAGTGTTTGTAAAACAGTCCTCAGATGTTGTTCATGTTCAAGTCTATTCTTCGAGTATATCAATATATCATCAATAAAACTACGACAAATTCATCAAGGTAGGTTTTAAAAATTCGGTTCATTAAGTCCATAAACGCTGCCGGAGCATTAGTCACCCCAAATGGCATAACAAGAAATTCAAAATGACCATACCTCATTCTGAATGCGGTTTTCTCAACATCTTCTTCCTTTACTTTCAACTGATGGTACCCGGACCTCAAATCAATTTTGGAAAACACTTGTGATCCCTGCAGCTGATCAAACAAGTCATCAATACGAGGTAGGGGATATTTGTTCTTTATTGTTACCTTGTTCAATTCTCGGTAGTCGATGCACAAACGCAAAGTTCCATCATTCTTTTTCACAAACAACACTGGTGCACCCCATGGTGAAGTGTTAGGTCGGATAAACCCTTTGTCAAGCAGGTCTTGCAACTGTTCTTTTAGTTCTTTCATTTCCGCAGTAGCCATTTTGTAGGGAGTTTTAGAAATAGGCTGGGTGTCTGGCATAGTCTCAATTGTAAACTCTATCACCCTGTCCACCAATTCCCCTGGTAATTCATTTGGAAACACATCTGGAAATTTTCTAACAATAGGGATATTATTCAATTCAACATTTACAGATTGTTCAGACAACACATAACATAAATAACCCTGGCACCCTTTCTTGATCAGTTTACATGCCTTCATTGCAGATATTAAATAAGGTGGAGGTACTATCCCGTTCCCCACAAACACAATTTCTTCCTGTTCTGGTGGTCTAAACACAACCTGTTTTGCCACATAATCAATGATAACATAATATTTAGTTAACCAATCCATGCCCAGAATTACATCAAAGTGCCTAAAGTTCAAGGGCAACAAATCCACATACAATATAGCATTCTCGATTCGCATGTCACAAAAACGATATACAGATTCACACAATACAGATTCCCCGGATGGAGCAGATACACATAGCAGATATGACAATAATTCTAGAGGTCTACTCAATCTAGATGCAAATGCACATGTTACGAAAGAGTGTGTTGATCTGAAGTCAATTAACACAAAAGTATCCTGATTACATATAGAAATAGTACCTGAGACAACTGCGTTGGCATTCCGTGTATCGCTTGGAACAAGCGCAAAAACTTTCCCTTGTCTCACGGTATCTCCAGTGGTAGCAGATCTTATAGTATTTCCCGGCTTCGGGATCGATGCAGTGGAACTAGCAGCTATCTTCCCACTATTCTGATTACAATCTCGGGCCATATGCCCTTGTTTACCACATTTAAAACAGGCTCCCGACACACGATAACAAACCCCACGATGCCTTTTACTACAAATATTGCACATAGGAGATGTATCTCGGGAAGAATTCGAAGTACTTGAGGAGCCCGTGTTTTGCTTTTTCAAAAATTTCTTCTTTGAAAAGAAGCCTTGTCTTTTGTTGCCTTTCTAGTCAGTTGTTGACTTAGCCTGTCTAGCTATGTTAGCTTCTGATATTATGGCCCGGTCTAGCACTCCAATGTAGGTTTCCAGCTTTAAGACATTCACCTTTTCTAAAATGTCGCTTCAAAACCCACCTTCAAAATGCTTCGCCTTCTTATAATCAGTATCAATCACATGTGGTGCAAACCTGGCCAATTCGGTGAATTTGGCTTCATACTCAGCCACCGTCATACTGTCTTGCTTTAGTTCCATGAACTCTGATACTTTCCTATCCCGGACACATTGCGGGAAGTACTTATCATAGAAAATTTCCAAAAATTTGGTCCAGTCCACATCCTTATAATTCTCACACATTAACATCCACCATCTTCTTGCTTCGTCTTCTAGCATAAAGGTGGCTAGAAGCACTTTCTGTGTCTCCGAACAAGGGAACACTTCAAATAGCTTTTCGATGCCGAGGACCCATGCTTCGGCTTTCAACGGATCTAATCTCCCATGGAACTGTGGTGGTTTCATTTTCTTAAACTCTTTGGTGAGAGCTACTATCCGATCATCATTCTGATTATCTGGCACAGGAGGTGCCGGAGGTGGAGGTAGGGGATGTGGTTGCTGCCACTGTTGTTGCTACTCTTGTTATTGCCTCAATGTTTCTGCCATTTCCTGAATCAATCTTTCTATTCTTTCCATTCTGGTAGTAGAGGACTCCTCTATCTCATCACCTCTTGTTTTCACCATCTGATTAGACTTGCATTATACTTTATACAAAAAATTCACAGGTATGCATATACTAAAGAGCATACATATTCAAATAATTTGCAATGCAAGCAAATCACAACTCATAACACATACTCGTTCACATTAAAACATTTAAGCGCATTCTAGATGCTTTCACCTTCATACTTATCACATGAATGCATCCTAGATCTTTTCTAGATGCTTATTGCTCATTTGGACAAGTGTGTGAGTTATTAACTTGTGCTCTGATACCATTCTGTCATGACTCGAACCCGCCCCCATGGGTTAAGAACATAACCGGCCAGCAATCACGAGATTATCTACGGCCTCAGACCAAATAAGACATAACTCATCAGAGTAAAGGGGTTAAACAGAAGCAAATTTAAAACTTTGTCCTTAGAGCTGTGCTTATATGGCACGTCATACCAAACCGTACATATATATGTTAATGACTCACATCAAAATATGTACTAACACAGAGTTCTGTACATACAAGATCATTCAAGTCTAGGTCAGCCAATCAAAACTATATACAAACGTATCCAAAGTCCTCGCCAACATGACAAAATAAAACAAGATAGCAAAAGGGCGAAGACGAGTCTCGTGCGTAAGACGTAAGGGCTGACTCTTCAAAACCTTGGTTGTTCTGCACAAACTTCACTGAGGCTGGGTTTGGACCTCTCTTGGCTCACCTACAGACACATGAATGAGCATGAGCGAAAGCCTAGTAAATAATATCAAATAAAGGAGATACATAAACGGTATTTAGAATAATGTGCTTCAAACGGCCTTCGGCCAAATTCGTATTTCTATCTAGCATATATATAAATATAGGTCAAGTGACTGCGGTTCCAAACACATCATACGGCCTCGGGCCCAATTCATTCGTGTCATACGGCCTCTGGCCCATTCATTCATATCATTCATGTCATACGGCCTCTGGCCCTGTCATACGGCCTCTGGCCCATTCATACGTATCATTCATGTCAGGCTGGCCTTTGGCCCAACCCTTCTTCCATTCGTGTCAAACTGGCCTTTGGCCCATTCATTCTTTTATTCATGTCAAACTGGCCTCTGGCCCACTCATACTTTCATTCATGTTAGACTGGCCTCTGGCCCATTCATATTTTCATTCATGTCAGACTAGCCTCTGGCCCATTCATACTTTCATTCATGTCAGACTGGCCTCCGGCCCATTCATATTTTCATTCATGTCAGACTGGCCTCGGGCCCATTCATACTTTCATTCATGTCAGACTGGCCTCCGGTCCATTCATACTTTCATTCATGTCAGACTGGCCTCTGGCTCATTCATTCGAATTAATGAATTTATAAGACTTACATAGAAGTAAGTAATTGGACAAATAACATACTTCAAATATCTTTACTAAGATATTACTCACAGTGATCGCCTGGATGATTTGCCTTGGAGCTTGACCCTACACATTACATGAACACAATGGGTCACAAACAATTCGATCCGTTCTTAATTCACATATTCCTTTTTAGGCTTCATTCTTATCATTTTAACTCATTTACAATGCTTAATGCATGCCTAAGAGTACTTAGAAGTGAAAGAGAACGGAAAATGAAATACAAAACATATTTACAAAATTTCAGAGACAGGGGTCCCCGCTCGAGCAGACCCATGAGGTCTGCAAAAGTACTGGTTGTCTCGTTATTACGCTCGATCGTGAACTCGGACGCTCGAGCTGGAAGTCTCACTACATGGCTCCCCGCTCGAGCGTGAATATCCCCGCTCGAGCGAACACCCATGTCTGCAAAACTTCTAAGAGCTCGTATTTCACGCTCGAGTGGCGCTTTCCCCGCTCGAGCGGACATCCCAAATTCTGGAAAATCCAGAATTGTTCTTGAGCTTCAAACTTGCATCCAACTCAACATACCTTGCATATTGTGGCTCAAACTTCACATATACATGTATCAACATGATCCAACACCAAATTTATTACATTATGAAGCTCAATTTCACAAATTAATCACATGCATGTCTCAATTTACACCAAACTAATTTCTAACATAGCAAATTCATGCATTCAAAACTCATACTTTTATGAATTGTACATGCATGTGGAACACAACTTCTATTCTCAACTTGGATGATGAAGAGATGGTCAAAACATGAGCTTCAACTAAAATCTCATATGGATTATACATTTTGTGCTCAAACATGCAAATTCAAAGCAATTTCTCACATGCATGTGCATATTGACTTCCAATTCAACAAAACCAACTCAATTTCATCATAACCAATTCAATTCATGTTCATGATCATCATTTAACTTGAATTCACAAAGTTACAAACTAGAGTCCATGAATTTACTCACCTAGAAGCTCAATCTTCCCAATTTATGGTAAATTCTTGAGTGTGTTTTCAAGATCACCAAGCTTCTTGATCAAACTTTCAATCTCCTACACTCTCTCTCTCTCTCTAATTCGGTTCTCTCACTTTCTAGAGAGCCAAAATCAGTCAAAATGAAACAAAAAGGAAGAATTGAGTGTATAAAGGTCCTTTTATAGTCCCACTAAATCAAATTTGATTATAGTTAATTAATGACACTTAATTAATCGTTTTGAATCTAATTATTTTGATCCGAATCAATTTTCAATTAAGTTTCACCGTAGGCTGTAAAAATTACGCTGATCACATTGGCGTAGTCAATTTCGGTTTCTATGGCTGATAAGGCCTTCAATTTAAATTCCAAAGCAGATAATTAAACAGATATTCCTACGCTGAACAGATAGCAAATTCAAAACCACATATTTTCACATAAATGACACACAAAATCATATTAGACACATAATCACATTCATAATAAGGACCAATTACCATAATACGGAACCGAGTTATCACAGTGTGTGTGTGTGTGTATAAGAATAATGCATGGTTGTTGGCGAGTAGTTGGTAATTTTTTATTTTTTAATGTACTTAATATTTTTTTTTAGCGATATGTTTTTTGGTAGGGTGAATTATATTTAAATTTTTTTTGAAAATTTTTCAATTTTTTTAAATTTTTTATATTTGTCTAGTCCGATATAATGTAAATATATATATATATATATATATTTTACAAACAGTTGAAAAAAGGTCACAAAAGACAAAAAAACAAAAAACAAAAAAAAAAAATTTACTAAAAAACATATATCTAAACAACACCTATAAACTTGGAAGAAAAGTTAATTGAGATTTGTCAAAATAACAAATGAGTATTAGAATACCATTCCTATAATTTGACAAAATAATATTATTTATTGCTATATTATAATAATGACAATGCTATTTTAGCAAATGCTTTTGAAAATGTTGTTAGGTGGCCATTAGTGAACGTAAGCAAATGCATAAAAAATATAGATAAAAAATAGTTGCCTTGCGGTTGACCTCACAAATTATTTAGATAGATGGTGGGATAAATATTTTTTTTGTTTTTATTATTTTATTTTAATTGTGAGTAATGATTTTAATTATAATATATTTTATTATTATTTTTTAAGTGTATCAAATATAAGAATAAAAATTGTCACGAAATGTTTATTCAAATTAGTGAACCAAACACAGCATTTATTTTCAAGTTCAATTTTTTTATATTAATTTTTAGGCACATAAAAATTAATAATTGACCTAGATACATTTTTAGAGTTGTCCCCACTATACAAAGAATGAATTTGGATCACACATTAATTTTTTATTTAATTTTCTACATATAGCATTATAATTTGAGTCAAAGATTCTCTGTTCCAAAATTCTCTGATTCTTCTATTTCAATTTACTGACATCTATTGAATCAAATGAAAATTTCAAGGTATGAAAATTTCAAAAATCTCAAGAGATGATTAAAGATACTCTTGGGAAAATCCTTCATACCATTATCAATTGACATGTCTTATACTATTTTTTAAAATATCAACTCAAAAGTGATGAATCTTACTGTCTAAACTGATAATCACAACATGAATTTGCAAGAGGACGAAATAATTTTTCAATCCTCATGCTATTGTTTGTAGACACACACACAATATATATATATATATATATTGTTGTAAAATTAGGAGTATATTTTTATATTTTCATTGGAATCCAAGTTGTTTGCAAGTCAACAAGAGATAAAACTTAGGAGTATATTTTTAAAGGAAAAATGTTTGGTGGCCCGAAAATATGTGTGGTGGCTTGAATGGCTCGAAAATGGCAAAATGACGGCGTTTTACACCCAAAACGATGTCGTTTTGAGTGTTTTGAGCCATTCGAGCCACATATTTTCAGGCCACCAACCATTGCTGTTTTTAAAGTTTCATTGGAATCCAAGTTGTTTGCAAGTCAACAAGAGATAAAACTTGAAAGATATCATTTTGTGTGTCAAGTGTAGGTATACAATCAATAAATTCCAAAGACCTTACTTCTTCAACCACTAAAATCCAATTTCCTTTCAATTATTCTCTTTTGGGCTGGTCGGTATTTCACAATCACTAAATTGAATTTTAAAATTTTTGTAAGGTATCACGAGAGAGAGTGGGAGGCCACCACTCCAAATTTTGATCCCAACAAACCCATCAACGGTTCTGATTATTAGAAGATTGCTTCTGAATCTTTGGTTTGCTAATCTGTTATTCTGAACAAACAAAGAAAGCTCAATGGCCAGTTTATTAATTAATTTTGAACAAATTGATAAACATATGATCCATAGAAAATGTGTTGGATTTCTAATGGAAACCCATGTGATACCTCTCTGTCAATAATACTTTTAAATGAATCCTCCAACTCTTATACTCACATGAAATTCTGTAATGTGCTGGCCAGTCCAGTCAATTTTATGAATAAAATAAAATAAAATAAGTAAATCCAAATATGCTCTGGGCATATCCATATGCATAAGTGTAGATGACATGGGACGGTTTGAAAATATAGACAATAAAATTTTCTATTTTTTTTAAGAATTTAAAATTTTAGATGAGTTACAGATGAATAATTTAACTTGATATTAGGGCAAATAACATATTCTG
Source organism: Camellia granthamiana (assembly GCA_036172215.1). Classification (NCBI taxonomy): domain Eukaryota; kingdom Viridiplantae; phylum Streptophyta; class Magnoliopsida; order Ericales; family Theaceae; genus Camellia; species Camellia granthamiana. The sequence goes on from CM069908.1 coordinate 138,226,694, forward strand.
TGTCGAAATATCACCGCCTACCAAAAATATAATATTTTTCGTGTGTTTGGTTCGTTAATGAAAGAAAGTTTGGCCACACATAAATGGGGTGTTTCGAAGATATATAAATAATAAGTTGTCTATTTCTCTAACAATTTAAACCTTTAGATAAGTTGGTGATCAACAATTTAACACAAACTACGTTTGAATGACTCGTCTATTTTTTTCAGACAAACGTGATATGATGAATTTGATTTTTTATATGAATAATACGCTTAGCGAGTTCCACAAGATAATCAATTTAGATCATCAAAATAAACCCAAACTTGACCTATAGTAGGCCGAACTGAACCTTTCCAATCCAATAAATTACTAGAGAAGAGCTGCTTTCATATAAATTCGAATATTTACAAAACTATTACATGGCAAGCCAAATGCAAATGCTAAGATGGATACAAAAATACTTTTTATTATTCATTGGCTTGTTAATGAGATGTGCTTTGTGTTTGTCATATACAGTAATCTTCATGATTCTATTGTTAGAAGACTATGCAAACATGAGATTATTGGGCTTTTACTTGGTCATTTAGAATGGTTCAAAAAGTCCCATGTACAAACCATGTCTTTTTTTTTTTTTTTTTTTTATCAAAAATAAACATAAATATGTTTAATACTGTTTATTGTTTTCAAACCGTAAACTATTTGTGGAAACAAAGAACAGTAAAATGTAAGGTTATGAAATGGTGCCTAAATGTACATAAAATAAACCTTTTCTTTTTAATTTCTACTAAATGTTGTCAGTATCTTATAATTTTTGATACATATCTTACCATCTGATATATTTCAAAAGAAAATTGATACTATCATCAATACGTATTTTTAATTAAATGTATCTTATGATACACATATGATAGCAATGCAATATACGATATGCGATATGTATGTTACATAAATACTTAAATTTCTTTAGCAAATTTGAAAAAAAAAATTCAAATTATTTTATGTAAATTAATATTGTCAAAAATTTTCATTATTTTATTAAGAAAAAAAGAACCTATTTTTGAGATGAGAATGATACTTTTTAGTTTATTTCTCGACCTCTTTGACATATTTATTGTATGGTTTAAGAATTTTGCGCTATTAATTTATGTCTTGTGAAGATAATATGTATAATTGAATATATATATATATATATATTTAATTTAAGGAATTTTTCTTTTGCAAGTAATAGAATTATACATTGTTTAGTGTTTTATTTTCATAAGATATTTGCTTTTTTTAACTATATTTATTTTTCTACCTATTTCTAAAGGTATTAAAGTATTTTACGATACACGATATAACACACGATTCAGAAAAATTAAAAAATGGTACACGATTCATATCCCAAGTTGACAACAATGCTTATACTTGTAGCAATATTGGTCATGGTTTCAAAATTGTGGCAGCAGAAATTATATATAATAATAGGCATGGCATTCTTATGTGGATGTAAATTTATGTTATGAATTTTTGTACATAATAATGATAGGGAGTTCTAAGTTTTGAATTCTAAAGAGAGTTCTAATAATGTGACAAGGATAAAAAATAAATAAATAAAAAACTAAAATCATCACATCAATAGAGTGAGACTTACTCTTAGAACACCTTTAGAACTCATGTTTTAGAGCACCAATACATTTCTGTTTTTGGTTTTTTTTTTAAATCCAGACTGCTAATCAAACTGAACAAGGGATCGAGTAAAAAATCACTGATTTGACAGTCAGGTCAACTGAAATTAAACCACGTCGGGTCAATTAGTTGAACCAGCTAATCTAGTCTGATTTTGAAAACATTGCTCTGGATGGTGTGGCCTAGGAAGACGAAGAAGCGAGTCATTTTTTGGGCTTTTAGGCTTTGGGCTTTTCATAGTAATATCCAGGGAGTTTGTTGATGGGTTATCAGTTGCCAGTAAAAAGGAATTTCTTTGACCAGGTAACTGCTAAATATATCGGCCCACTCGATTGATGGACTTAGCCCATTGGCAAAAGGTCCAAACTTTTCCAAATTCAATTGGAACTGGGTGATTTTATTTGCACCAAAAAAATTATTTAACATGTCTAATTTCTTAATATTTTCTATTAAATTATTTAGGACTATAATTTATTCTCAGTACACTTTATGTCTTTTCACAAATTACCCTTCGAAGATAAAATAATAATTTATTATACACCCAAATAACAAATAAATCAAAAATCCTAAATTACAGCATTTAAAAATTCTTAAACAAATTTCTTAAACAATATCTTCCATGTTTAATGATGCTGATTGTGGGCAAGTTGCAGAGCTTCAGTAGAAGAGAATGGTGGATGATATATCCAACATGGAGAAGTTAAAGAATTATTTAGCAGTCTGTGATGTATCGTAGTGAAGAGCCATAGAAAGGAAAACTCATTACATTTAGCAAAAACTCAAAGCTTCAGATGGGGCGGCGATTTGATATTGAAGATTTGAGTTTGTAAGGCGTATAGAATTGGGGTGAAAGCTAATTTTCAGGGGGTGTTAGATTTGATATTGCAAGTGGCTGTAAATAGGAATTTGAGCGAAGAAGAGATGGTCAAGAGAGTGTTTGTGTTCAGTGACATGGAATTCGATCATGCTTCGTTTCGGTTGATATATATCGTTCAATACACACATAATTAAGCGATGGGTTGCTTAAAAAAATTATTATTATTCTCATTTATTGTTTGAGTTTGTTTAAAATTTATTTTATTTGTAAATAAAAACACAATTAAAAAAAATGATGTTGATGATAATGATGAGGAAGAAGATGAAGAAAAAATAATTAAAATTTTAGAAATATGAAGAGACTTGAATACGAAAAATATATATAAGTAATTATGGTGTATCATGAGAAAATATATATATATATATATATTTTAGGATTTAATGTGTATTGTCCTTATTAGTAAATTTACAGGGTAAATTACAAATACACCCTCTGAGATTTGATTAAAATATGAATTGTCCTTGTAGTTTTGAAAATTACATTTCACCCCATGAGATTTTTAATTTCATAACAAATCGCCCATTTTATTAATAAATCATTAAGTTAATTAACAGTTTTTAATGATGTTAAAAATTTGTTTCAATTAATAATTTAGATAATTTTATTATTGTATAGGAGAGTAATTATGAATTTCATTTTTTTTAGTTAATTCTGTTAAATAAAAAATTCTAATAAGGAGATATTTGTAATTTTTCAAACCACATGGGACAATTTGTATTTTAAGCAAACCTCATACGGTGTATTTGTAATTTACCCAAAATTTACATTAGGATATAATAGGAAGTAAAATTTCAAAATTTTAGTTAGACATACTGAGTTAATATTTGGGTACAAATAGAATTACCAATTGGAACTTGATTTTGGGGGCTTAGGGCCCGTTTGTTTAGGGTGATAAATTAGGGGATTAGATTAGGATAGCTGTGAATCCACTGTAATGGTGTTTGGTTGCAAAATAGGGCTGGGGCTTCATAGTCCTCCATAGGTGATGGTATGGGAAAAATAATTCCTTGGGAAAAAATACACTTATAAAATATAATTTCTAATATTAAAATATGTCAAAAACATCAAAGATATTTATGGAACTTCATATAAATTTCATCATAGAATGACAAAACAAATATAAATTCTTCCTAGTCTAGTGGTCATAAAAAAAATATAATTTTTCTTAATCCCCTCACTAACAACTCCCACATTAACAATTTTTTTACTAACAATCTCACCTCATCTAACTCTAAAAACAAACGGCGCTTAATCGATTGAGAGAAAATAGGTCCAAAATATATACCTTGTAGGAATCTCTTATTTATTTATTTATTTATTAAAAATAACAAATAGCTAGCCCAAATAATTCAATAATTTTGTTCTTTTCCCACCAATTTTTTTGGGATTAAATCCAAACTTGTTAATTGCTGATAAAGGTTTTGTTTAAGAGAAATTGTTGGATTTATTCATTTTTTTAAAAAGTAAAAATGAACTCATACAAACTTGGAAAAATTGTTGAAGTTAGCGGAATTTTATTGAAGGTGAAAATAAACACTTTAGATTTCAAAAATGAGCCAGCACCAAGATTTCAATCCCATGATTTTGTTTTATATATATATATATATAAATCATCCCAGATTAACTGTCTCATCCCATGGCCATGAGAAAATAACTTGGATTTTGTTTAAGAAAAAATAATTAGAATGAAATATCACACTACAACATTGGACTTAAAAAAAGAAAGAGGAATATGCAAATATGCAAGAACAACGTTGGAAGATAATCAACACACTGATTCACTGGTGTATGCCGGAATGAATAGGATGGTGGTGTCCTCCCCCACGAGGGCTTGGGCCGGAATGCCTCGTAGCACCGTGAGGCGACCTGTCAGAGAAACACTCCATTATTCCTCTGACAAACATTCATTACAACATATAAGAATTTTAGAGACCAAAATTTTTAATTTCTAAAAGTGAAAATTTTGTTTCAAAAGATATTTAGGGATCAATTTCTATCGTTGTAAGAATAGTCGCTAAAAGATCGTTCCGAAAAGTTAAAAACAAAGTTTTTAGCAACAAAATTTTGAAAATGTCAATAATAAATAGACTTTTAGGGGCAAAATAATTTGGTCTCAAATAGTTTATTTTTTAAGGCAAAAAACTTGGTCCCAAAAGGATAATAATTCATCACTAATATTCAATTTTCGTTGCTAAAAATATAATAACAACACTTTTCGCAACAAAAATATTTGGTCTCTAAAAAATAATTATCCATAAATTTTAATCTCTAAAACCTTAATTTTTTTTATAGTGATTGTCGAGTCACGAACTCTCACCGGTCGGCCCTGATCATCTGCCCCAACCAAAATGAAGCTTAAAATGAAAACACTATAACAAAATACACATTTGGCGATCAAATTTGACGACCAAAACAATCTAGTCACCAAAAATATACATTTTGGCGACTAATTTTTTTTTAGTTGCCAAAGGTTCACGATTTAGCTACCATTTTATTTTTGTCGAGATATATTGCATTTTGGCGACAAAAAAAAAAATGTCACTAAATATATAGTAATAGGTGTAGCTCGACTTTTTCATGTCTCCTTTTGGAAGACGAATAAGCCTACAGTATCGGACTCCTGCAGTTCTGAATCTGATCTCACAAGTGTAATGTGAAATAGATAAATATCAAAAAGTCCCAATCCAACAAATCTTTTAGAAAATCGATTTTAAATCAAATTGCCAAAAATGGACTATTTTGTCAGATACAGAGTCGCCATTTAAATATTTTTGAGAAATTTAGGAAACCCATGACTCGTGCCAAAGGCCACGTGTCCGTCATCACCAAGATTGTCTCGGCTCGGGAACTTAGGTACGGGAAGAGAAGGTCATGAATTGAGCATCTCCGCTCGCCCGATCAAAGATCGGCCTCTACTAATCATGATATGAATCTTATTTAATTTACAAGAAATTGCACTTTTGGCGACTAAATGTTTAGTCGCCAAAAGTCAAGTTTTAGTCGCCGAAGGTTTTTAGCGACTAAAATTTTTGGTTGGCTGTTTAGTCGCTGAAGACTTGTTGGGAAAGGTAATTGGCGACTAAACCAAATTTAGTCGCCAAAAGTAGTAAATTGCCGACTATTTTTTTAGTCACCAAAAGCATTGACATAAAATTAAATATGACATTTTCAGCGACTAAATTTGTAGTTGCCAAAAGGTTTTTTTTTTCATCCTAATTTCTTTAGCTACTAAAGTTATTAGTTGTGTAAAGTCAAATTGTTTTTGGCTACTAAACTTTTAGTAGCCAAAAATGTTTTTAGCTACTAAATATTGTAGTCAATTAAAGGCTGATAAATTTTTGGCTAGTAATATTTTAGTCGCCTAAAGTCTCAGCTTTTTCCCTACTAAACTTTTAGTCGCCAAAAATATTTTTGTTGTCTAGCTTGTCTTTTTTAGCTACTTTAAATATTGTGGTTGCCTAAAGTTTGATTGGTTTTTAGCTACTAATTTTTTAGTCACCTAAAGTCTGACCTTTTTCCCTACTAAACTTTTAGTCGCCAAAAATCTTTGGTTGTGCATCAGCTACTAAACAGTTTAATCGCCTAAAATCTAATTGGTTTTTTGCTACTAAACTTTTAGTCGCTAAAAGTTTTTTTCATTGTATTTTTTTTAACTACTAACTATTTAGTCGCCCAAACATGTATTTCCTTATTGTCATATCAAGCCAAAAACATGATTGTATATTTTCTCTCAAAATTATAATCTCTTCACAACCTGTGTGTATTCTGTGCAACCTGTATTTATTTCGTGCAACCTGTAGCATGTATATAAACAAAACAAATACGTATATTATCAATCATCCCACAAGCTGCATCCATTTCACTTCCAACTATCCAAAAAGGAATAACTTTAAATGTTAAATTTCATACAAACCAACTATAGTCTAAACTGGAAAAATAATTCCATACAAAACAGAGAAGCATACAAAAATCAAGCTCTCCGTATTCAAAAAATATATTTACTACCATACCAAATGGCCATTTGGCATCGTAATTTGTACCACGACAAAAGGTAATCTATATACCATGCCAGTAAGGAGGATTCTATACAGGAATTAAATTTAGAATGCGAGTAATTATACCTATATAGGAATTAAATTTAGGACTGTGCAGTCTGTGCTATATTGTTTTGATCATCATATATATCATGTACAAATGTTAAATCTGATATGGTAAAAAGAGAAATTTGATGCTCAGCTACATTAAAGACAGTTCCATGTTATTGCTTCTGTGTGACATCTACAGTTGTATAATGGTATATCTCCCATGTAATAAAGTCCAAATGCAAGGATGTTAGGTGCATAGCTCCAATGCAAATCCTCCCTTTATTCTAGGTGCAACAGACCTCATTGCACATGTAATTGTTCTGTAGAAAGTTGAATTGATCATGTAGCATAGGTCTTTCTCATTAATTGCACTTCGAATTTTAGTCATGTCCACGGAAACCCCCTCTTCTGGAACTGGGCATTGGCTCATCTGCTAAGGAACAAATAAATTCAATTCATGTGAACTTAAAGACAACAAAAAATAAATTTCCAAGGGCTAATAAATAGAAATAATAGGCAATTATACTTTTGATCAGGAAGGCATGACATTAATTTACTACTAACATATATCTCCTACTGATCCCAAAATGAGAGGGCAAATAATATTTTGAGAAAAACGTGATTATATTGTATTTTACAATGCAACAAATGTCCAAACCTATCCAGATAATTTCTACAGATAACCATTTATTTGTATATCTTCGCAATTCACAAATGATAAAAGGATATGGATAGGGGGCAAAAAGGCCTTCCTTGCTGAAAACAAAGAAATAGGACCCTCTGAACGCCCTTTTTCGACTAAGTTTAAGGCGTTTTTGGCTCTAACTCCCAACTTACACGTGCTAATTACATTCCTTCTGTTGTAACAAGTTCTATTTGTCACGAAAAAGCTGGCCGTGACATGCATTTAGTGGTCGGGGGCTTTTTTGCATTTTTCAGCCTCCAGACGCCCTTTTTCGACTAAGTTTAAGGCGTTTTTGGTTCTAACTCCCAACCTACGTGAGCTAATTACATTCCATCTATTGCAAGAGGTCCTATTTGTCACGAGGAAGCTGGCCATGACATGCATTTAGTGGTCGGGGGCTGGTTTGCATTTTTCGCCTCCCGAACGCTCTTTTTCGACTAAGTTTAAGGCATTTTTGACTCTAACTCCCAACTTACGTTTGCTAATTACATTCCATCTATTGTAACAAGTCTTATTTGTCATGAGAAAGCTTTCTGTGACATGAATACAGTGGTTTGGGAGCCGTTTTGCATTTTCGCCCTCCAAACGCCCTTTTTCGACTAACTTTAAGGCGTTTTCAGTTCTAACTCCCAACCTACACGTGCTAATTACATTCCGTCTATTGCAATAGGTCTTATTTGTCATGAGGAAGCTTTCCGTGACATGAATACAGTGGTTCAGGGGTTGTTTTGCATTTTTGTCCTCCGAATGCTCTTTTTCGACTAAGTTTAAGGCATTTTCGGCTCTAACTCCCAACCTACGCGTACTAATTACATTCCGTCTTTTGCAACAGGTCCTATTTGTCATGAGGAAGTTTGTCGTGAAATGAATACAGTGGTTTGGGGGCTGTTTTGCGTTTTCGCTTTTTGAACGCCCTTTTTCGACTAAGTTTAAGGCGTTTTTGGTTCTAACTCCCAACCTACGTGTGCTAATTACATTATGTCTGTTGCAACAGATCCTATTTGTCACGAGGAAGCTAACTGTGACATGCATTTAGTGGTTGGGGGCTGGTTTGCATTTTTTGTCCCCCGAATGTTTTTTTGTGACTAAGTTTAAGGCGTTTTTGGCTCTAACTCCCAATCTACGCGTGATAATTACATTCCGTCTATTGCAACAAGTCCTATTTGTCACGAAGAAGCTTTCCGTGACATGAATACAGTGGTTTGGGGGTTGTTTTGCATTTTTACCCTCCAAACGCCTTTTTTGAACTAGGTTTAAGGTGTTTTCAGCTCTTAACTCCCAACCTACGCGTGATAATTACATTATGTCTGTTGCAACAAGTCCTATTTGTCACGAGAAAGCTTTCCGTGACATGAATACAGTGGTTTAGGGGCTGGTTTGCATTTTCACCCTCCAAACACCCTTTTTTCGACTAAGTTTAAGGCGTTTTCGACTTTAACTCCCAACCTACGCGTGCTAATTACTTTCCGTTTGTTGCAACTGGTCTTATTTGTCACGAGGAAACTGGCCGTGACATGCATTTAGTGGTCAGGGGTTGTTTTGCATTTTCGCCTCCCTAAACGCCCTTTTTCCACTAAGTGTAAGGCGTTTTCGGCTCTAACTCCCAACCTACGCGTACTAATTACATTCCGTCTGTTGCAATAGGTCTTATTTGTCACCAAGAAGCTGGCCATGACATGCATTTAGTGGTCAAGGGCTATTTTGCAATTCCCTCCCTCCCGAATGCCCTTTTCTGACTAAATACAAGGCTTCCGACTAAATATAAGGCGTTTTCGACCCTAACTCCCAACCTCCGTGTGCTAATTACATTCTGTCGATTGCAACAGGTCCTATCTAGCACGAGGGTGCTACCTGTGACTTCCATACAATGGTTCAGAGGTTGTTTTGCATTTTCACTAAGTGTGCTAATTATGAAACTCAGTTGGATTATTTTTTTATGTTTTCAATGAACTGAAATGAATGTATGTAGTTCTTAGTCTCACAGCAGGTTAGAAGGGAATTGAATTGCATTAGTAATATTGATAGGCTGCATACTTTCATACAACTTATTCTGTATGCACACAACAGAAGCATTGCTTGATGAAATGTCCTATTGGTAGTATAAGTATCATGCGCAACATAAGTATATTAACATGAAAGTGACAACTAAGACCTTAGCATTGCGTAAGCAAGTATCTTATTGGCTTGAATGCAACCTTCTAACAAATTTGAATAGGAACTTGTCAAAATAATGCCAGGTTCTTCAAAACAATAATGCCAATATCATCTTATTTGTGTAGAACTTTTACTGTCATATGAATTAAATGCTTTTTACCAAATAGTAGGATGACCATCTGAACACTGCAAGAGAGTTGTGAGCCGTGAAATCACCTCGTTCAGATGATTGAGTTGAATTTGTTGTGCCTCCTTTGCTTTTTTTCCCTTCTTGTACTTGTTTCATCATCTCCTCTCTTTCCCTCATAAGCTCTTCACGATCTCTTTAGCGCTCCTCTTTCTCCCACATTAGCTCTTCGTGATCTCTTTGGCGCTCCTCACGTAGTATCTCCATCTCAACTCCCATTGCCTTCATTTGTTTATCACGAGCTCGTGCCACACTATCAAATGTGGAAGAGGGTTGTGGGCCTATGCCAAATCCGCGCAAGTAATTTTTTCTTTGTCCACGCAAGTAACAATCAATGTCATTTTTAAAACAAAAAAAGTAATTAAACCATATATAAAATTTGGAAAGCAGAGATGTTCCTTTTGAAGCTAAATATGTGGCATTAAACCCCCAATTTGTTTATATATGGTATTAAACCACGCTAGAATAGTGGTTTGTGCCCAGATCACTAAACCACTTCCAAGATGTATATCTATATATATATATATATAAACATTGCCTACCATCTTTTTGGTTGCAGTGAATAGCTCACTACTGGAAAATCAAGAATGATTTAATTTCAATTATCAGGATGATCAGGAATGATGGCTGGAAAATTAGGATGATCAAGATAATCTGAACTTGGTAATTTTGGTCTAGCATATTAAAGAGGACACAATTAAACTTTCATCAAAACAAGCAAAGCATTTCAAGAAAACAACATAATAGTGTGGGAATACATATATATATATATATACATATACATATATGTATATAAGTATATATATCATTTATAAAAGAGTACCTCGATCTTCAAGAACTTTTCTTTACTCATGTTTTGAACTGAAATAGAACAACCAGAATGGTACAATAATGGAAAGAGAAAAGGAGTTGGTTGCTGATAGATCTGAGAGAAACAGAATCAGCTAAAATAAATTGAAATAAGAGAGATGAAATTACAAATTAAAAAAAGCAAAAACAAAAAAAACCCCTCTCTTCTCTGTTTTCTGTTCTCTATTCTAGGTATTTTCCCAACCTACAATTATTAACTAATTTCCAACACCAAATCACATCATGTCTTAATAGATTTAGAAAAGTGAGAAATTAAAAATTAAAAACTAGTGATGTTAGTACCAAGTTGTAGTCACAACTCTCCTCGCATGCATGTAATATGGAATGAAATGTTTCTATTGATAAGGTTAAACCTGCTTCGAACATCTGATCAACTATATCAAGAGCCGTGTGAACCTACATTAAAATGATTACATGTGTAAGTTATCTAAAAGCAATCTGTAGAATGACATCAGCAAAATGAACCACTTCTAACACCTTGAAAATATGAGGTAAAAAATACGTAAATGACCAATGTCAAGTATATCAATTTATACATTCAGTTAATCACAACAATATTAGTAATCAATATTGATCATAAATACTGATCATAAATGAAACAATTTTAGAACCTATAGAAATGTTCAAAGAATAACCCATAATGCCCAAATCACAATAGTGCAACCATACTGCTGCGCCAAGTCCTGTCCTACTCTTAAATATGTTCAGAACAACCCAATTTTAATTTTTTGGTTGAGAAAGTTGTCTAGATTTTTTTTCCTTACACTACAGGAAATACAGGTGACTTGTATACTTAAAAATGGAAGGAGCAAGCTTCTTCTAGAGTAGAAGTGCCTCATAAAATTAAGGCCTCAAGAACATTACCAGCGGCATTCATGAGAGGTTCCTCACCGCTAAATTTGGCATGCTAATTGCATAATTATAGATGAAGTTTGGGGTATTTGCTGCCCCAATATCTGCACCTGACAAGATAACCAAATTACAGTAAGCATAAATAATAAGCTCAAGAGAAAATGAGCACTCGATCTTTGCATTCTAAATTACCATAATCTATAGCGGAAATAAAAAAATGCTGGACTTAAAATGATTGCAGAAAATCTGCATGCAGTATATGGCAAAGTGATTTATAATGTCGATCTAACTTAAGGTAGGACATTGATCAGATTTATCAAAAAAGATAGGACATTGATCAGGCTTAAGAGGGCATTGAACATGTCAAATTAAGATAGTTTTTTAGTTACTTCAGCATAAATATTTAAGTTATAAATTACTGACAACATTTTTAATATTTTGTAAAGATAGAATGTCCAGAAAAACTTGTTCTATTTATTCTGAAGTTACATCAACTAATGCCAAGTTCCACCAGCACTTAATTCAAACAACACTAGTACGCTTTACTATATTTATAAATCATAAAAATGAAAGAATCATGGACATACCACAGCTTTTTAATTCCAAAATAAATTTCTTCACAAAAGACTCCAATAAAAGCCTTCCCAAGGATCTGAAAATATTTGGTAGATGACCCAGAGAAATTTTTGTTATGTCAATGATCTGTAGTAGTAGCAAAAGCTCCTTCTTCTGGTCACTTTCACACAAGGCCAACAAATAACTTTCTGCAACATCAATCAAATCAATAAGTTTCCCATGTACACCAAATAGGAAAAAATAAATAATAAGTAAGAAAAAACAAACAAATAGATTTAAGACCTTAAGATGCACAGAAATATAGCTCAAAGCTTCGATTAATTTACCATTTTGAAATAATTTCTGAGCAATACGTGTAGATGCAATAGCATATATTTGTGTTCCAACCGCGTGCAGATGTAAATGTTCAAGAATAAAACTAAAAACATATTGACCAGAAACAAATAATGGTAAAAACACATAATTCCTTGATTCCATAAACTGATTTAAGTTATGTGCACCACATAATGGTTTCAACTTTTCACTTTTCCCCTGCAAATCCATTATAGTTACTTTCAAGAATTTACGAAATTAAGAAGGACAACATTAGTAGTTAAACAAAACTGACGATGTAAGACCATATCCAGAAAAAATATGCCTTAATTCTTTTCAATACGAGTTTAAAAAAAAAAAATTGGATTAACCATTGGTAAATGAGAGAGAGAGAGAGAGAGAGAGAGAGAGAGAGAGAGAGAACCTAAACGAGGTGTACAAGAATGAATTTCTAGTTTCAGTTATATACATCTATATATATATAGTCCTATTTATCTCCATGATAGTGTCATGATTTTTTATTTTTTACTTATTTTTTAAATCATCTTGATGGTGTTGTATTTGTGCTCCATATTTGTATTCTTGCATAATCTATTTTCCAAACCAAATAAAAACAAAGAAACAATACAAACACAAGCAAGCAAGATAAATAATAGCACTATTATGATGCTACTAAGAGACAACGGAAGGAGGAACCTGGTAAATAAAAATGTGTTTCGGGGGCGAAAATGTAAAATAGCCTCTGAACTACTCTACGAATGTCACGGACAGCTTCATCGTGACAAATTGGACCTGTGTGGATAGATGACATGTAAGTAGCACATTTAGATTGGGAGCTGGAGTCAAAAATGCCTTAAACTTAGTCGAAAAAAGGCGTTTTGGGGGCGAAAATGTAAAACAGCCCCTAAACCACTATGTGGATGTCACAGGTAGCTTCTTTGTGACAAATAGGACCTGTGGGGCTATTTATGTGTTGGGGCTATGTTATTGGAGTCCATCAATCAATATGCAAACATCTATGACACTAATTGAACTTGGAAGATGGGCAAATTGATGAAAAAATAATAAAACATAACTCCAAAGATGGCAACCCTAGGTGCTTTGTTTGGTTATCAAGATAAAAATAAAGTGAAATTAAGTTATTATATAAATTTTCCAACATTTTTCAGTTTGTCTTGCTTGCAACCTATAAATGCCCATGAATAAATGAATGAATAACATGTATGGATCTCTATAAACATATATACGAGTTATGTTATTCTTTCATGAATGTAGCTCAGATTCTCCATAGACAGTGTGTGTAGACGTCCTCGAACGTCCCGGAGGGAATCCCGTTTTGTTCATTTGGGCTCACTACAGTTCAGGACTCAATGTCACGGTTCTGTATCTAATCTCGCAGAGTGCAATGCAAGACCGATAAATCATCAAAGAGTCCAAATCCGGCAAATCGTTTTTGAAAACAGATTTTTTTGAAAGAAGTGCCAAACATGGACTGCTTTGCCAGATACAGAGTCGCCACCTAAATATTTATTTTGGGGGAATTTAGGAAACCTTGACTCGTTGCCCAAGGCCGCGTGTCCGTCATCACCAAAGTTGCCTCGGCTCGAGAACTTGGGTACGATTGGGGAAGGTCACTTCATGAGCACCCACGTTCGCCCGATCAAAGATCGGCCTCTACTAACCATGATATCGAGTTTTAAAAACATTATGTGCTCTTATTCCGGTTTATTAGCCTAGAATTACTATGTGATGCGCGCAACATACAAGTATAGACTGGATCGCCTGAGTTGGAACAAAACATTTCATGTTTGTTTTTGAAAGCGGTTTGCTACTCGCAAGTAGGCTAAAATGTGGATTTGCCACCCTCAGGTGGGCTTAGAAAACATAATTTTGCCACTCTCAAGTGGGCTTAAAACTCGCAGTCGATGAATTGTTCCAATCCAAATAACCCAACCTTCACCCACAGGCATTCAGGCAGTTATATCACATAAGCAGATAGCCTCATAGTAAGCATGCTATCATGGCAGTCACTCACACACATGCAAGGATGCTAAAGCATAAGTACTTACCGAGTAATCCGAACCAAAACAGAAGCTAGTTAGTAATCAAATGCATGATCCTAACTATGCTGAAATGCCTAATGCAACACATATAGGAATGCAACTAAGATAGGCTCGGCTATTCTAAGATGGCAGGTGAAATGCAACAGATAATATGTATTCAACTCGGAATTGAAATACAATGCAGTTAGTATGATGCGCTGAGCCCGATGCATGCAAGACAGAATGAATGCAAACATGCAAGCATAAGTATGCTAATTGAAACATGCCCTAAACTAACCATCATAAGCTGGTAAATAAAAAGGAGAAAGACATGGGGTTAGAAGACATACATCACATGCACGCACACTTATTACAACATTGCCCTCCTCGGAGGGTCCGAATAAATAATACAGTCCGAATAAATAATTAACTACTCTAGCTAATTAAATATTACAAAACCCTAATTAATTAACAAATTAACTAGGAAAACGAATAAACTAGCATGCAAGCTATAAAATGAACTGCCTCAGCTCTTGTTTTGAATGATGAAAGATGCATGCGTGCTCGGGTCGCTTTGTCGGGAAATTCCTTGCGATGCCCCGTTTTGTCTCTGTTTTGCAATTGGTCCAGAACACTGTACAAAACTTCCGAAGGCTGCTGACTAGTTTTTGTTGTTGGATTCCGATTTGCTGCAACAGAGAGCAAGAAAGGGGCATGTCAAAGTATTTTCAACACATGTGTGCATGACCACTCTTCCCGTCATTGCACAAGCTCTAGGGAGTGTAGACCTCGATCCTCGTGCCATCAATCACGCATCTCGATGCATGATGGCCGAGGAGTCGAATTGCACGACTCAATGTGAAATGAATGCACATATAAGCATAACAAGGCCTAAACTCCATCATGGGTAATCCGGAGTGTCGGCGACTGGGAATTGAGACACGTTTCGTCACTTGGAGTACGAAACATCCCTCGTTTCCCGTGTTTGGACTAACCCTACTCCAAACACAATGCAATAAGATGGCATACACAATGTGACTAACATGCAACCCTAAATGCAATGCAACCTAATCATGCTGGCATGCGAGGGATGATATGCAAACATGCAACTAGCATACGCAATGCAATATGGACTTAAACTAAAGTGAGTGGACCTCAGCCCCACTCAAATCAATGGCCATACATGAAAATGAGACAACCGAAATACATGCAAACATGCACGAATACAAAGGACCGATTCTAAGGCACAACATGCAACTCTAACAAAGCATGGCAAAGGATGAAATATGGCATAGAATGGCACATGATCCAGCTCTGAAATGGCATAAAAGATGGTCTCAAAACATGCAAACACCTCACATAATGCATGCTAGATGACCCGGATACCGAAACTAGTGAAGTGCGTTACACTAGAGGTACACAAAGCAATGCACAAATGACCAAACCACCCTCAAACAGACCTTAGGCAGGTCCAAGACAGTGGGAAAATGGTCTAAAAAGATGGCTCGAAATGCATTCAAATGAAGCTCATGCAATGGTCGGTAAATAAGGCATACAAGCCCGACTGTCTAATGCACTTAAAGAGTGGAAATCATAGGAATATGGCATGCATATAAGCTTTGAAATATGATGTGCAATGGCCCCAAAACATGAAAACACCTCAGTATATGCATGCGATGGACCTCAAAACTCAAAGTTAAGCATGGATATTGAACTACAGGCATGCAAAACAAACATCATTCGACCATGAGACCCAAAAACAGAGCTAAGGCAGTAAAAAACATGCACAAAATCAGTTTAAGGCATGGCCAAAATATGCTAGGAAAGGCGGCCAAAATATCATGCAAAACAAGCTAGTGAACCATGATTTGCACTACAACTATATGAAGCACATGAGAGGTCACCAAACCAACCAAAAACAGAAGTATGCCATGCCAAAATATGACCAAAAATCCACTGAAACTCAGTCAATGCTTGCAAGAATGATATGTCCCTTTGCAAGGCCAATAAGAGGGTTATTCTATACATGCATAATGGACATACAAAATGGAAAAACCACCTCTAGATAGAGGTTATGAGGGCCCTAAAACTCACTGAAAAGGGCCTGAAATGAGGCTAGGAAGCATGCAAATGAAGACTCCTTTGAAAGGCCATGAAGAGGATTACTCTACACATGCAAGATAGACACCTAACATGGCAAAAAAAACTCTGGACAGAGTTCATGCAGGTCATAAAACTCACAAATAATGGCCTGAAATATGCTCAAGAAGTGTGAAAATATGGGCTCTTTTGTAAAGCTAATAATGTTAGTAAACAAGACAAGGGGTGAGAGGGTCACCCCTCTCTGATTTTGGTGCTCAAAACAGCATATTAGCCACTGACAATCCACTCAATTTCAGTGGTCAAAAGGGCCAACAAAGCTCAACACAAAGGCCCTAATGCATGGCTCAAAACAAAGAGAAATGAAGCATGCAAGGGGGTAGATGACCCCCAACAGAAAAGAGGTCTTAAACAAACATGTTAAGAATCTTAAAACAAGACTTTTTTCAGTTTATGACAAAGCCCAAATATGCTTGCAAACTAGGCTAAGATATGAAGCAAAACAGTGCTAAAAAGGGAGAAAATGAGAGTTACCCTTGTAGTCAAAAGAGCCAGCTGCTTCTGGACCAAAATAGCAAGCCTTCAACCTCCAAAAACCAGCTCCAAGGTGCTTAGAGTGATGGTGGAGGTGTTAGGATAGGAGGTGTAGTGCAATGGTGCAAGAACAATGGAGCTTTGGAGCTTGGATGTAGAGAGATAGAGAGAGGTGTATGTATATGCCTCAGCCAAAATTTCTCAACCCTTGCAAGTGGAGAGGAGGGTCTCTCTTATAGAGGAACAAAGGTCCAAGCTTCTTCAAGAAGCTTGTGCAAAGGTCCAAGCTTCTTGAAGAAGCTAGAGCAAAAAGGGTCAAGCTTCTCCAAGAAGCTTAGAGCAAAGGGCCAAGCTTCTCTTGGAAGCTTAGAAGGGTTCAAGCTTCTCTTAGAAGCTTAGAGCAAAGGGTCAAGCTTCTCTAAGAAGCTAAAAAGGTCAAGCTTCTTGGAGAAGCTAAAAAGATTCAAGCTTCTTGGAGAAGTTAAAAAAAGGGTTTAAAAGGTTCAAGCTTCCTCAAGAAGCTAAAACAAGGATTCAAAAGGTTCAAGCTTCCTCAAGAAGCTAAAACAATGGTTCAAAAGGTTCAAACCCTCTTAAGAAAAGGTCTCGGTCAGAAAAAGTAGCCAATTAATAAATAAAAAAAAGGCCGGCTGACGAAAAACATTGCCGACCGGCCAATACCTTTGGCTGGTAGCAAGAAAACAGGGCCGGTGGCCTCAAGAAATGGCCGATGAGGTGTGGGGGTAGCCAACAAGCCATTCCCTGCCCTTAGAGACAAAAACCCAAGTGTTTGGTCCACAACCAAGCACAAAACAGACAAGTCGAGAGGTCTTGAGGCAAAGCGCACGGCCGAAACCTCCGAGAACTCAAGATGAACACGAACAGGGATGATCATCGAGTGTTCAAACGATGACGTCCAAATCTTAAGGACGGTAAAAAATGGGGTGTCTACAGTGTGACATTATCTTGAAATGGTTTATAGAAGTAATGGGTGTATTTTTATTTTGTAGATGACTTTTGGCATGGAGTTGATATTTCATTTTTGTGAATGGAGGACAATTTACACTTTTGTATACTCTTGTTTTTTTGTCATCCTCTTCTTTTGTGTAGATTCGTATTAATTGTACAGAATACTTTTGGCGGGATACATAATACTTTTGCCATCGAACAAATAATTATTGTCGTGATATATAGATTACCTTTTGTTGTGGTATAAATTACAATGGTAATTTGTATCATGCCAAATGGCCATTTGGCATAGTAATAAATATATTTTTGTATACGGAGAACAAAACTTTCGTATGATTACCCATTTTGTATGGAATTATTATTTTAAATTAGTATGTATTTGATTTGTATGGAATTTAACATTTAAAATTATTAATTTTTAGATGGTTAGACGTGGAATAGATATAAATTGTCGAATAAGTGATAATATATGTATTGTTTTGTTTGTATTCCTCGTACAAGTTGCATGGAATATATATAGGTTGTGGGTCCGGACAAATTAATTAAAAAAAAAAACATAAAGTGATATTTTTGGCGACTAAACAATTGGTAGCTAAAAATAGAGTAAATATTTTTAGCGACTAAATAGTTAATAACTAAAAAAAGAATTAAATGAAAACAAATCTTTTGGCGACTTAAAATTTAGTAGCCATGACAAATAAGACTTTAGGTGACTAATGATTTAGTAGAAAAAAAAAAAAAAAACACTTTTGGTGACTAAACTATTAGTAGCCAAAGCAGAAAATATTATACTTTGGGCGACTAAAATTTTAGTAATCAAACAATTTAAGTTTTGGTGACACAAAATATTAGTCGCTGAAAAAAGCTTTTGGCGACTAAACTATTAATAGCCAAAAGAGAAAATATTATACCTTGGGCTACTAAAATATTAGTAGCTAAACAATCTAAGTTTTGGCGACAAAAAATATTAGTCGTTGAAAATGTCATGTTAAATTTAATTGAAATCCTTTGGCGACTAAACTATTAGTCGCCAATTGTTGCTTTTAGCGACTAAATCTTTTTTGGTCGTCAATTACTATCCCCGACAATCTTTCAATGACAAAGCCAGCGACCAAAAAAATTAGTTGGCGAAAAGTTTTGGCAACCAAAATTTAACTTTTGGCGACTAAAGTGTCTTTTGTTGTAGTGAAATTACAGCACAGAAGTTGGAGGAAAGCAACACAACTCTTCTAGTTCTAGGCATTTTTGAAAGTGGAAGGTTGCAAAGAAATCAAGTTTTTGAAAGTGCTTTTAAATAGAATAGGTGGTCTATGCATTTTTGACAGTGAGCTTGTAGCTAGCATCTACCACTAAATTGCAAAGAATAATTCTAGCCATTCTTGAGCACTTCACTTTTTAAAGTCGAATTGGATGGTATGCATAGAGTATTACCGATTTTCTAACTTTAATTAAGGGTGTTAAAATACCAAAAAAGAGTAAATCAATATGAACTGGTTCAAACTGTGTGGCTTTAGTTTGGCATTTTGAGAGCGATTATATTTTAATTCCAAGTAATTAAGAACCATTGATTACAGTTTGGTTCCTGAATTATGGCTCAAAAAGATAAATAGAACCAAATTGAATCGTTTTCCTATTTGTAAAATTTTTACACTTTTATATCATTGAAAACAGTATTTGAATTTTACATTTTATAAATTAAAAAAAAAAAGGAAAAAAAAAAAGTATGGGAAATCCAACCTATATATATCAACTTACACAAGGAATTTCTGTCTCCATTTGGTCGTGCTGCATACTATGATGCAACGTGCAGCCGACGTAAGACAGTTTATGAAACTTTTAATTTTTTAATCTAGAGTGTATAATATATATATATATATATAGTGATGAATTTGTAATCTACGACATAAACCCAAACTATTTTTTATTTAAAGAAAAATTATAATTGGGTTAAATTCTTAAATTTTTTGAGTTATTAAGATTGATTTATTATTGATTTGCCTTAAAACCGAATCAAATTAGTAAATACTTCTATTTTAATGAAGGCGCATGCTTCATTTTGGAGCTTTAAATAGGTGGGCTGTCGGTTGAGGGAGGGGACCAATGATCTTTGCTCATCCTTTTGTTGGAAGAGACTGTGACATACATATATGGATTCTCCATTCCTTCTCTACAAATCTATGTTTTTTTTTTTCTTTCATCTCTTATAAAAAATATAAAAAAAATTGCACATTTTAATAAACTAGTATGCGTGTTTTTAAAATATATTTTTTTAAAAGGGTGATAATTTGGATTTTGATAATAGATTGTCTAAATTTTTTATATAAATGTGAATAATCTGCTCGACGGATCCTATAAATTAAACAATTTAATTCACTCAAATAAGCCTGGGATAGGCGCACAACTATCCCAAATGAACCTTTGTCCGTTTAATGCACTACAAAGAAGTTGCCTACAAATCCAAATCATTTTCATTTCATGGTTGTAATGGAGTGTTTTTATTAAATCATTCGATGGGTGTGGAAAAATTACGTCAATAGTTAAAATGACTTTTTCTTTATTTAAAATAAAGATAAATTTAGGG
Source organism: Camellia granthamiana (assembly GCA_036172215.1). Taxonomy (NCBI): domain Eukaryota; kingdom Viridiplantae; phylum Streptophyta; class Magnoliopsida; order Ericales; family Theaceae; genus Camellia; species Camellia granthamiana. Next base: position 138,247,168 of record CM069908.1, read on the forward strand.
GAAATTATTGGAAACTCCCATTTTGGAGAGTTGTGTTCTAGTAGGTCATTTTTTAAAATTAATACACATACCAGTCCTGCTTTTTTGGTAATGTGATCCGTAGGATCCCATTATGTAATTATGGGATTGGTTTTCTGACTTATCTACCCTTCCTTTATGTGGTTGGAAACGTTTTTTGGAAGGATGTTTGAATTATATTCATTACGTTGATTTCGGTGTGCAGTATATGGGAAGATCTAATGTGGCCAGATTTTTAGGGATGTTGAGGGTCATGATTATTTGAATGTTGCGTGGGAGGGAGGGGAGGGGTTAAGGTGTGGGAGTTGTGTACTGGTTTACTCAGTTGTCTTCTTCAACGTTGTAGGGCGTCATGTTTGGTTCTTCATTTGCGGCGACGGTAATGCTGTTGTGGTATTTTGTTCGTTATGTTAATGGTTTTACGTTGGGGGTGTAAACGTCGACACGTTGTTCGCAGTGTTTGCATGTATCATATTACGATGTTTACACCCCATAAATAATCGATGTGTTCGATACCTTTCTTGTGGAAAGCATCATGGTTGTTTTTTTTTGTATACATTTTCAGTGTGATATATGTAGTGTACTTACAAAGCGGAAGCGAAGAACTTGATTTTTCATATTTAATTTTCATTTTTCGTTCGGTTTCGTTGTAGGAATGGCAGACAATATCATGTTGTTGTGTTCATACGGGATTGAGAACGTTGCCATTGTGGTCCATACTGATTACACGTTTAGTATGTTGGTTGATCAGATTTGCAAACGATTTGGTGGCCTCCATACTGATTCGGCGTCGATGTCATTCAAGATTCCTGGGTACAATAATTTCAAGATAGAAAACGATTCCGATTTCGAGAACATGGTATGCCTCGCTAGATCATTTGGATTGGATCATATCGACATTCATGTGGAACAGCGTGGTGCGTCGCGGGGGATCAAACGTTGCAATGGGGTCAACGATGTACTCGACGACATAGTTACTGATGGGGGGGGAGATGGCGCCATATATTGATGAGGGAGCTGATTTGTTACTTAATTTTTGCCAACACACTGGCAAAGTGTTATTGTCTGCGGATTAGGTATATGGCATAACTAATATCAGACAATGTTTTGAGGGTGGGGTGGGGGAATTTCGCAAGGTGTTCAGCAAGTACGCCATCAAATGTGGGTTTCAATTTAAGTTCATAAAGAACGACTTAGTTCGAATTACGGCGGAATGCATGTTTAAGGAGTCAAGGGGATGTCCATGGTCCATCCATGCGAGGGTGTTGAATGCGAATGGATATTTTTACCTCAAAAAATGGCACCGTGAACACATTTGTGGGGTCGCTGTGCGTACTGACCGAAACCCGAGGATGGGGTCCGAACTAGTTGCTGATGTTATTGCAAAACGTGTACACGACAAACCATTGACTCGCCCAACCGATGTCAAATATGATTTCAAAAAAGAATACAGTTTGCAAATTAGTTACCATATAGCTTGGTTGGGGGTCGAAAAAGCAAAAGGAGGACTTTACTGCGATCATTCGATGTCGTTCGACCAACTGCGTTGGTATACCAATGCCATAATGGAATATAATCCGGGGAGTTATATTAATCTTGATTTTGATGAACACAACACCTGTCGTTTTAATAGGCTTTTCATATCATTCAAAGCATGTATTGATGGGTTTAACCAATGTCGCCCGTTATTGTTTTTGGATGGTACATTTCTGAAAGGGAAATTCAAGGGTAATCTACTTGCGGCGACCGCAAAAGATGGAAACCAAGGTAATATACTCATATTGCACGTTATGTGTTTCATGTTTCATATATTTGGTTATTTTTGTTCCCAGACGGTTGGGATTACATATCAGGCGTGGGTAATTTATTTTCATGTTACTTACACAGGCTTATTCCCAGTTGCTTTTGCAATTGTCGATTCGGAAAACGCCGCGAATTAGGCTTGGTTCTTACAGAGCCTAGCTAACGTTGTTGATGAGAATCGTGTTTTGACGTTTGTTTCGGATCGTCACGTCGGCATAATGGAAGCCATGCCTACTGTCTTCCTAACGGCCCACCATGCTTTTTGCATGCAACATTTACAGAGGAATTTGAAAAAGAAGATGAAATATGTAAACAAATTATACCGCATTGGAATGGTAAGTAAGTTGCGTGCATGTGCATATGCACCGACCGTCACTGATTTCAATGAAAAAATAGATGCATTCATACAGTCCGGTCGGCACATCGCCATAAATTTTTTAAAAGATTTAGAGCCGCACTGATGGGCCAACGCGTATTTCAGGTAAGGGACAACAATTTTAAGTTCTTTCTTTTACACAACCTTACACCATCTATGTTATGTGTTTGTGCTGCTATGTTAAATCAGTTTTGTCAAATAAGTGTACAGAACCATATTTGGGATGTTATGTTGATGTATGACTATGTTTTTGTGGGATACTGGTGACCGTTGCGCGGGATTGCCCAAGTTTCCAATATGTGGGGGTGTGTGGGTGATTGATGGTCTTGGCAACATTGGGATAGGGGAAAGCTCTGACGGGTTGTTTGGGATGATTGTTTTGTTGGTTTGATTGGTTATGTAGTGTGTATTTGGAGTTATGATTGTGTAGGTTGGACTGTTATGGTCGTCGGGGGTTTTTGTGGTGTGGGGGTTTTTTTTTAATTTTTTTATGCTTGGTTATGCAGTGTGTATTTGTAGTTATGTTTTGTGTTTGTGCTGTTATGTGACACACCCATTTTCACCACCCATTTTTTGCAGGGACAAACGTTACGGCGAGATGTGTTCAAACGCCGTTGAATCATTTAACAATTGGATAAAAGAAGCACGCAATTTGCCAATCACTCGATTGGTTGATGTAATCAGGACCCAGATAATGAATCAGATGTCTGAACGTAGGGGTGTGTCAAGTACATGGGCTTGTGCCATATGTCCGACGATGGAGTCCAAACTGGACAAGGCGTACAAAGAGGGAAGGTCGTGGATAGTCAGTCAGTCAAATAATGACATGTACGAGGTCCACTCACACCCATCAGTGTTGGTGGACATTGCCAGGCGTACATGCTCATGCTTCCAATGGCAAATCAATGGGTTTCCTTGTGAACATGCAATGGTTGTCATCCGCAACAGTGGTAGCGACTTGAATACATTGGTTGAACCTTATTTTCACGTGTCAACCTATCAGTTATCATACTCCCACACCATATATCCAATCCCAACAATTGAGAAACCACATGCTAATCCGGAAAATTATGTTATTCTTCCACCGGTAGTGTGACGACCACCTGGTAGGCCAAAGAAAAAACGGATACCATCTAAAGGTGAAGAAGTGCAACAGATTAGATGTGGCCGTTGTGGCCGTTTGGGGAACCATAACAGGAAGACATGCACCGAACCAATATAGTCCTATCCATTGTGCGGTGCCACGTTTACTTTAGAACTATTTATACAAGGTCTAATTTTTTATGTTAGTTTAGTCATATGCAATAACATATTTCAATTTCAATTTCAAGCTGCAATAAAGTTGGTCAGTTTGTTTAACATTTGGTGTTATGTTTTGGAGATTCATTTCATTCAGTGTTATGTTTTGAAGATTCATTTCATGGTCTACTGGATTTTGTAGATTCATTTCATTCGGTGTTATGTTTTACAACTTTTGACATTTCACATATGGTGTCATGTTCAAATTTTAGACCATACTGTTTGTGCTATGTTTCAATAATTCCTAACATGTTTTAAAAGAATAAACAATATGTCGTGAATTGGGTGTTACATTCAAAATTCTTCACATGACTTAAATGACATTCATTGAACTCATTTAACGTACAACTCATCGACTCGACCACATGACTGTCCAACGACACCGTTCCCCTACCACAATGTGGCAACTTCAAAATAACCATTATCCCACAACTTCTGATGAACTTTCACACCACAAACAAGACAACAACCTGTCCTTTCATATTTCCACCAAAACAACACAAAGTAAGGACATTGTGCTATTGGAAAACCCATCCTACAATTGTAACACAGACTTTCTAGCAAGTCATCCCACCTAAATCAGTTTTCCTCTTTCGAATTGTTGCACATAATTCCCAAAAACATTGCGAGCAGATGTAAAAACATACCCTCACGACATTACGAGGACACCACAACGTATCTTCTAAGTCACTTCAAATTACATAATCAACACAACCTACCAACATCTAAACAAACCAAACTGTACAATTAAACAAAATGAACAGGAGCATTAATGTTCCAATGTCATCCACCTTGAATGCATGTTTCACATGTCAAACACGACACCATATCAATATGATTCCATATCGAAAAAGCTTGCACCCTATTTATAATGCAATATTTGTAATTCAATAGCCCTGAAAAAACATAATTCAAGTTCGGATAATTCAAACCAAAATGCTGGGCGCAATGCGCCGAGCCCCCAAAAAAAGGTCTTGAACAACAAAACCTTGCCACAAAAATTGTACCATCAAAGTCAACGTCAACGACATTCCAATCAATTCCAAGCAAAACCTAAGTTACCCACCAGGAAAAAAAGAACTAAGAACAAAAACAAAAAGCAAATAGTACGACCCATATTTAGCCACATTCTTCGTTTGCCACGTTTTTCACTCCTCTGGTATGGTCATCTACAAAAGCTTCCACCATCGTCGTTCTCGCTTTCACACAGTTCGTACCTTCCATCGTTTTTTTGATCTCCGTGTGGTGGACATATTGTCGCATCACATAACAGACGATGATAGCGCAATCAGGCCTATTGTGGACAACCACACCACGTACAGCAACAAATATGTCAGAATTTAATAACTGGTAATTGCAACAAGTACGTAACAAATTAAATTTACGAACAAAACGTACGCATCTAGTCGCTGTTGTGGGGAGTCAGTCACTACTTCCAGCACAGAGTCACGTTCCTGTGTAAACAACACATCACCGTCATTGCTTGACATTTGCTTCTCTCTGATAAAGTTAACCACATTTTCTTTCTGCCACATTGCAAAAAAAAAAAAAAAATCACGTAGTATCACACACGCTTACCAAAACATACACAACAAAAACTTTGTAAAAACACACGCCACCCATAAATTTACAACCTCAAATCTTCAAACACAACTTACCAGCGCCAACGCCTCGTTGTAATGTGTGTCTTCCGACCCGGGTCGTGGCCTAATTGAATTGTAATGCTTCCAACTGCCAACTTCTGTGTCGTAAACGACTAACGTCCAGTGTGATTTGTGGCATATGGGGAAATGCAAGAACCTGTAACCAACTGCTGCGCACATGTTGGCCTCGAGATACCAATCCCTTGTTGTCTTGCTTACGTTATTCACCATTCCCTGTCATTTAGATTGTTCAAACTTATATCAACCAACAACACTTACCTACCCATTACCCACAATCACAAACGTGTTCTTCCCAAATACTTACCAAACAGATGCGACTAAAGAATTATGAATTTTCTGGAAAAACCACTCCGCCAGACAACACATTCTGCTAGCTCAGCATATGCGTCTATAACCTGCCATCAAACAATTTAACACATCAGCAAAATGCAATACAACCAAATACTTCATGGAAACAATTGAGGGGGGGAGTTTGGGGGTGGGAAGAAAATTGAAAAATGCATTTTAATCATATCATATTAGTTGCCACATATATTCCCCCTTATTACAGACTGACGTACTAAATTTTTGATGTCTGAGAAGTAAACAAATATATCCCTATTTTTTTCAGTCCACACAACAGCCCTGCACAAGTACCACCCACTAGTTAATGTTGGATAAAACACAATGCAAGTACTACAAATGTGGCAGGTTTCTTACTCATCTCCATCTCGGTCATATGCGCTGTTAAGTTTACGCTTCACTTCCTCATTCACTAATTTCCACACAGTGAAACGATTATTCAACCCAAACCCTGACCTTTTCTTCTCCTGCTCGCCAATCCCATCAACATTTATCACCTCATCACACAACATAATCTCACAATTGCCTCCACCATCGCCTGCAACACGCTGTCGATCATTTGAATCCACTTTACGAAGCTGCCCACGCAACATAGGGTACTCATATTCTGGTAACTTTCTCTCTCGTCTCATTTTCCCTTTTATGTTCGGACAAATGAATTTTGCAATGAATTGCCGGGCAACATCTCATCTTGCAGTCCCCCAACAAGTTGTACTTCTGGTACATCTACATTGTCGGTTGCGCACTTTCTAGTAAAGACATGTCCAACCCCAACCACGTCAGCAACCCCATTTGCTTCACTCCCAACGCTGAATTGCCCCACAACATTCTATGTCACATCATATATCACTTCCTCTGCATTTTTTCATCAACAAATGCAAATGAATCCGAATCATTCCTCCCAGCATTCACATGTGGACTTGCTGCAACGTTACAACCAGCGTTTGCTCCCATTTGCACCTCAAGACCAGTTATGGTTTTCCTCAAATCATTGATAACGTTTGTTAGCCATGCTATTTCATCTTCTTTCACCTTCAGGCAATCATTAAACCCAACAAACAAGTTGGATGCTTGCTGCTCAAGTGCCTTCGTTAGTTTTGTAACTTGGTCCTCCAATTTGGCAATCAGAAAATCTTTGGCTTTCTGCTCAGCCTCCAGAACAATGATTCTTCTCTGTGCATGCTCAGTGGTGGAATCAATGGGTGCACCATCACCTCTTGGGCAATGCCGTACATTACCTTCTGCCATTTCATCCACTCCAACTGATTTACCACTTCGCTGTTCGTGTATCAACTGTCCGCCCACAACAACACCATCGCCAACTCCATCGCCAACCACACCAGCTGCTTCACTTTCAACATAACCCCTTGTATGCACATCATTCACATCAACAAAGTCGTCGTCAACCAAGCCCATCGTGCTACATTCCCCCGTTAGTTGTGCCCTCTCATATGCTGTCACTTGTAATCTGCCTGGATTGACCTGTTTAACCATGCCATAATCACTCAATTAAACACATATGCGTTTATAAACGTTTGCATTATGTATAGTTCACACATCTAAATATTTATACTTAAATGTAAAATGGTTACCTCAAATGCATCACCATCCGACAACATCACAGTACGCATCTTCGTCAACAAAGAACTAACATTCCATTTCAAAAATCTAGGGAACACATCGGGGTTAGCAGCATCCACTAATGTCGTGTGTTCACACAGGAAATACTACAAATCAAACACAACAATTTCAATAAACGCGTTATAACATTAGCAGCAAACACAAACTCAACAAACAACATAAATCTCAACATCACACATACCAGCAGTACAACGACGCATCCAATTACTTTTTTAGGTGTCCGATGGAACTCTTTAATTGACCCCATCAGTGTGCTCCGTATCGCAGTAATCCAATTGTAAAGTTTCATATAACTCAATCTGTCTATCAATCGAATAAAAGTCCAGCTCACAGATTCGCCCGACATAGAAAAGAAAAGTTTCACACATACGTACAACGTTAACAGCTTCACGGCATCTTTAACATCCTGTGGGGAAGTGCCATGAACTGCATCAAGGAATAGTGTTTTCACGAGCTTCGAACTAATACGACTAGACCCACACCTCTACTGAATGAAGTCCGAAGGTGGTCGGGGCCCGGAGGCCATCACCAACGGCTGATCACCACATTATAGCCCAAATATCAACCTCACGTCACTGTCCCTCAGCGTCACCATGCCATTTCCAATCCGAAACGACCCACTACTTGGTACGTATGTTTCAATCAGCTTGAATACTAACTCATCGCATTTTCTGAAATCTTGTTGATTTAGATCATGTTCCAAAATTGCTTCAAACAATAGCCAGAATGGTGTCTTTTTCATATGGACACGGTGGGCATCTGTCAAACCTGATGTGGACACAATCTTCACAATTCCTGCAATGTTGGACCGATAATTTAAGCGCATTTTTTTACATTTTGGACTCCGCGGCACACTTCTTAGGGGTTTCACCTGTTTGAACAATATTCGTCCTTGGATTCTTGGCCCAATTTTTTTCGATGGTGAACCCACAGACGAGACGTCTCTCTTGATCTTGTCCATGGGCTGGACGTCCTCACACCTTCTGCAGTACAAAAACCAAACAACCATCGTTTTCCAAACCAAAAAATGTGTTTATCTCGAACAATCATCCAAAAAAACGTACATACAAAACCACACCCTACACACGTCATAAACCCAATTACGTGCAAAATATTATTCATATGTCACCTAATCAATATTATGCATATAACACACTCATTTACTACACAAACATTACAACTACAACAGCCACTCGACCACAACACATTCACCTCACACCCTCACCATGTCTAACAATCACAGAGCGCGTTATGATAATACTAACAAACATAACACAGCAATCACTATTATTCCCATACACCCCCAACCAAGTAACAAAACAAGATATATGTTACATCTAACATATGACCACCAAACCAATCCCAGAGCCTACCAAGCATAAAAAAATTAAAAAAAACCCCCACACCACAAAAACCCCCGACGACCATAACAGTCCAACCTACACAATCATAACTCCAAATACACACTGCATAACCAATCAAACCAACAAAACAATCATTCCAAACAACCCGTCAGAGCTTTCCCCTATCTCAATGTTGCCAAGACCAGCAATCACCTACACACCCCCACATATTGGAATATTGGGCAATCCCGCGCAACTGTCACCAGTATCCCACAAAAACATAGTCATACATCAACATAACATCCCAAATATGGTTCTGTACACTTATTTGACAAAACTGATTGCACAACACTGATTTTACAAAACACATTATCAAATCGCATGCCAACATTGCACCAATAGTACACCCAAAACAAAACCAAACAAAAAAAAACATCACAACACACACTAACATAATATGGTTTCACAAAACTCTTCTCAAATATGAGAGAACTTACTGTTTCGCAGAGTCGTCATCAGGTGTGGGGATCTTTACAAGCACAACGTAGTGTATATAACAGTTGTTGAAACCACAGCAGCTACACTAAAATACTAGTAAGGATCCCAACTTATAAACCTAATCAAAGAAAAGAAATCCACCCGCACCAAATTGGGGGTGTCTGTTTTGCGGTATTTACTGACGTAAATCACTCAATCGCAAACGGTTAAACCAAATATTCCCACCGTCAATTGTGGGATATGATTACGCCAAATACGCGACTTTCCAAACTCGTATTTCAACCTCAGACTTTGTAAACAACAAACTTACATATCTAGGGCCAAACAAACATCGTCACAGTGGCGACACAAATCCATCGTGAAACCCTACAATGCTATCACCACACCATGGTTGCCGTCGAAATCCTCAGTCGCAGTGGGTCACACTTCAGAATCGAAACGTCACTCGTCAAACACTTTTTAAATTGTGGGGCTTCACAGGATGTACTTGCAGTATGAACTGGAAACTAATGTGGTTCAGCAAATTGATGTGAGCTATCAAAAAGTGGTTCACCAAACTGATGTGGTCCATCAATTTGTGGTTGTCGAAATTGATGTGTGCTCCCCAAACGTGGGCTTCCGAAATGTTTTGGCCCACCAACGTGGGGTCACTTGATGGACTTGCAGCACGATGTGGGCCACCAAAATGTGGTTCAGCAAATTAGTGTGGACCATAAAAAGTGGTTCACCAAATTGATGTGGTCCACCAATTTGTGGTTATGGAAAACGTGGACCCCCAAAAGCCACTACTAAACCCATAAAGCTCTATAGTAAGTTTTTCCAAAATGTTGCATACACTCACATCATTACAAAATAATATCACAAACCATATAACAATACATACATGGGCAAAACAGTCCACCCACAATTAATGGGACTTTTGGGTGTAACAAATTAAATATGGGACTTATTAGATTACAATTTCACCTTTTAGGATTTATGAGTCAATTCCCCATAAATTTATATTATTATATTAATACTATTGGATGGAGTAATGGAAAGAATATTAATCCGAAAACAACATTTATGGATCACTATTTTTTAATGTGCTCCACGTCTTATTAACTTTAATTCTATATCATTACCTCACTTTCAGTGTAATTTTCAAGACTAGAATTCATAATAGATAGTATTTTTCATAGCATAAAGTAATCCTACAGTGGTTCAAACAGCCATTTTTAGTTTGATTTCCACTAAGAGAAACCTCATATCTTTATCTGATGATTTGCCACTAAAATTTCCCAAGTTGGGTTTTCATTCTAGTACATGGGAATTGAGGTGGCTCTTGTGCACTTGATGGGTCTTTTTGAGTCTCATTTTGACAGTTTAAATTGTTCATATTTTAAAGCATATTAAATAGAATATACTTACAAAAAAAAAAACAAATAGATACATTCTAACACATTGAGATTTTGAGTAATTTTCTAGAAATTTTTTAAGATATATATATATATATAAATCTTTGCTGCAAAACAAAATAGTCGACATATTGTACAGTCCTATATTCTATATACTAAATGTTGAATTTATATTATATTGCTTTCACACTTTGACTGTTGAAAAGGCACAAGGTCCATATTTTCTGCCCATGCATATCGTGTAGTTTTGAGTGGTGATCAAACGAAGTATAATACTTCACCCCTATCATTTTTATATTTTTTGAAATTGTGGGGCTCTTTTGGGTGTGTTAGAACTTTGCCACTTGACTCTTAAAATAGAATATTATGTACAGAATTTGTACATAGAAATATATTTTAAAAAAATTATTGAGTTAAGAATTATTTTAAATGTAAGTTCACAATTTATGAATTAAATCTTAATCATATATTATTTTTTTGAGTAATTTTTTGTGTATGAATTATGTACAAATATTTAGGGATGATAAACAAGCCAAACATATAACTGTTTAAACTTATTTTGAAAATTTTAACGAGTTTCAAAATTTGTTCAAATTTGGTTTATTAAATTTTCAAGTTAAATCTCAAACGAGATTTTCTTGAGCTGAACTCGAGTAGTTTTGTATAGTTTTAGACTTATCAAATCGAGCTAAACGAGTAATTGGTTGTTCATGTTTGATTTGAAAATTTTAAAGAGTTCCAAAATGTGACAAACTGAGCTTAAAAATATTTTTAATGAACTAAACACGAA
>CM069908.1:138258538-138638538 GCA_036172215.1 Camellia granthamiana
TTCTTTAAGGTTAGATATTTTGTTATGTACATTGAAATATTTCTTTATCATATCTATCTTTTGTGAAACAAAGATTAGCGTAGTTATATCTTGGAGACGTTTTAGTAGTTGACCACTTGATGGATGAATTATTTTTTATGAAATTATTTGTTGGCTTTTTGACTTTAGCGGTTGACTTTATGAAATATATACTTTTTTTTTTTCTTTTCTATCTATTTGTCCACTTTAGGTGCACAAGTATACTTTCCACCCTTTGTTACTACATATATTTCTACTTATTTGCACCCTTTTCTATCTACTTTCTTTTGATGTTGTTTGGAGTCAGCTTGTGTTACCAATCCCTCAAAATGTCCTCATATAGACTGATTTATTATTTTTATTTAATGTTTGGAGTGAAATTATTATTTTAAAACTGTGTAGATGTGCAAAGCTTTTGTTATTTGTTAATTTTAATAAATAGATTCTTGGAAGCAAAGTATTAAGTGATTGATGTGTTTTATTGATAGTTTCTGTTGGAAACACAACTCATTTTGATAAATTGTTTAATTTTAGTAAAATTTGGTGGCGGAAAATGATTGGTAGGTTATTAGTTTGACATCTACATATCTGTGTGATTTTTTTTATCAATTCTTTGAATGAGCTTCATAATGTTTGCAGTTACATTTACACCTCTTTTTGTTCAATACAATTCAATAAAGCTTAAGCCATCGATATGTTTGATTCCTAACAATAATGTAGGAGCCATCAATATGTTAAGTGTACGGGAAAGAGATTCACCTTCACGTATAATCCTGTTGATCAAGTCTATGTTCCTCTGCACGTCGTCGTCCTATCACCTGAAAACTCAAACTTGAGCTGGCCGGCGGGTGTGTGCCGGAAAACCCCTCCGATGCCTAAGTCAGTAAGCAAGACAAATAGGCAAAAGCTCAATGTGTTCAGAAATCAAAGTTGTGTTACCTCCTCATAGGTGATGTTTGTGAGCTTTTATAGGTTCCGCGTAGCACAATCCTAGTAGGACTCTTACTCCTCCATTCAGAGTCCTCCTAGGATTCATACTCCTGAAGGATAATGCTTATCCTCCAACACCCCCCTCACTGCTTGAACCAAGTGAGATGGTTTTACTTCGGCAAGATGTCATACAACCGAAGTAACATTCCCTCGCCGGACTCCAATATGACCGAAGTAAACATGACTATGCTTAGCCGCAGAATAGGCCGAACCATCCTTAATTCGGCTCTTCCTTCTACTACTCTTACTTCGGCTTCTCATGTACAACCCATGGCGTGGTTAGGCCGAACTAACATGTTACGACCGGTCTAACTCCCATGCATCTTTAGACCGGTCTAACTTCAACTTTCCCTTGGACCGGACTAACTTCAAAGCATTCATAAGACCGGAGTAACTTCGAGGCTTCTCCCGGACCGGACTAACTCCGAGGCGTTCTTGGACCGATCTAACTTCAAGGCTTCTCTTGGACCGAACTAACCGGAGTAAGCTTCTACCGCGCTATCCAGAGCGAAGCCCACCAAGAGAAGCCATTACCTCGACTCCGAGTGCCATGGCCGAGATAACTATCTCTACTCCGATTGGTAACTTATAATCACGTTTGGGCCGAGGTAACACTTGAAAAAGTTTCTTCCACACTTGGCCCGAACTAACACTTGGACCGAGGTAAAAGTCCCTACCACACTTGGACCGAACTAACACTTAGACCGCGACCCACTTGCTAGTCTTTTCTACCGCGGCCCATATTCGTTTAGTTCTTGGACCGAAGTAAATCTATCCTTACCTCGGTCCATTACGCGGCCCAATTTCCAAGTCTCCTCTTTAGCTCGGCCCAATTTAGATATAAATTACCCTCTCAATTGCCCCTTAATTCCATCTGCCATGCATGATTTGGGATTACTTGTTTCCAGCCGAGCTAAACTTTAGCCTCTCAACCGAGCTAAACTGTGGCCTTCGTACTCCATAAAATTTGAACAGTCCTCAACTCCGCCTCCGCGAAGCTTGTGTTCGTTGTTGCTACTTTCATCTTCAGTGCCTTCAACCGGGCTACGAATCCTTTGTTCCACTTAGCCGAGCGAGGACTCCATTTATTTCACCTTTGTTTCTTTTAGCATGGTCCAACGATCCGTGCTTAATACTTTTCCTTTTTACTTTTCAACTGACTAGGTTGGCCAGGCACATCTTTGCATGCTCAACCGAGATACTGCGCGAGCTATATCCTGCAACGTGAGGCTGTCAAAGACCTCTTCGTCAAGTGTGGGTGGGAAGCAGCTGTGGCGCAACTCGGTCATAGCCAAGAGACCGAGGTCTTCCTAAAATATCCTCCATACTTTATACCGAGCTCCATGGTAGAGTATGTAAATGCCATTCAGCAAAAATTTCTTCAATACTGAGGAAGAGGATGTATCCCAAGAGCCTGACAAAATGCCCAGCTCGGTCGCCAGTCCAACTCTCCAACTCCTGTGGTCTCCATCCCACCTTTGCCTGCTGTGTCTGATGCGGTGCCTTTGACCGAGCTCAACCAAAGTGTGCTTGCCACGACCGAGCTATCTTTAGGTGAAGCCAGGGTTGATTTGGACGCGGATCTTGACGACCTTTTTGCTTTATCCTGTATTTTCTTCTTGAAATCTTCAGTTTTCTGATCTTTCTGTTTGGTTTGCTCCATGCTTGCAATCGTTTTCCAATTGTGATCTGAATGAAGTGTAACATTTCCTGGCCGAGATACTTATCTCGATCTTAGCCTTGAAATCTAACTGGTCATACTTGCCAACCTCTTCAGCCTAGGTTTTTACCTCGGCTGAAGATCACTAAAAGTTGTTCCAGCCAACCACTCTTCAATCTAGATCCTCATCTCGGCTGAAGAGTATTAAAAGTTAGTTTTTCTAGCAAATCACGCTTCAGCGCGGATCCTTATTTCGGCTGAAGAAGAGCTTGATGCTTGGCCATTCCTACCAGACTCCTTTGGCCGAGGTAACCATCATCCCGGCAAAAGAGTGTCCAAAAAAGTTTTTTGTTGGTCAAACCTGCCAACCACCTTTAGCCTAGGTCCTTACTTCGGCTAAAGGGTGCAAAAAAGTTTTTTGTTGGTCAAACCTGGCAACCACCTTTAGCTTAGGTCCTTACTTCGGCTAAAGGGTGCAAAAAAGTTTTTTGTTGGTCAAACCTGCCAACCACCTTTAGCCTAGGTCCTTACCTCGGTTAAAGGGTGCAAAAAAATTTGTTGTTGGTCAAACCTACCAACCACCTTTAGCCTAGGTCCTTACCTCGGCTTAAAGGGTGCAAAAAAGTTTTTTGTTGGTCAAACCTGCCAACCACCTTTAGCCTAGGTCCTTACTTCGGCTAAAGGGTGCAACAAAGTTTTTTGTTGGTCAAACCTGCCAACCACCTTTAGCCTAGGTCCTTACCTCGGCTTAAAGGGTGCAAAAACGTTTGTTGGTCAAACCTGCCAACCACCTTTAGCCTAGGTCCTTACCTCGGCTAAAGGGTGCAAAAAAAATTTGTTGTTGGTCAAACCTACCAACCACCTTTAGCCTAGGTCCTTACCTCGGCTTAAAGGGTGCAAAAACGTTTTGTTGGTCAACACTGCCAACCACCTTTAGCCTAGGTCCTCACCTCGGCTAAAGGGTGCAAAAGAGTTCTATTGGTCAAACCTGCCAACCACTCTTAGACTAGATCCTGATCTCGGCTAAAGGGTGCAAAAAAGTTTTGTTGGTCAAACCTGCCAACCACCTTTAGCCTGGATCCTTATCTCGGCTTAGGAGAGGTAAATGTTGGTTTTTCCAGCCAACTCTGCTTTCAATGCCCCTTGCTCACTAAAACAACTTTTACAGAAGAAAATAATCTATGCTGAAAAGGGAACTACTTGTTTTATTGAGGAAAATGTAAATTACAAGTACTCTATCGAACAGATAACTCGAGATTGGCAGTGTTCCATGGTCTGGGGATAGCCTTGTTGGCTCCATCCTCCAAGTGATATGCCCCTTTTTCAGCTAAACCAACCACTTTGTATGGTCCTTCCCTATTGGGCCCTAGCTTGCCTTCTATGGGTTCTTTACATCTATCATTTCCTGTACCAAGTCTTCCACTGTCTTCTGTTCAGCTGCCTTGCTAACATCTGCGGACAGCTCCTTGCTCTCAAGTTCTTCCTTTTATGTATTGGTCCAAGTGCCCAGCTGCCACTAACTCCTCCAAATGCTGCTTCAATGGCGTGCAATTTTCAGTGCGATGCCCCTGTTCAACATGGAAGGTGCACCGCGATCTTTCGTCGTAGTCTTTTTGCGCTTCTCCCAACTTAGCAGGCCATCGGACGAAAGGTTCATCGCGTATCTCGCTAAGAATTCGGTAGATTGGTTTTTTGAACACCGTGGTAATGGCAGTGTGGACTCTCAGCCTTTTCTTGCCTTGGTCCTCTCCGTTGTCCCGCCTACCTTGCCCGTTTCTGCTTGGACGTTCTACCGCGTTGACTTTTGCCGAAGTCTTTTTATCTGGTATTGCGGTTGTGCCAAATTCTTCTTTAGCGCGGTTGCCATCTTCCTCCACACGAATATGTTGGTGTACTCTCTTCATCAAGGCTTCCATCGTATGGGGCGGCGTCATGGTGATTGAATCCCTTAGTCTGTTCCCGACTGGGAGTCCTCTTTTATACTGCGCAATGGCGAGATTGGTTGGGCAGTCCCCAATCTGGTTGAATGTCTCCCAGTAGCGACTGTTGTATGATCTCAGGGTCTCTTTCTCGCCCATGTCGATGGAGAGTAACTGGTCGATCTCCACTGGGGTTTTAGTGTTTGTTCTGAATCTTGTGACAAATGCCTCTGCCAATTGCGCCCATGAGGCTATGCTGCCCTCTGGGAGTTTCTCAAACCAAGTCAAGCCTAGGTCACCAAGGCTTGAGGGGAATAGGATGCACATTAAGGCCTCGTTCCGCCGGTATACAGCCATGACCTGGCGGAAGTGGCTTAAGTGCAAGTAGGGGTCCGTCTTTCCCTCGTATGTAGTGAACTTCGGCTGTAAAAAGCCTGACGGTAAAGGCGCATTCTCAATTGCTGGGACAAACGGTGAGGTCTGCAGCCTTGCCAATACTTTGTCCGTTGGTTCGTAAGCCGGGCGCGGTTGTGGCATTCCAACCTCGACGCTTCCATGCGTCCGAGGAGCCAACCGCTGTAAGGCCGAAACTCTATGTGGATCACGCGTCCTGGCATCCTCCCTGCGTCGCGCCTTTTCTTCTAGCACGGTTCGTAGGTCGGATGACCTGGGCAACTCCGTTTGTCTGGACCTTGTTTGGTGCGTATGCGAAGGCCAGTATGTGCTTCCTTCTGTGTAAGACCTTTCAGATCTCGCCCTCTCAGACCTGGAGTGACGAGTTCTGGAAGATCTTGATTGCGTATCGCCTGTCCTGAGGCTTCTCTCTTCTGCCTGGGAGGGTGTAGAATTCCTACTACGACCCTCTGAGTGGCGAGGGGGCGTCTTGTTCGTGCGCCCCTCTCCTGTCGCCACTTCTTTTCCTTTCACCCGGCGTTTGAGAGCTTCCATGTCTGCTGCCATCCGCCGTATCAACTCGTCTTGTGCTTTGACGCGATCCTCCAAAGCCTGAGGATCAACCCTACGCCTTTGTCTTTCTGGGCTTTGCGAATGAGAGGGATGAGGGCTGCTATTCCTCCTTCGTCCCCTTGCATCCCTCCTGGAATTTTGCCTTTGTGGTTCCAGGTTCGCCATGGGAGGGACCAAAGGTAGGCCTTCGCGCCTTGCACCTCCGTCTGGAGTTTGTCCGTCAATGGCGGACTGAGGCAGTTTTTCATTGTTGGCCATCGAATTTTGAGAGAAAAACACTTGATCAAGAGGTTGTTCTTGTCTGTTCTTCCCACAGACGGCGCCAATTGTACGGGAAAGAGATTCACCTTCACGTATAATCCTGTTGATCAAGTCTATGTTCCTCTGCACGTCGTCGTCCTATCACCTGAAAACTCAAACTTAAGCTGGCCGGCGGGTGTGTGCCGGAAAACCCCTCCGATGCCTAAGTCAGTAAGCAAGACAAATAGGCAAAAGCTCAATGTGTTCAGAAATCAAAGTTGTGTTACCTCCTCATAGGTGATGTTTGTGAGCTTTTATAGGTTCCGCGTAGCACAATCCTAGTAGGACTCTTACTCCTCCATTCAGAGTCCTCCTAGGATTCATACTCCTGAAGGATAATGCTTATCCTCCAACACCCCCCTCACTGCTTGAACCAAGTGAGATGGTTTTACTTCGGCAAGATGTCATACAACCGAAGTAACATTCCCTCGCCGGACTCCAATATGACCGAAGTAAACATGACTATGCTTAGCCGCAGAATAGGCCGAACCATCCTTAATTCGGCTCTTCCTTCTACTACTCTTACTTCGGCTTCTCATGTACAACCCATGGCGTGGTTAGGCCGAACTAACATGTTACGACCGGTCTAACTCCCATGCATCTTTAGACCGGTCTAACTTCAACTTTCCCTTGGACCGGACTAACTTCAAAGCATTCATAAGACCGGAGTAACTTCGAGGCTTCTCCCGGACCGGACTAACTCCGAGGCGTTCTTGGACCGATCTAACTTCAAGGCTTCTCTTGGACCGAACTAACCGGAGTAAGCTTCTACCGCGCTATCCAGAGCGAAGCCCACCAAGAGAAGCCATTACCTCGACTCCGAGTGCCATGGCCGAGATAACTATCTCTACTCCGATTGGTAACTTATAATCACGTTTGGGCCGAGGTAACACTTGAAAAAGTTTCTTCCACACTTGGCCCGAACTAACACTTGGACCGAGGTAAAAGTCCCTACCACACTTGGACCGAACTAACACTTAGACCGCGACCCACTTGCTAGTCTTTTCTACCGCGGCCCATATTCGTTTAGTTCTTGGACCGAAGTAAATCTATCCTTACCTCGGTCCATTACGCGGCCCAATTTCCAAGTCTCCTCTTTAGCTCGGCCCAATTTAGATATAAATTACCCTCTCATTAAGTATCTATTGATTGCTATGTATGTAATATGTATTTAGTGAAATTAACTTTTGTATTACAGGTTTTGGCAATACTAAGCTGCATCAACCTCTAAAATTTCCAGCCATTTGTTATATTTATATAGATTTATAGTCTAAATGGGATGAGATATAATGGGATTTTTATGATAATTTGTTTAATATGTGTATGATAATGGGTCTCAAATATAATAAGATTTAAGTTTCTGATAATGTGTTTTATACAAACGAGTTATCCTCTATCGTCTAGAACTTGTTGTTTAATGGATGGAGCTCTCAACTTTGCTAAATAAACTTTCAATAGGCTTTGATAATCAAATATGCTGGTTTTTCGACATTTTTTTTTGTCATTACTTTGCTGGTTTTTGGCTTTTCTGGGTGTTTGATTATTAAAAAAAATAAAGATAATTTCATAGCTTCTGAAATTGTGAGATTGACTTTGACTTGGTTCAGTTTGACTTGACGAAATTGTGAGACTTTCAATACATTATTTTTTGTTTGCTTTTCTATCTATTTGTCCACTTCAGGTGCAACAATATATATTTGTTGACTTTACTACTACATTTGTTTCTACTCATTCGCACTCTTGGCCAAGTTAAGATTTATTAATTTGTAAGAAAAATGGTAAGATTCAGATTGTGTTACCAATACCTGAAAATGTGGATTCATATTGTATTACCAACACCTGAAAATGTTTGTTAATTTTAATAAATACATTCTTGGAAACACAACTCATTTTGGTGGTGAAAAATGATTATTGGGTTATTAGTTTGTCATCTGCATATTTGTGTGATTTTTTTATTAATTCCTTGAATGAGATATTTTATTCATGGTATATGAATTAACTTTATAAATTTTACAGTTCCATTTAAACCTCTTTTAGTTCAATTAAATTCAAGAAAGCTTAAGCCATCGATATGTTTCATTCCATTTAAGTATCTACACTTGGTGAATTAAAATAACCTATGTATTGCTACATTTCCATGAACAAAAATAACTTTTGTCTTGCTTGGATTTATATGTATTTACTGAAGTTAACTTTTGTATTACAAGTTTTCGCAATACTAAGCTGCAACGACCTCTAACATTATGGATAATGTAAGTTGTCTTTTTTTAAAAAGCCGGTACATAGATTTTTAAAAAAAAAAAAAAAAAATTGTATTACAAGTTCTAATTATAAATTTTTTTCCCCTTATTTTTTACAGCTAGATAGAAACTTACAACGAACTGTAATATTCGTTCCCTTTACTCATCGTTTTACAAAATTTCATTTTGTGTACATATCAGCTACTCATTTGTTTTTGTATGTATAGGTTCAGTTTCTTCAACAAAGAAATATCGGTGTAGTGATTCGTGATGAGCATGATTTCAATGTTGTTCGTAGCCCAAAAATCATTTTCTTATCATTTTGTTCAAACCCATTTTCATTTTTATTATTATTATTGCTTATATTTTGTTTATTTTTTAAAGGCAATGGAAAAGGAAAATGCAAAGGTAATGTCGAAGGGAAAAGAAAATGTGACTTATGCTTGCAAGGGCAAGGGAAAGGAAAATGCATGTCCAGCGGTATAGTTCTTATTGGTTTTTGTAGAGTGTTTTTTTAAATTGTTTATTTTCGTATGTTTGTATTTTAAGCCATAATTGTATGTCCAATTGTTTAGTTTAAGCCATAAACAATTGTTTATTTTAAGCCATAATTGTAGAGTGTTTTTGAAAATGCATGTCCAATTGTTTATTTTAAGCCATAATTGTATATTAGTTTTTAAACTTTGCACTTTTTCAAGTGTCTTGTATATATGTGGAAATCTGCACTACTTTTCAATGTAAGTGCTCGGAAATTTTGAGATAAAGACATAAATAGAGAGGAGGGAGAAAGGAATAGAATGTGACAAAATGGGAATATGCTTTTTTTTTTTTTTTCCCAGGTACGTGTCCTGTTTAAATGGGATACTTTATAAGCTGGCCGAACATTTGTTTGTTTGTGTAACAAAACCACATAATTTATTATATAGATTATACTTGGTTGT
Source organism: Camellia granthamiana (assembly GCA_036172215.1). Taxonomy (NCBI): domain Eukaryota; kingdom Viridiplantae; phylum Streptophyta; class Magnoliopsida; order Ericales; family Theaceae; genus Camellia; species Camellia granthamiana. The sequence continues at coordinate 138,267,573 of CM069908.1, forward strand.
AAAAAATAACAAAGGTGACTAATGCTTGCAAGGGCAAGCGAAAGGAAAATGCATGTTTAGTGGTATGGTTGTTATTGATTTTTGTAGAGTTTTTTTATTTTTTATTTTTGTATCTTCATATATTTTGAATAAGCCATAATTGTTTTTTATTTTCAAAACTATGCACATTTCTTAGTGTCTCCTGTATATTCTTAGAGAGAAAGGAATATATAGGGGATACTTTATGAAGGAATATATAGTGAGAAAGGAATATATAGTCTCTTGTAAGTGCATGGGCCCAACAAGAAAATTGTGTATGTGTCTTGTTTAAATGGGGCTACTTTATGAAGCTCATAAGCTGACCGAACATTTGTTCATTAGTGTTACAAAACCACACAATTTATTATTACTATTCTCATAAGTTGGCCGAACATTTGTTTATTAGTATAACAAAACCACACAATTTATTATGGGTAGTTATGGGCAAGAGTATAATGCATTTTTTTGAAAGAGGGGATATAAAAATAGAAAATGGTATTTTGTTTGGACAGTGGAAATGGTACTTGATAATATTTGCATTTTAGGCATCCAATGATCTAATATTCACATTTTAGGGACCCAATGGTTATGTTATATCAAGAGTTGTATTAGCTCAACGTGCACAACGAGAACATGAAAGAAATGAAAATGCATGTTTGCATATCAATCGGGACAACGCTTGCGACAAGAACGGGAGAGATTAGGAGCATACTGTCATGACCCAAACCCGCCCCTATGGGTTTAGTATCGTAACCGGCCAGTAATCCGTGATTACCAAAGGCCTGCTTAACAGTAATGACAGTAATACAAAGTAAGGGGCTGGCGGAAGCCAAAACAGTAAATAAAATATGTCCAATGAGCTGTGACAATCTGAAAGTAAAAAGACCTTTTATAAACATGTCACATGGATGACCAAACCATACATACAACATATGCACAAACATATATATACAAACAACCCCGTCAGGGACCAAATCCCTTTTACATAACTGTACAGTCAGGTCTAAACATTTATTACCAAACAGAGATGGAAGGGTGAAACTGAGACACCCCAAAAACAGCCTTAGCTTGATGGATTGGAACCTCGAAGTGAGGCACAATGGTTGGCTTGACAAAGTTGGGGCTTAACCTGACGCTCCTAGTATCGATCTGGTGCCTGAACACCTACATATAATTATAAACAGTGAGCTAAAGCCCAGTGAATAACAAATGGGTAAAGAGGTTAAGAATGAATGTCTTTTCAGTAATAAATCAGTCATATCAGTTATATGTGGTACATCCAATAACAAACAGTACAGTAGGTCTTAACAGACCAAGCAGTCAGTTGATAGCCATCATAACAGTATACAATATTGGTTCCAAGTATTGGAACCGACAGAGATCTCTGTGACAGTAGCAATAATAGTACAGTAATGGTAAGTTGCTATAGATGCCACGAGTACAGTTCATAAATAGGACATCATTCATTTAGTAAACAGTATCACTTCAGAAAACAGTATAGTTAATTGTTCAGAAAATAATCATCATTGAACATATCTTTACAACATTGTTACTCACAGAGCACTGGGCTATAGGCAAGCTAATGAGCGTCCTCGGATGCCAACCCTACACAGTTGCAGAACGAACACACACTAAGTTACACACTTGGGATTAACATCTTAGCCCCTATCTTGACTTGGTGTGGTTCTATAACATTATCCTCATTAAGATGCCTTAAACTAGGCCTAGGAATGCCTAGGATGGAATGAGGATGCAAAGATGCACTTTAAAACACTTTTCAAAATTTTCAGAAAACAGGGGTCTCGCTCGAGCATGGCTTTCTTCGCTCGAGCAAGCTTGTCAAAACAGTGGGGTTGCTCGAGCGTGGACTTCCTCGCTCAAGCGGTCTGTAAAAATGCAAAAAGTGCTGGATGTTGAAAATCCCCGCTCGATGCTCGTTCGAGTGTGAGACACATCCTTCGCTCGAGCACAGGTCTCGTTGCTTAAGCGTGCGTCTGCGTGCACCAAAAATCTGAGAGCTTGCAATCTACGCTCGAGCGAGCATTCCTTCGCTCGAGCGGAGCTCTGAACAAAAGACGGTCGCTCGAGCGTAGAAGCCAAAATCTGGAATTTCCAGATTTGCCTCCCAAGTTCAAACCAAGCACTCAACACCTTAAAACTCAACTTTTTGGGCCAATTATGTGGAAAACACTTGAAAACCAACAATATAACATGTTTTGAAGATCAATTTGTAAAATCAAAGCCCAAGGGTGAGTCAATTGAACACCATTTCAAAGAAGTTTTCATGAATTATGTAAAAACATAACATGCATGAACTCTTACGAACTCTAGTGCTCTAAAACTTGATCAAATGCAAGATTAAGCTCAAAACTATGGTGAATTCATGGACTATAACATAAACATGAACATGCATGTGGAAAATCATGAAGAACAACCTCAAAATTCAAGAATATGTATATGCATGCATGGATTAAGCCTCAATTCAACACTTTAAATCAATATTTGACTCTAACCTCCATTAATCCCATAAACCATGTAAGAATAACTCAAATGTACAAATGAGAGGATGAAATCTCTACCTTAGGTCTTGAATTCAAAGTATACAAGCTTAATTTTGCAAATTCCCTTCAAATCTTCTAAGTCTCCAAGCTAAATTCTTGATGAACTCAATTTCTCCTACTCTCCCTCTCTCCCTCGGTTTAGTCTAAGAAAGTGGCTGAAAAAATGATGTATAGAGGTGCCAAACAATGTTGTAGAAAATGGCCACTCAATGGCAATTTGGTAAAAACACAATCTAATGTAATTCAACATTATTCAATCTAATTTAATCATTCCAAATCGGATTTTAATTAAACCTACCATAAAATTACATAAATTCTAATTAACATAAAATACCAATCAATTTCAGATTCGGCCGCCAATAAGGCCTTCAATTTACAGTTCGAAACTTAAAACATGAACAGATCAATCAAATGACAAACAGATAAAAATTCAAGTAAAGCAATATACTTTTGCAATCAATTCAGAATTTCAGCCAAATCAGTTACTTATCATTCTCAGTCACAGTTTAGCATTAATCAGAGGTAAGGGTTATCACACATATATTAAAGACTTTCCTTTATTAACACCGAGTCGTCGCAGTCACGCTTGCTTATAACAGGATATAAAGACAATTGAGGATACTTCGTTTCATTCTCTATGGAAAGTACATCTTTAGCTCCACCAAGGAATTGGTAAAACATGTTTAATCCTGTAAATAATACTCTTACTTTTACATGTGTATAAATTTTAATTTATGCACAACAAATATTTGTAGGCCTAATTCTACAGTCATATTCCTTCAAGAGGATCTATGTACAGATGTTGAATTAGAAGATATGACTATAAGTACTGCGATTAATACTCGATCACACATGAATTCATGTCGTCATTCTCTCGGCAAGATGGATGTGTTATGTCCTTATTGTTCAGCCTTACATTGGATGGACGAAAAATTAGCACAATCATTTGAAAAGCGTCCCCTATTTGGAACTTGCTGTTCAAAAGGAAAGACTAGGCTACCTCTGCTTATGACACCCCCTTCACCGTTTCAAGCATTATATGATGGGGATGATGATCAAGCAAGATCGTTTCGACGTTATACTCGATTGTACAATGCAGCCAATGCTTTTACAAGTCTTGGTGCTACATTGGATCCAAGAGTACTAAGGGGAAGCAGCCCTACATCATTTATTATCCATGGGGAATTGCGACATCGAACAGGATCACTTCTACCACAGCCAGGGCAGGATGCGACTTATGCTCAATTGTACATTTATGATCATGATTCAACTTTAGAAGTTCGAAATTGTAGAAATCCTCACTTACGAAGGGATGTTCTCAAAACTATTCAAGATAGTTTGTTGCAAGTTAATGCATTTGTAGACAAATTTCGCCAGGCTCATGCAATTTTGAATCAATTAGCTTTAATTAGACAAAATCTACCTGCTCATCTTCACTATAGTTCAGCAACAGACCGACGACAGTATAGCTTACCAACTGCTGATGAGATTGCAATTGTAACACTAGGTGATGGAACCGAGGTTACTGGAATAAGAGATGTTGTTTTACATCTGTAAGGAAATAATGAACTTATGCAAATTAATGAATGTCACCCAGCGTATTTGCCATTGCATTATGTTTTATTATTCCCGTATGGTGAGCTTGGATAGGAACCTGAGTTGAAATTGTGGGATGTTAAACATGATCGGCCTTCAACTGATTGACTTACTCAAATGGATTTTTATAGTTATCGTTTGTTTAAGCGACCTACAGAGTATTCAACAGTTTTGAGAGGTGGGAAACTATTCCACGAATTTTTGGTAGATGCTTGGGCTGCAACTGAGCAAAATCGGTTAACGTACTATAAGCTTAATCAAAGAAAAATTTGGGCTGAACTTTACCAAGATTTGAGCGATATTGATTCAGATGACTTGCGACCTAATCAAATTGGTCAAAGGTTTATTTTGCCATCTTCATTTACTGGTAGTCCAAGACATATGTTTGAAATCTTTCAAGATTCAATGGCTATCACGCGATACAATCAGCACCCAGATACTTTTCTCACCATGACTGCAAATCCCAAGTGGCCAGAAATTACTTCAACATTATTACCACACCAAAAAGCTATTGACCGTACTGATTTGATTGCCCGTGTTTTTGAGCTAAAAAGAAAGTGTTTGATGAAGGAGATAGAGACAAACAAAGTGTTCGGTAATAAAGTTATACATGTTTTTACAATTGAATTCCAAAAACGAGGCCTACCACATATGCATGCGCTTTTCTTTCTTAAAGGTCCAGATAAAATTCGAACATTGTCACGACCCAAACCCGCCCCTATAGGTTTAGCATCGTAACCGGCCAGTAATCCGTGGATTACCAAAGGCCTCTGAACAGATTAGCAAATAATAAGGGGCTGCAGAAGCAATAATACAAAATAAACAAGGTCCAATGCGCTGTGATAACGTACATGGGACGGAACATTTCAAAACTTATATGTATATATGCATAAACATGCCAGTCCAGGTACACAATATTTACAACATGTACAACCCAAGACCTGTCTTTACAAAACATATACAGAGACTAGCATGAAATACAAAAACAGCCATAGCATTAGGTTTCGATTGGAACCTCCTCGGGAGGCACAACGGATGGCTGACAAAAACAGAACAGAAGGCCATCAACTCTAGCCCTGGTCATGTGCCGTCTCACCTACATACATAATATAAACTGTGAGCGAAAGCCTAGTGAATAATAATAGAGTAAAGGGTTTCAATGAATGAGTTCGTACAGGTTCAGAAATCACAATCCAGATTTGCATCAAATTCATCATTTGTCCAGATCATGTATATAGACAGAGATCATAAGTCATGATTAATTTACGTGATACATCCATTAGCATTAACAGAACAGAACAGAACAGAACGCATACGCGTGAGGTTATGAATAACTAGTTCCATAAAGGAACCTCCGGATTCGGGTAACGGAACAGAACAGAACAGAAGCTGAGCCCCCGTGACAGGGCCTCCGGTACGGGTAACAGAGTGCAGACAGAAATAAGTTCTATGAAGGAACCTTCGATACCGGGTAACAGCTAACAGATATCACATGATGTTAAGGATGTCACGAAATACATATCAGAAATTGAACAATCATTCATTGTACAGAACATATCATTTCGGAAAACATATCTTGTTTTATCACACAGAAAGTAGATACAGTTTGAACATAACTTTACTAAATTATTACTCACAGTTGGCCTTGAAACAGATAGACGGAGCAGATTGATCACACGACACGCGGCACGTGACCTACATAACACATAACGGACACACATTTGAAACACACATTCTAATCACACAAACTTACGTCGTTGGTTCTTAATGTGTTTCTAACCTTAAAGCCTCACTATAGAGTCTTAAACATGGCCTAGGAATGCCTAGGATGGAATGAGGATGCAAAGATGCCTTGGAAAATATTTTTCAAAATTTGCTGAAAACAGGGATCTCGCTCGAGCGTAGCTTTCTTCACTCGAGCGAGCTTACCAAAACAGAGGGGTTGCTCGAGCGTAGACTCCTTCGCTCGAGCGGTCTGTAAAAATGCAAAAGTATTGGTTGTTGAAATTTTACGCTCGATGCACGCCCGATGCTCGCTCGTGCGTGAGACACACCCTTCGCTCGAGCGTAGGTCTCGTCGCTCGAGCGTGCGTCTGCGTGCACTAAAAACCTGAGAGCTCGTAATTTACGCTCGAGCCACCATTCTTTCGCTCGAGCGGAGCTTTGAACAAACGATGGTCGCTCGAGCGTGGAATCCTTCGCTCGAGCGAGGAAGCCCAATTCTGGAATTTCCAGATTTGCCTCCCAAGCTCAAACCAAGCATTCAACTACCCAAATCTCAACCTCTTGGGCCTATTTTCTGGAAAAACACTTTAAACTCATAGTATAACATGTTTTAAAGATCAATTTGAGAAATCAAAGCCTAAAGGTGAGTCAATTAAACACAATTTCAAACAAACTTCCAAGAAATATTAAAAAACAAAACATGCAAGTGTTCATTTGAATTCAATGCTCCAAAAATGTAACCAAATGCAAGATTACACTCAAAATCATGATGAACTCATGGACTATAACTAGAATATGGTCTTGCATGCAAGAATTTCCATGAAAACACTTCAAATTGTTATGATATGGACATTCATGCATGATTTAAGCTCTAATTCAACATGTTTAATTCAATTCTTGTCTTAGATCACTAATGTCACATGAATCATGCAAGAAATAACTTGAATTCACAATCAAGAAGGTAATTCTCCTACCTTAAGTCTTGAATTCCAAGTATGGAGGCTCAATTATGAAAATTCCTCTACAATTCTTTAAGTTCCAAGCCAAAAACTCTTGTTGAAGCTAAGTCTCTTCTCCTCTCTCACTCTCCTACGTTTTGTCTCAAATATGGTAGAGGAAATGATGTATGGAGTATGCTAATCAAGTCCCAAACAAGTCTTTTAGAAGTGGTCCACCAAGTGGCAGTTTCGTAAATAATTGAACTAATGTAATTTAGCGTTATTTAATCTAATTTAATTGTTCCAAATCAAATTTTAATTAAACTTACCATAAAATTCTATAAATCCTAACTAATACTTAACACAAAACAATTTTGGAATCGGGTGCCGATAAGGCTTTCAATTTGCAGTTCAAAGTTGAAACATGAATAGATCATTTTATGGCAAACAGATAGAAACACAAAGATAATGCAATACACATGCAAATTGATTCCAGATTCCTTCTAAATTACTGTTAAGCATAATTAATCATGTTTTAGCATTAATCGGAGGTCGGGGTTATTACAGTCTTCCCCCCTTAAAAGAGTTTGGTCCTCCAAACTCGATTTACCTTCATTCGGAGTCAACATTGGGTCCAATGGGAACAAGTCCGGATATCTCTTCACCATGTCTTCCTCGGTTTCCCAAGTTGCAAAGGTTCCTCCGTGGTTTTGCCAATCAACTTTTACTAACGGTATTTATTTATTCCTCAATTTCTTGATTCTGCTGTTCACAATCTAAATAGGCCTTTCCTCGTAGGTGTAATCATCTTTTAGAAGTACATGTGTTGGTTCAAGGACGTGAAGTGGATCCCTCAAATATTCTCGTAGCATCGATACATGAAAGACGTAGTGCATATGTTCCATTACTGGAGGTAAGGCTACCCGATACGATACCGGATTGATCTTTTCAAGGACCTCATAAGGTCCAACATACCTTGGCGTCAATTTGCCCTTAACACCAAACCGAGTTTGACCGTTCATCGGGGTCACTTTTATAAACACGTGATCTCCAACTTCATATTCCCTCTCTCTTCTACGAACATCAACATAACTTTTCTGCCGACTCTGTGCAGTTTTCAGGCGTGGCTGTATCAGCTTCACTTTCTCGGTTGTTTCTTGTACAAGTTCCGGTCCCAACAAAGGTCTATCACCTACTTCAGCCCAACATATCGGAGAACGACATCTTCTTCCATACAAAGCTTCGTAAGGAGCCATTCCAATGCTTGAATGGTAACTGTTGTTATACACAAATTCAGCTAATGGCAAGTAGGTCTCCCAATTCCCTTGGAAGTCTAACACACACATTCTGAGCATATCCTCCAGAGTTTGGTTCGTTCGTTCAGTTTGGCCATCTGTCTGTGGATGATAGGCACTGCTCAGTCTCAATTCTGTCCCCAGAGCCTGTTGCAAACTCTGCCAAAATCTCGATACAAACTTTGAGTCCCTGTCAGACACAATAGATACTGGCACTCCATGCAATCTCACAATTTCAGTCATATAGATATTGGCCAATTTATCAGCGTTATAAATAGTTTTGACAGGCAGAAAATGGGCAGACTTAGTTAAACGGTCAACTATAACCCAGATAGAGTCCATACCTCGAGAAGAACGAGGCAATCCCACAATGAAGTCCATGGTAATGTGCTCCCATTTCCATTCCGGTATTGGGAGTGGTTGTAGCAATCCAGCGGGTCGTTGATGTTCAGCTTTAACCTGTTGGCAATGTAAACATTTAGCCACAAAGTCTGCAATACTCTTTTTCATTCCAGGCCACCAAAAATTCTGTTTCAAATTATGGTACATCTTCGTGTTCCCTGGATGCATAGCAAACTTACTACTGTGAGCTTCGGTCATAACACGTTTTCTCAAATCATCACAATCGGGTACACAAAGACGGTTCTGAAATTTCAGCACATCATTCTCAAACACAAATCCCGGCCTTGGCTTTGAATCAATTTCCTCCGTGATCTTTTTCAAGTATTCATCCTCGCACTGTTTCTGTTTGATCTCGTCAAGAATTGTAGGTTGAGCGGCAATAGCAGTCAGTAGCCCATCTTGTTCTAGGTCAGTCAACAATTCTTTTCGGTTGGATAGCAAACATGACAGATTCGCACTGGATTTTCGGCTCAAGGCATCTGCTACGGTATTAGCCTTTCTTGGATGATACAAGATTTGCAGATCATAATCCTTGATTAACTCTAACCATCGCCTCTGTCTCATATTCAATTCCTTTTGGGTGAAGAAGTATTTCAAGCTCTTATGGTCGGTGTATACCTCACAAGTTACCCCATACAAGTAGTGACGCCAAATTTTCAAAGCAAACACCACAGCTGCTAACTCAAGATCATGCGTTGGGTAATTCTTTTTATGTGGTCGGAGTTGTCTAGAAACATAGGCAATCACCCTTCCGTTTTGCATTAATACACACCCCAAACCTTTGTAAGAAGCATCACTGTACACTTGGAACCCATCAGTACCATTAGGCAAGGTTAAGATTGGTGCAGTCACTAACCTGGTTTTCAACTCTTGGAAAGCTGCCTCTCTTTGTTCATTCCAGTCAAATGGCACATTTTTTTGAGTTAACTGAGTCAATGGCATGGCAAGCTTGGAAAAATCTTTCACAAACCTCCGGTAATAACCTGCAAGTCCCAGAAAACTTCGGACTTCTATCACATTTTTCGGTCTAGGCCAATCCACGACAGCTTTAATTTTTTGAGGGTCAACAGAAACTCCATCCTTGTTGATTACATGTCCCAAAAATGCCACACTGTCAAGCTAGAATTCACACTTGGACAATTTAGCATACAATTTCTTTTCTCTCAAAATCTTCAAGATGGTTCTCAGATGGTTCTCATGTTCTTCCCTGTCTTTAGAATAAATCAAAATGTCATCAATAAACATAACAATAAAATCATCCAGATATGATTTAAACACCCTATTCATGAGATCCATGAAAGCTGCAGGTGCATTGGTCATCCCAAACGGCATTACTAAAAATTCATAATGTCCATATCTAGTTCGGAATGCAGTTTTCTCTATGTCCTCAGCTCTAACCTTTAACTGATGATACCCGGACTTGAGGTCAATTTTGGAAAACACTTGGGCACCCTGAAGTTGATCAAACAAGTCATCTATTCGGGGCAGAGGGTATTTATTTTTGATAGTCACTTTGTTCAGTTCTCGGTAGTCTATACACAATCTCAATGACCCATCCTTCTTTTTGACAAACAAAACTAGAGCACCCCAAGGTGAAGTACTCGGACGGATAAATTTCTTGTCTAATAGTTCCTGAAGTTGGATTTTCAATTCTTTCAGTTCAGAGGTAGACATTCTGTAGGGAGTCTTGGAAATAGGTTGTGTCCCCGGAAACACTTCAACAGTGAATTCAATTTCTCTATCAACTAAGTCCCCAGGTAAGTCAGTTGGAAACACATCGGAAAATTCACAAGCAACAGAGATTGTTTCTACAGTAATACTGTCAGATGGTGCAGACAATATACAACACAGATAACCCCTACATCCCTTCCTAAGGAGTTTTACGGCTTTCATAGCCGAAATCAAATATGGGGGATGAACTACCCCATTTCTAATAAAGATAAATTCAGGCATACCAGGTGGCCTAAACACAACAGTTTTACTTGCACAGTCAATAGTAGCACAGTATTTAGTCAACCAGCCCATTCCCAAAATACAATCAAAATGACTAATGTCCAAGGGTAATAAGTCCACATAGAACATCATATCCCCAATCATAACATCACATGCTGGATAAACATGAGCACACATCATAGAATCCCCAGACGTCGTAGACACAGATAACACATAGGTCATAAGTTCTAATGGTCTAGTCAATTTTTGAGAGAAAGCATGCGATACAAAGGAATGTGTAGAACCAGAATCTATCAGTACACATGCATTTTGAGAACATATAGAGAGTGTACCTGACACCACAGTATAGGTGTTTGGTACGTCACCGGGCACTAAGGCAAACACTCGACCTTGTCTCAGAGGTTCCTTCCTAGTATTGGCTTTGGCATTGGTTCTGGCCACAGAAGCGGATCCCGCTGAACTTGCTGCAGGACGACTAGTAGTCTCAAATCTGAGCGGGCAATCTTTCACTACGTGACCTGACTGGCCACACCGGAAACACGCACCGGACACTCGGTAGCATACACCCCTGTGCCTTTTACTACAATCAGAACAAACCGGAATAGACCCACTACTCTGACTCGAACTGTTCGAAGTCCCCATGTTTTGCTTCTTATTGGCATAGGACCGGCCTCTTTTAAAACCAAACCCGGATCTTTTTTTTCTCCACTCAGTTGTTGTAGTCGCTGGGGCTTTACTTTGTTTCATAGCGGCTAAGGTGGCCTCTGCCATTAAGGCTCTATCTAAAACTTCCACATAAGTAGGCAATTTCAGGACGCTTACTCGATCAAACACCTCCAAATCTAATCCTCCTTCAAACTTTCGTACTTTCTTGTAGTCGGTATCCACCATATGTGGGGCAAACCGTGCCAATTCAGTGAATTTCGCTTCATATTCTGCCACAGACATTCTTCCCTGTTTGAGTTCCTAGAATTCAGACATTTTCCGATCCCTGAAACATTGGGGAAAATACTTGTCGTAGAAGATGGCATTAAACTGTGCCCATGTCATATTTCCATTGCTACTTCAGATCAGTAACCACCACCTGCGGGCTTCATCTTTCAGAGTATAGGTGGCTAGGAGGACTTTCTAAGTTTCAGAACAACGAAATACTTCATACAATTTTTCCATCTCAAGCAACCATGTCTCAACTTTCAGGGGTTCAATTCCACCATAGAACGTTGGCGGTTTCATTTTCATGAATTTCTGTGTCAGATTGATGATGTCATTATTTTCTGCTTCGGCCTGTACCGGTGGAGGCCAAAGGGGCAAAGGTTGTTGTCTCTGTTGTTGTGTCAAGGTTTCAGTCAATGCTGCTAACATTTGTTCCATTCGGCCCATGCGAGCCTCTGAAGATTCACTTTCACCACTTCCCCTTGCATTCTCCATCTTACTATACAGACATCAAATGATAATAAACACAGGTATAACCTTATTCGTCGCCTTCAATTCATGTGATTCAAATGTACATTCAGTTTTCATATTCAGTTGCATTACCACGCACACTCACACATGCAAATGGAATGCCGCTAATGCTTACTAGGACATCCTAAGCTCATACGGACCTGTGGGTGCGGTAGAACACGTGCTCTGATACCACTCTGTCACGACCCAAACCCACCCCTATAGGTTTAGCATCGTAACCGGCCAGTAATCCGTGGATTACCAAAGGCCTTTGAACAGATTAGCAAATAATAAGGGGCTGCAGAAGCAATAATACAAAATAAACAAGGTCCAATGAGCTGTGATAACGTACATGGGACGGAACATTTCAAAACTTATATGTATATATGCATAAACATGCCAGTCCAGGTGCACAATATTTACAACATGTACAACCCAAGACCTGTCTTTACAAAACATATACAGAGACTAGCATGAAATACAAAAATAGCCATAGCATTAGGCTTCGATCGGAACCTCATCGGGAGGCACAACGGATGGCTGACAAAAATAGAACAGAAGGCCGTCAACTCTAGCCCTGGTCATGTGCCGTCTCATCTACATACATAATATAAACTGTGAGCGAAAGCCCAGTGAATAATAATAGAGTAAAGGGTTTCAATGAATGAGTTCGTACAGGTTCAGGAATCACAATCCAGATTTGCATCAAATTTATCATTTGTCCAGATCATATATATAGATAGAGATCATAAGTCATGATTAATTTACGTGATACATCCATTAGCATTAACAGAACAGAACAGAACAGAACGCATACGCGTGAGGTTACGAATAACTAGTTCCATAAAGGAACCTCCAGATCCGGGTAACAGAACAGAACAGAAACTGAGCCCCCGTGACAGGGCCTCCGGTACGGGTAACAGAGTGCAGACAGAAATAAGTTCCATGAAGGAACCTCCGATACCGGGTAACAGCTAACAGATATCACATGATGCTAAGGATGTCACGAAATACATATCAGAAATTGAACAATCATTCATTGTACAGAACATATCATTTCGGAAAACATATCTTGTTTTATCACACAGAAAGTAGATACAGTTTGAACATAACTTTACTAAATTATTACTCACAGTTGGCCTTGAAACAGACAGACGGAGCAGATTGATCACACGACACGCGGCACGTGACCTACATAACACATAACGGACACACACTTGAAACACACATTCTAATCACACAAACTTATGTCGTTGGTTCTTAATGTGTTTCTAACCTTAAAGCCTCACTATAGAGTCTTAAACATGGACTAGAAATGCCTAGAATGGAATGAGGATGCAAAGATGCCTTGGAAAACATTTTTCAAAATTTGCTGAAAACAGGGGTCTCGCTCGAGCGTAGCTTTCTTCGCTCGAACGAGCTTGCCAAAATAGAGGGGTCGCTTGAGCGTAGACTCCTTCGCTCGAGCGGTCTGTAAAAATGCAAAAGTATTGGTTGTTGAAATTTTACGCTCGATGCACGCCCGATGCTCGCTCGAGCGTGAGACACACCCTTCACTCGAGCGTAGGTCTCGTCGCTCGAGCGTGCGTCTGCGTGCACTAAAAACCTGAGAGCTCGCAATTTACGCTCAAGCCACCATTCCTTCACTCGAGCGGAACTCTGAACAAACGATGGTCGCTCGAGCGTGGAATCCTTCGCTCGAGCGAGGAAGCCCAATTCTGGAATTTCTAGATTTGCCTCCCAAGCTCAAACCAAGCATTCAACTATCCAAATCTCAACCTCTTGGGCCCATTTTCTGGAAAAACACTTTAAACTCATAGTATAACATGTTTTAAATATCAATTTGAGAAATCAAAGCCCAAAGGTGAGTCAATTAACACAATTTCAAACAAACTTCCAAGAAATATTAAAGAACAAAACATGCAAGTGTTCATTTGAATTCAATGCTCCAAAAATGTAACCAAATGCAAGATTATACTCAAAATCATGATGAACTCATGGACTATAACTAGAATATGTTCTTGCATGCAAGAATTTCCATGAAAACACTTCAAATTGTTATGATATGGACATGCATGCATGATTTAAGCTCTAATTCAACATGTTTAATTCAATTCTTGTCTTAGATCACTAATGTCACATGAATCATGCAAGAAATGACTTGAATTCACAATCAAGAAGGTAATTCTCCTACCTTAAGTCTTGAATTCCAAGTATGGAGGCTCAATTATGAAAATTTCTCTACAATTCTTTAAGTTCCAAGCCAAAAACTCTTGTTGAAGCTAAGTCTCTTCTCCTCTCTCACTCTCCTACGTTTTGTCTCAAATATGGCAGAGGAAATGATGTATGGAGTATGCTAATCAAGTCCCAAACAAGTCTTTTAGAAGTGGTCCACCAAGTGGCAGTTTCGTAAATAATTGAACTAATGTAATTTAACATTATTTAATCTTATTTAATCGTTCCAAATCAAATTTTAATTAAACTTACTATAAAATTCTATAAATCCTAACTAATACTTAACACAAAACAATTTCGGAATCGGGCGCCGATAAGGTTTTCAATTTGCAGTTCAAAGTTGAAACATGAACAGATTATTTTATGGCAAACAGATAGAAACACAAAGATAATGCAATACACATGCAAATTAATTCCAGATTCCTTTTAAATTACTGTTAAGCATAATTAATCATGTTTTAGCATTAATCGAAGGTGAAGGTTATTACAAACATTTACTTAAGTAGACAAATTAGTTTGTGCAAAATTTCCAGATCCAAAAGATGATCCTACACTTTTTGAAACTGTCAAGTGTTGCATGGTACATGGACCATGTGGTGCTCGAAATCCCCAAGCACCATGTATGGAAAATGGTAGATACACTAAGAAATACCCTTGAGCCTTTGCAGAATCAACAACTATGGACCAAGATGGATATCCAATTTATCGTCGTGGCAATAGTGGTCAAGTATATACTGTGAGAGGACAGGAAGTTGATAATAGGGATGTGGTACCATACAATGCATATCTTTCTAAACGGTTCAACTGTCATAGAAATATAGAAGTTTGTGCTGGAGTAAGATGTGTTAAGTATATACACAAGTACATTTACAAGGGTTATGATCGCACAACAATGGTTTTGGGATTGATTAATGAGATCCAACAATATCTCGATACGAGGTATATTTGACCACCAGAAGCTGCTTGGCGAATATTCGGTCATCATTTGCATGTAGAGATACCAATAGTTGTTCGCTTGGCACTTCATCTACCTGGAATGCATCGTGTTCTTTTCAATCCTAATGACTCATTGGAAATGATTCTTTCTAGAGCTGCGCAACAAAAATCGACTCTTACTGGTTTTTTTAACTGTTGTGCTTCCAATGAAAATGAATGCCAATTCACTTACCAAGAATTTCCGCAACATTTTGTTTGGCTCAAGTCAGAACATAGATGGAAATCAAGAGAACATGGATATGCAATTGGTAGAATATACTTTGCTAGCCCAAACTGTGGTGAAAGATTTTATCTGCATTTGTTGTTAACTGTTGTCAAAGGGCCAAGATCGTTTCAATGTTTACGTACAGTTAACAATGTTTTGCATGAGACATTTAAATCAGCTTGTGTTGCAAGAGGTCTCTTAGAAGATGATGAAGAATGGATACAGTGCTTGAAAGAGGCTGCAGTTATGAAAACCAGATATCAATTGAGGAGATTGTTTTGTATTATTCTGACGCAATGTTTTCCACTACAACCACATGCGTTATGGAATTAATTTTCAACGCATATCTATGATGATCTTGCACATAAGCTTCGTACATTGTTTGCCATTTCTAATCCAACTGAGGCTCAAATTGAAGATTATGGCTTGTATCTTTTGAATCAAATGCTTTAAGAATCGGGAAAGACTTTAATTGACTTCCCGCCCATGCCACAACCTACAACAAATTGGAGTGCAACAGTTGGTAACCGATTGATATTCGAACATCAACAACTACAGAATGAGGCACAACAAACAGATGTGCAAATTACTATTGATTGCCTCAATAATGGACAACGAACTGCTTATAACGCAATCACTTCTTCAGTCTTTGAAAGTAAAGGGACTATTTTCTTTTTGAATGGGGGTGTCAGAACCCGAAAAACATTTTTGTATAATATGATTTCATTAAAATATCGCAGCCTTGGCCATATTGTTGTTACCGTTGCTTTATCTGGAATTGCATCATTGCTATTAGTAGGAGTTCACACTGCACATTCAACATTTTTCATTCCATTGGATGTCTTGGAAAATTCAGTTTGTGGATTTAACAAGCAATCATTACAGGCTGAATTGTTTAAAGAAACAAAACTCATAATTTGGGATGAAGTTCCTATGCAACATAGACATTGTGTTGAGGCGGTTGATCGCACACTTCAAGATATTTGTGATAGTGAAAAGCTATTTAGGGTATCACTGTTGTTCTTAGTAGAGACTTTCGACAAATCTTATCCGTTATAACCAAAGGAGTTTGTGAACAAATTGTGAATGTGTCATTAAGACACTCTATTTTGTGGAAGGATCTACATGTTTTATCTTTAGATTTCAATATGCGCTTGAATCATGCAAACCTTGGAAATGCTATTTTTGCAAAATTCTTGATGAAGGTAATACTCATTCGAACTTTTTCCTTATCAAATGGTGCTTCAAATTGAGGATACTTTGATTATATCATTTCTTTTTAATTTATTTTATTTTATTTATTAGATTGGGACCAATCCGCAAGAAATCATTAAAATTCTATCAACAATACACAAATGCCAGGATATAAAGGAATTACTCTCAGCAGTTTATCCACATTTAGATGTGGCAAATACATCAACCCCATCATTCTTAACTGAACGCACCATTCTTTCAGCACGAAATGATATCAGTGCTATCAATAATACTGCATTGAATATTTTTCCAGGGAATACATATACGTATCTTGCTGCAAATAAGATGGCTGAAGATGATGAAAGTGATCCTTCCATTACAAACAGATATCCTAATGAGTATTTAAATTCATTGGATCCTCCTGGGCTACCAGCTTTTAAAGTAGAGTTGAAAGTGGGTTGTGTTATAATGTTATTAAGAAACATTGCATCGAAAGATGGACTATGTAATGGTACAAGATTGATGATTTCAAGGTGCGACACTCGCATAATTGAAGCTCGAATCTTGACTGGAGAGAAGTTTGGCAATTTGGCATTTATACCAAGGATATCATTGACTCCGTCTTCTTCAGAAATTCCTTTCCGAATGACAAGACGTCAATTTCCAGTTTGATTGGCATATGCCTTGACCATTAATAAATCTCAAGGACAATCTGTGAAATTTGTTGAGGTTGATTTGCGTACACTTGTTTTTAGTCATGGGCAACTATACGTGGCATTATCCAGATGCATGTCTTTTGATCATATCAGTATCCTCCTCCCTAAGGATGAGCCAGATTCCACTACAAATATTGTTTACCCTGAAGTTTTGTTATAGTGATATGTTCGGAAATTGATGAGGTGTTCGTAAGAATTGTGGAAAAGAACAAATTTGAAGACATTGTCAAACACATATTTTTGTAAAGTATACACATTTTGTAAAGTAGATGATAGCTATGACCCACTTTTTGTAAAGCTTTCCACCGATGTGGACTTTGTTGCATTTCTAATTTTTTTGTAAAGCTTTTATTCCCCAATATTTTTGCATTTCCAGTATAGTTAAGTTTGGCTTAAGTGTATTTAATATAATGTTTGTTTGGATTATGTAGTGGCAAATCTTATTTTATTTTTTTACCTCCAGTTATTTTAATGGCTTTATTTTTGGGACATCTCTGTATGGGTGTTTTTAGGTGTGTTATTATTTTGTTTTCATGCATAATTGTTGATTTCTCATCTAGAACATGTTTCTTTCCTATAACAGGTTTCATGCTCCTTTGTACCAATTAACTGTATCTAAGGTCAACTACTTCTCATGCTCCTTTTGAAAATTTAGTATTGTTTGATATTATTCTACTTTTGAAACGCCATACCTTTTGTTTTCCTTTTGTACTTATAAATGCACAATTTATAAATTGTGTTACGGCAGATTTGAGCAATATATTTTTGGTACCTATTAATAGTTGGAGCTATTTGATGTTTATTTAAATTGTTTTTTGTTTTTGTTGCATATATGTTTGTAGCATTTCATTACACCATGTTAACCCATTAAAGGTATCCTAATTGTGTAAGGTTTTTTTTTAGTTCATGAAATTTTTTAAGATTTAATATTGTCATTTCTAAGATTTAATAGTCATTTTCTATTGCATAACATTTGTTCAAGGTGCACTGCAATATGACATATGGTTGCTTGGTCTATTTATTACTTCCATTTTTGAATTTTTTTAAAGTTTAACAAGAGAGCTCTGTTTTTGGTTAGTTTACTTTTTTTTTTCTTTTTTTCTTTTTTTTTGGGGGAGGGGGGGGGAGGGGGGGGGGGACAAATTTGTTTGGGTTTATTTACAGTGTTTATGAAAGAGATCATGCTTTAATTACACCTAAAAGTCATGTGTTCAACCCTTTACTTGATTGATATATTCAATTGCAACTCTATGTTTTGACATGTGTCTTGGATATTGTTAAATGGATATAGCATGAACTGGAAATTAACGTTTTTATTAGGATGTCTTTCTTTTATTTTATCAATCAAAAGAAAACACAACATAATCAGAGTATATTGCCTTAGTTGTCCTATTATTTTTTCTACTTTTGAGTTGATTATTTAAAATTATTTAAAATTAGAGGAGGTTGATTATTTACTTGGGAGTTTTTTCTACTTGTGCTCATTTTTTGTCAAGTGCTTCGAAGAAGGTAGTAAAACTAGAGGAGGAGAACATGCTAAGATCAAGGTAGCGGGACTATGTTAAGATATAGGAGGAAAACATGTTAAGATCAGGGGAGCTGAACTATGTTAAAACTATAGGAGGAAAACATGTTAAGATCATTTTCATTTCAGGTATTGGTACTAGCAACAGTTGATGGCTATTGGATAACTTTAAATCTTTTAATTTGGCTATTTATTAAAAGCAACAATTTCTATTCTAAAGTTGTCTATAGTTGATGTAATTTATGATTTTCACATTAATTTTTCAGGTTATACTTTGCATTCGGCCTAATTCGTATTATTTGTTTTTTGTTATTTCAATCAGATATTTGTAGTTCGGGATACTGTGACACTCATCAATTTATCAGGTGTTAGCCACAAACTAATGGTAAGAGTGTTGACTTCATCTTTTATTTTGAATCAGTTTATTACAATTGAGTTCTCCACGTGGTACCAAAAAAATATTGTCTTTCTTTTGAATTGAATTGATTTATTACTTTGGACATGTAAGTTGATTTATTACTTTGGACATGTAAGTTGTCACTACTTTGGACATGTCAGTTGTCTTTTTATTTTTTTCCTTTTTAAATACATTTTCCCCCCTCTAATTGTCTTCTAATAAAATTATGTTCTCTTTTATTTTCATAGGACGATGGAGATTTGCACCAAACTGTAATATTGGCTCTCTTTACTCATCTTCTTATTTCATTAGGAAAATTACAAATCAGTGAGTTTTTAAATATTTTGTGAAGTTATCACCTATTTATAATTTTTCTTATTTAATTTACTCTTCTTACTATACATTTTCTTTCAGGTATTGATACAAGCAATACTTGATGGCTATTGGATGACTTTAAAATCTTTTTAATTTGGCTATTTTGTAAAGCAACAATTTCTATTCTATAGTTGATGTAATTGATGATTTTCACATTAATTTGACAAACCCAATGAGTTGCAGGAATTATTTTTTTAACAAAATTAAACTTCACCATTTAAGCGGTTTTATGAAAAATGTATTGTTATATTGTTGGGATGCTATGACATAGAGTTGATTTCTTCTTCATAATATGACGCATTTAGTTTTTCAATTTATAGTTGATTGCAAAATTCATTTATGTAGGATGACGATTCGTGTGTTTTGTTATATAGATTATCTATTCTTTGCTGCAGAAAATTTAATATTGGGGCTCCCTCCGCGATGTAAAAATGTGTCAATGCTTTCTTCATATTGATTGAAAAATTATTTCAAATATTTGCTTTCTGTATCTTAATATGTAAACAATTTCTAAAGATTACTATTTATCAGGTTATGGTATTTATGTTGTCTGTATTATGTTATTTCAGTCAAATATTTGTGGTTTGGGGTACTATGACACTCACCAGTGTATCAGGTGTTAGCCACAAACTAATGGTAAGAGTGCCAACTTGATCTTTTATCAAGTGCTACAGACTCTACAAATTTTAACATGATACGTACAATTTACAGTTACATTTTGATCCCAATATTATTTACATCGTGTCTTCAGGCACGGGCATACACTAGTCACTATCTAATTTAGCTAGTCATTCAAACTAACTTAACCAATTTTCAAAATAAAAATGCTATATACAGAAAAATCAAATTCCATTTCAAACAATAAGCAGTTACCTGATTGATTTTTACAAGTTTTCCAATAAGAAGTTTAGTTTCAAATTTCAGTTAACAGCAAGACAATGAAAATTACAGATGGGTAAGGGTTCAAAAGTTCAATACATTCATAAAAATTACCTGAATAAATCAATCACAAGCTAAATTTATGCTCAATCAATTGAACAACATAATATATCACAACAATCACTTTAACAAACCAATCCACAAGTAATATCTTGAAGCAAATTTACAATAACATAACACCCACTTTGCTAAAACAAGTAAAAAAAAGATAAATCATATGTGAGCAAAAGAAATCAATCATAGTGATTCATATGACACCAATCCCACATAACTCATGTCTGAGCAACTATAAACATCAAAAATTAATAATAGAATGTAAAACAACGATAAGACTCCAACAGTTCAAATCCAAAACCATGAGAGAGAGAGAGAGAGAGAGAGAGAGAGAGAGAGAGATCGTCCATACCTAGACTCCAGGTCGCACGAAGAGAGAGAAGAAGCAAAATGTGAGAGAGAAAGAGAGAGAGAGAGAGAAAGAGTTTGGGTTGAGATAAGGAGAACAGGCCTAGAACTGGATAACCCACCTACTTCGGCGGTGGAAGTAGGGTTTCGAATGCTCACCGTTTTCAGAGCAACCACTTAATCGATGAAACAGAGTGAGAGTGAGGGAGACAATGGTTCATATTTGCCCATTTATATAGAAGGGTATTTCAGTCTTTTCACCATGTTTTTTTTTTTATTTGAGGGGCTTTTAGAAACATTAGTTTATTCCGTGGGCTTCACACAAAAAAGGCTCAATAGAAGGGGCTTTTCACCAAAAATCCCATTAATTAAAAGAGAACTGAATGAACAATGGAAAATAGGTGCATCAATAAGTCCTTTTAATTTTTTGATTATCAAAAAGTCTGATTCACCTTTAATTGCTATTACAAATTTCTAATTTTAATTTTTTAGAAACGTTTTTATAAATAAAAAAAATGTCACTAATTACTAGTTATTAGTGACAATTGAAAAACTTGTCACAAAAAACATTATTAATTGTCGACGAATTTAGAAAATCATTACAAAAAATAATTGATTGTCAATTTTTAACAACAAATCTAAAAAATCATCACAAAAAAATGTCACTAACACTTGTGAAACATTTTGATTTATATAATCACTTGTGGGACTTAATCTTGCACATATCCTTATAATAGGGCCTGTGAGTAATTATGAAAAATCATTAATACCCCTCAGATTTCTTACAAATATAGGAATACCCCTTTTGTTTTGTGAAATTATAAAAACACCCCTTATTTATTTAACAATGTATATAAAGAGTAATGTTATAAATACATAAACCAAATAAAGATGTCTCATAGTTCCACATGTGGATCCCACATCATGTGGGCCCCACTACTTATGAAATATCTATTTCTCACATGTGGATCTCACATCATATAGACTCTATCCTTATAAAACATCTGTATCTCATCATGTATTTGATTTTCTGTGCACATAAACTTAGGCCTTGTTTGACAACATCACATTTAGTTTAAAAGTTAAAAAATTATTAAAAAATTCAAAAATCCAACAAACTATATAAAAAAAAATCAAAAATTATATTTTCTCTTTACTTTTTGCACATCTTTTCGTAAAAAATTAAGAAGTCACCTCAACCATACTAATTTTTTTACCTCATATTTTAGCCAAAAAATTAAAAAATTACTAAAATAGTCTATTTTCAAACAAGACCTTATTATAACTTTAAATTTCGTATACTCTTTTTTTTGGGGGTTAATTACACTAATAGTCCCTATAGTTTGGAACTTGTGTCATTTTGGTCCCTGACTTTTCAATTGTGACATATTTGACCGTGAATTTTGAATTTTGCTCCAAATAAGGACAATTGAAAATATCATTAGATTTTTCAAGGGTAAAATCGTCAATTTAATAAAATATAAACTAATTTGACAAAAATAAATATCAAAAAAATATTTTTAATTTTTTTAAAATTATTTTTATCCAGCAATGATAAAATTATGTAAAATTAATAAAAATTACATGATTAATTTTTTAAAATTAATTTTATATGATCATCATCCAAACACATAATAAAAATTAATTTGGTAAAAAAAATAAATAAATATCTAAAAGATTTATCAATTTTACATAATTTTATTTTTAGTAGGTAGAAATAACAATTTTACCCTTGAAAAATCTAATTATAGATTCAATTGTCATTATTTGGAACAAGATTCAAAATTCAGGATCAAATGTGTCACAATTGAAAAGTCAGGAATCAAAGTAACACAAGTCTCAAACTATATGGACTATTTGTGTAATTTGCCCCTTTTTTTTTTAATCTTTTAATACCTCATAAAAAGAGAAAGTATAACTCTCAAAATGGATGGATTCCAAGACCTTGGTTTGGGCCAGTAATCTTGAAGCTATTCATTAAGATGTCGCAAGAGAAAGGTAAAGGATTCAAGCTGATAAAACAATGATGATCCTTTTAGTTGTAATATAATTTTACTAACAAATTAACATCTTACAATCTTGAAAAAAAAAAAAATCATTAATACCCCTTAGATTTCTTACAACTATAGGAATACCCCCTTTGTTTTATGAAATTATAAAAACACCCCTTACTTATCTAACAATGTATATAGAGAGTAATGTTATAAATACATAAACCAAATAAAGATGTCTCATAAATGTGAGTTCCACATGTGGATCCCACATCATGTGGGCCCAACCATTTATGAAACATCTATCGTTCATATGTGGATCTCACATCATATAGACTCCATCCTTATAAAAATAAATATATGTGTCTTATCATGTTTTTGATTTTCTGCATACTTAAACTTATGCTTCGTTTGGCAACATCACATTTTAGTCTAAAAGTCAAAAAATTATTAAAAATTTTAAAAATATAACAAACTATACAAAGATTCTATTTTCTCTTTATTTTTTGCATATCTTTTCATAAAAAATAAAAAAGTTATTCCAAACATACTAAATTTTTTTACCTCGTATTTTAACTAAAAAATCAAAAAAGTCATTCCAAACATACTAAATTTTTTTACCTCGTATTTTAACTAAAAAATCAAAAAAATCATCCCAAACATACTAAATTTTTTTACCTCGTATTTTAACTAAAAAATCAAAAAATTATTAAAATAATTTATTTTCAAACGATGCCTTATTATAACTTTAAATTTCATATATATATATTTTAATCTTTTACTACCTCACAAAGAGAATAAAAGGATACCTCTCAAAATGGATGGATTCCAAGACATTGGTTTGGCCCAGTAATCTTGAAACTATTCATCAAGGTGTAGTAAGGGAAAGGTAAACTATTCAAGCGATAAAAGAATGATAACCTTTTTAGTTGTA
This sequence comes from Camellia granthamiana, assembly GCA_036172215.1. Taxonomy (NCBI): domain Eukaryota; kingdom Viridiplantae; phylum Streptophyta; class Magnoliopsida; order Ericales; family Theaceae; genus Camellia; species Camellia granthamiana. The sequence goes on from CM069908.1 coordinate 138,291,413, forward strand.
ATATAATTTTACTAACAAATCTTACAATCTTGAGAAGAAAAAAAAAATGAACTCTACATGTGGACACTCATCATATACCATCTTTTGGTGAGACATATCATTATGTTTTTTTTTATTATAAGTTTTTTAAAAGAGGAATATTACAAATTCAGATTTAACTATTAAAAAATTATTAAAAATTATTATTTTATAGTTCAGATTTATTCTATATACAAATCCAACACTACAACTATACAAATTTTTCTTTCATCACACAATTATTCACCTAAAAAATTCTAAATAGATAAATCTAAACTCCCATACTTTTCCTTTTCAAAAGATCCATGACAAAGGCCCCGTTTGGTAGAGTTGTGGGAAAGTGATTATAACTTATAACTTAACAGCTTATAGTTTATAACTGTGAACATAAGTTGATTTTTTACTTATAAATTAAGGCCAAGTTTGGCATCTACTTAAATAATACAAAAAATCAAAAAGTCACTATCATATTTAAGTCACATCATTTTATTTAAATCACATCACCTCTCTAACACATCACATCAAACCCAACTCATATAAGCCAATAAGTCAAAAAGTGTACTTTTTTAGAACATCCCAAACCAACCCTAAGTTTCTCTTCCCTCACTCAAAGAATAAATTGATTTTTGACTTACAAAAAACTATAAGCTATATAGCTGTATTATTAAGCTGAACCAAACATAGGTGGTGTTTGGCAAGAACTTTTTTGGGCTTTTTTGGCTATTTTAGCCACAAAAGACAAAATAGGCTTTTTTAGCCACAAAAAACAAAACATCACATCCAACCCATAATCATTACACTCCTCTCTCACAAAAAAAGTCAAAAAAACCAAAAAGTCAAAAAGCCCTTCTCAAATCAAACTTTTAAGCCCAGGCTAAAATAGCCAAAAAAGCCAAAAAGCCAACCCACTTTCCAAACGGAGGCTAAAATAACTTAACTTAAACTAAAAGATGAAATAAGTTGAAAATAAATCCTACCAAACAGGACAAGAGACAAGCAGCAAACATACAAGAGCCGCGGCTGCCCAAGTAATGAAGATCGAATGACGACAACATCAACAAATAAATACAGCATCCAACCAGATTTCCAAGTATTTGCAGTTTACTTTAAATAATTATAAATATAAATTGTAACAAAAATAATACGAATAATATTTTAAATTTTTAACTTGTCAAAAAAATGGTCCAAAGGAATGCTATGTTTGTGCAATGTGCATACCAACAAATACCAAAATTAAATAGGAAGCTCCAATTCCAAGGTATCACATGTACACGTTCAAATGACACAGTGATAGTCACTTTAATTCACTTTCTCAACTTCTTTGCTTGAAAGAGAGCAGCCCTAGTGTATTCCATGAAATTCATAGTTACACACTAGCATGACTCTTTCTCATAATGATCTGTCTTATTTTTACTCATTCCTCTCTTCTGAAAAAATAATTATAATTATAATTATAATTTAAAATTCATATTCAAAGCTTCGAAATAAAAAAGAATTAAATTTACCACTGCATAAAACTTACAATTAAAATTTATTCAACCCTTTTCCACATTTTTTAGCTTTCACATAAATTTGTTGAAACATTTGTTAATTAATCATTATTATCCTCCGATAATTCAAAATTAACAAATTAACTAAATCTCAACTAATCATAATCTGATCTGCAACTGCAAAGAAACTGTTGTTTGTTTCCCACTCAACACCTAAAAAACCATTTATCAAATCGAAACCTGTGTTTTCCACCTAATCTTCTTCTTCTTATCACTTTGTACCCCACCAAATTTCAAAATTATTTTTCTGAAGCATTACCAAAGAACCAAAATCAACCCCCCATTGATCCATCGATCCAAAAGTTCTCTATATTCCACCATTTCGATTCAAAGTTATAGCCTTTTTAATCGATTCTGCTGATTCCAATTCGCTTCACCCCTGCATTCCTAACACTACCTTCCATTCCACTCTGATCAAGTCCTCTTGACAAGTAACTCCTGACTTCTTTCTTGATCATCTCTTGCATCACATTAAGAAACTCAGTGCTAAACATCGGCTTCTCCACCGCTGCTGCGGTGGATGGTCCAAACTCGGTGCTTTGACTACGGCTATGACTCGGCTGAGTTACCGAACTAGGACTCGGACTATAGTTTTTATCATGAATCTCGTACAGATGAGAATCTCCGAATAGAGAGAGAGTGAGCGCAGTCGGAGGAGGAGGAGGAATTACCATCTCCGAAACCGGAGTCGATTCTACAGGTCTCGCTATGGGTCGGAACAAATTCGAATTCACATTCATCTGTGAAATCACTTGAAGGCTCGAATCGCTAGCATCCGACGCCGATGCGGATGTACTCTCGGAGTTAATCCCCACCGTCACATCACCGCTTTCCAATCGCCTTATTACTTGACCACCACGCTCACCACCACCACCGGCGTCGCCTTCGAGCATCGCCGCCGGGAACTTCCTCTTCAGAGTCGAGTTCCAGTGATTCTTCACAGCGTTGTCGGTTCGACCGTTGAGAAGTCTCGAGATCGTCGCCCATTTGTTCCCGAACCGAGCGTGAGCACGAAGGATGAGGTCGTCCTCTTCGGGGCTAAACGCACGGTGCTCCACCTCCGGTGAAAGCTGATTACACCACCGGAGCCGACACGATTTGCCGGATCTCCCCGGAATGAACCTACTGATCAGCGACCAGTTCCGAGCACCGTGTCGCTGCACAAGCTTCTGCAGCGACTCGTCCTCTTCGGTACTCCATGGTCCCTTGATTCGATCCACATCTTTCTGCGTCGCCTCCATTACCCATGATCGATTCTCCATCTAAACCCTAACCCTAATATATAGATATAGTTGATAGATATATATAATTTTACACAGAGACAGAGGGAGAGGCAGGCTAATAAGGGTGGGGTGGGGTGGGGTGAAAGAGAAAGGGGAGAAGAAAGAGTTTATATAGGGTGATTAGGGTAACCGATTGGATCGGTGGAAGAGATGCAGGTGAGGAGCGCAACGGTTACTGGTATAGTAAGTAGGCGGTTGGGTTGAGTACAGCTGTATAACGACACACGTCGCCACATAAGTGCACTGCTGGGTTGGGGGTGGATTTGAGAGAATCCCAGGAATAATTCGTTAGCATGGAGCTTATCGGGGAAGGGTTTTTACTTTTCATATTTTGACCATGTTTGGTAGAGTTATGGAAAAGTGTTTATAGTTTATACCTTAACAGCTTATAACTTATAATTATGAACATAAGTTAATTTTTGATTTATAAATTAAGTTTCTCCTGTCCCACTCAAAGAAGAAGTTGATTTCTGACTTACAAAAAGTTATAAGCTGTATTGTTAAGCTAAACCAAACACATCAAAATAGTTTAAATTAAGCTGAAAGCTGAAATAAGCTGAAATTAAGCTGTACCAAACAAGGCCTTTGACTAGGGCAAATTATACTAATAGTCTCTATAATTTGGAGTTTGTGTTATTTTAGTCATTGATTTTTTAATTGTGACACATTTGACCTTCAATTTTGAATTTTGAATTTTGAATTTTATTCTAAATAAGGACAATTAACATACCATTACTTAATTTCAATGACAAAATTGTCAATTTGATAAAATAGAAACTAATTTGACAAAAATAAATGTCAAAAAAATATTTTAAAATTCTTAAAAATTATTTCTACTCACCAAAAATAAAATTATATAAAATTAATAAAAATTACATAATTAATTTTTAAAAATTAATTTTACATGATTATCATCCAAATACATAATAAAAATTAATTTGGTAAAAAAAAGAAATAAATGTCTAAAAGATTTATCAAGTTTATATAATTTTATCTTTAGTAGATAGAAATAATTTTTAAAAATTCAAAAAAAAAATTTAACATTTATTTTTATCAAATTAATTTCTATTTTATCAAATTGACGATTTTGCCCTTGAAAAATCCAATAGTATCTTCAATTGTCCTTATTGGGAACAAGATTCAAAATTCAGGATCAAATGTATTACAATTGAAAAGTTAGGGACCAAAATGACACAAGTCACAAACTATAGGGACCGTTAGTGTAATTCACCCTTTTGACTATTAGACTTTTCATTGTGTTTGGTTGCAAGATTTGAAAAAAATAAAATATATATATAAGTATATTTTATTTACATTTTATTTATTTTTCTTTATTTTTTTTTCTAAATTTATTTTCAAATCTCTCAACTAAACACAATATTATGGTTATAGAAGGTAAATTATAATAATTTTAGGTCTTACCATTAAATTTTCTGAATTTATTTTGTTTGGGATTGTGTGAATTTGTAGGGTGTGGGGTCTATGTACAAAGATAATAATTTTAAATAATTTTTGAATAGTTAAGTTTGAATTTATAAGCTGCTTATAAGTAGCTTTTCACCAAACAATTAATTATAACCATATTTCCAAAATAGCCCTAGTTCTCTGTTTGGAAATATGGGATGGGTTGGGTTGGATTGGATTTGGGCTATTTTAGTTACAAAAAGATAAAATAGGTTTTTTAGCCAAATACGACAAAACATTACATCAAACTCATAATCATTATATTATTTCTCTTACAAAAAATCCTTCCCAAATGAAACTTTTTAGTCACAGATTAAAATAGTCAAAAATTTAACCTACTTCCCAAACGAACCATAGATAAATTATGGAGAAATTTTTTTTAAGGTTCCTGATATTAAAATTTTATAAAATAAAAGACATAATATTTTCATAGTAGTTAGAGTTTCTTAACATTTTCACGGAGAAAATTCGACTGAGAGAAATTTGTGCCGGATTCAGAGAAATTTTGACGCAACTCAAAGAATTTTCGATCTCGACATAAAGAAATTTCTCTGATTTCACAGAGAAATTTTAATCACAGAGAAATTTCATCGAGGGACTCTAGTTAATAAATAAATAAATAAATATATATTTTTGACCTCTCTTACTATATAAAGTTAGAAATGAGTGTTTCACTAATTTTTTCTAAATTATTATAGACTTATTTTCGCTAATTTTTTTAGTAGAGTTTATTCAATATTTATAATAATTATATATAATTTGAATAATTTAAAAAAAATGTTTTTTAATCTCTTTATAATTAAACTTTTTTTTTTTCCACCATTAGACAGAAATGTATTAGAACTTACGTTAATAAACAAACATAAAATTCAATACGTGTGGGCAGGTTAGAAAATTTTAAAATTTTATTTATTTTACATGAAATTGAAATAATTTTTTTAAGTCATTGATCAGATCCTAAGAAAATTAAAGTTTCGTTTGGTATTAGTTACGGTAGTCAACTTTTTTGTATTGAGACTTTTTTAATCTCATTATTTTTGAGTTTTTTGTACTTTTGTTAGAGAAAAAGTATAATGATTATGATTTGGATGTGACATTTTATTTTATTGACTTATATAATTTATTTTATTTTTTTATATTTTTTTAGCCCCAGAATATTTACCAAACGAGAACTAATATATACTATTTTTCTTTAAAAACAGTTGGATTGCAACAAAATTAGAATTACTTTAATTCAATTGACTGAGTTACTTAAATAGCGTTCCCTTTTTTTACAAGTTCTTTATCAATAGATTTGGAAAATAAATCAAGTTGCTCGAGCGCAACTCATTAAAGATTACAGTTTACAATTATTTTTTTGAATTTTTTTTTTATGGTTCTTGATAGTAAAATTTTATAAAACAAAGAACATATATTTTTATACTAGTTAAAGTCCCTCAATATTTGCACAAAAAAAATTTGACTTTCTCTGTAAAAGTTGAAATTTCTCTAAGTCGGGTGAAATTTTTTTTGAGTCTGACAAAATTTATTTAAGTCGAATTTTCTCTGTGAAAATGTTAAGAGATCTTAACTAATTAAAAATATATATATCTTGGACCTTTCCAACTACATAAAAGTGTTCGTTTGAGATGTGGGTTGATTTTTTGACTTTTTTAACCTGGGGCTAAAAAAAGCCTCGCTTAAGATAGGTTTTTTTACTTTTTTGACTTTTATAAGAGAAAAAATGAAATGATTATAGGTTATATGTGATATTTTGTACTATTTGACTAAAATAGTCTATTTTATTTTATATAACTATTTTAACCCAAACCCTCATCCCAAACAGGCTCAAAGTTGAATAGCGATGTTTCACTAATTTTTCCTTATTTTTTCAGACAATTTTTCGTGAAACATAAATAAGAAACTTATTTATTTTATATTCAATTATTTCAAAGGTAAAAACATAAATTTTGAAATAACAATAATTTTTAAGTCAAAATCTAGGCTAAAATTGATTGTCATGTTCGATTTGTATGCTACTATTATATAGTGGGTGTTTGAAAAATTATTATTTTAATAGATTATTTTAATTTTTGGCTCTTTTAGAAGGTTAAAATTGTTGTGTTTGAGAAGATAGTTAATTTTTTTATAGTTAGATATGATGTTTATGAGAAAAAAATAAAATGATCATGAGTTTGATGTGACATTTTATTTATTGACTATTTTAGTTTATTTTATCTTTTAGTACTATTTTAGCCCCACACACACACAAAATGTAAAAAAGCTTCTTCCCAAAGTTACCATAACTAAGGTGGGGTTCAACAATGACTTTTTTTTTATAAATTTTTTTGTTATTTTTTATAATGATTTTTTATTTTCAAAAAAAAAAAAAAAAAAGGTTCTACTACTATAAAATGTAAATAAGAAACTAAAAAATTGACATAAATTTGTTATTAAAATGACTTATTTAATGGTTGCCAAATAAAAGCTAAAATTGGTTGTTGTGTTCAACTAGGCTTATAGTATGATGTACTTACCATATTAAATCAAACACCACAATCAAATTTAGCATATTAACTTGTGCATTGTAATGGGTTTACCAAATTAGTTGAAATCGACTGTGTGTTGAAGTTAAATTATATATTGGGTTAGGCTTACCATATTGTTGTCCAATTAGACCATATTATTGCCCATGAACTTGAAATCCAACTAACAACTTTTATTTTAAGTAATGATATGCAAATTCAATTATGTATATAACTTTTATGCAGAAGTTGTGGTTTTCGGAACTTTTATTTCATACACCATAAACTTTTAGTTTATACATGTCATAATTTTTTTAATGCAATTTTACCACTTAATTAAATTATTTTTTTGATAAAACCTTAAAATTTAATTTCTCAACATCCACTTGCAACCCCACCAGCGTAAGCATCAAATCCCCACCACCATTGTGAGCAACCCGAGTCTAGCTCAATTTTTTTTAGGGCTTAGGCAAATATTTTTGAATTTGATGCGAGTTTAAGCAAAAAAAATTCAGAAGTGTGATTAAATTTGGGGTAAACTACTAATAGGTCCTATTTTGGAGACTTATTACCCAATAGGTCCTACTTTGGAGACTTAATACCCATTAAGTCCTATTTGATAAATTTATTAAGTGATAAAGATAAATTTATCAGTCTTTTTTTTTTATGAATAAATTTATAGTGATAAATTTATCAGTCTCTTTGTTTTATGAATAAATTTTTAGTGATAAATTCATCACTCTCTTATTTTTATAGTGTTAAATTTATTAGTTAGGACCTGTAGGTAAATAAGTCTAGTGAATAGGACTAATTGGTAAGTACCCCTTAAATTTGGACGGATTTAGACAAATACATTAAACAACCCAAGCAATTTGAAACTGAAATTATATATATAACTATTAAATAGACATGATGAGCAATTGAAATCATTAGATTGTATTGAACATATATTATATATACAAGTAACTCAACACAGCATAAACCTTTTTTTTTTTTTTTTTCTTCATTCATAAATTGTAAAGAGTGCTGTAGTAGCACATCAATTTTTCAATTTTTATCTTTCTCACATTATATAATTATTTATTTTGATGTTATTAATGATTCTATTATGGGGTGTTTTGGCAACATAGTTTTTAGTCACTTTTTTAGGTTTGTAGCAAAAGCCAAAAGTAGGCTTTTTTGCCCTTTTTTTTCATTTGGGAAGTGGGTTTTTAGCCAATGGTGAAATTACAATTCTACCCTTCATGATCAAAATATGTTACATAGGTAAAGTTGTAAATATTTTAAATAAATGGGGGTAGTTTTGTCATTTTATTATGATTTGACATCATAAACAAATATTAATAAAAAAAAGTCAAAAGTAATTTTTTACCAACTTCCCAAATTATTTATCTAAAAAAGCCAAAAGCTCAGTTAAAAGCCAAAAAGTCACTTTTTACCATTTTTCCAAAATAAAAAATTTTAATAAATTAATTATTTAACTACTCTTAAAAACTTAAATTAATGTGCAATTTGAGTAATTCGGGCCTAGACCTAAGTTAGGTTAGACTTGAGAAGACAACTTTAGATTACAACTTAGACTTAGGCAAATTTGGGCAATTCTCAGATGGGACTTAGATAATTTCTCAACCTGTTTTAATTCGTTTGAGTTGCACTTCTAACAAAAACTCAACATAATTTCTCGCGATGTTTTTATTTTTAATAAAAAAAAATCTAATGTCATTCTAACGTATCATTTGCACATTATTCTTTATGCAAACATATTTATGTTCCTTTTTTTTTTCATTTCAGTTGGAAACACTAGCTCAGTTTGGTTAAAGTCAAAGAAAAATAAATAAAAAATAAAAAAATTATGTGTTTGTTTAGATAAAGACTCGTAGAAAGTAATAGGAATAAAAATTTCTTATACAACTCAAATTAGCGTGTTAGTTAAGCTAATAATTTCTTTCAAAATATATAGGGAATATTTTTTTTCCCCACCAATCTTGACAATGTTTATTTATTTTTTGTCCATATTTCTCTGAACTTCTCTCTATTATGCAGTGATTACATTTTTTTATTTATTCAAATGCATGCGAAAAAAAAAAAAAATTTATCTTTTGTTTATTTCATTTTCTGTCATTCATTTCTTTTTAAGAATAATGCCTCGTAGCTCGAATGCTACGAGGCTCGAATGGCTCGAGGGAGGGAAGAGAGGAAGAGAGGGAGAGGGAGAGGGAGAGGAAGAGAGGAAGAGATGGAGAGGGAGAGGCAGAGAGAGAGAGAAGCAGACGGGAAGAGAGAGAGAAGACGCCGATGCCCCAGCTCCGATCGTCGCCCAGCCACCGATCGTCTCGCCTACCGCCGTCGTGCCCTCGCCGCCGTCGTCGCCCAGCTCCAGATCGTCAGATCGTGGCCTACCGCCGTCTCGCCTACCGCCGTCGTGGCCTCCGCCGCCTCCGCTTCCTCCTCCCTGTATTAGGGCCCCCTCCCCCTCCCCCTCCCCCTCCCCCCTCCTCTCCCCCTCCCCCTGCGTCTTCTTCTTCTTCTCCCCTTCTTCTCCCTTCTCGTTCTGCAACAAAAACCAGAGAAAAAAAAAAAAAAAAAAAAACAGGGTCAAAACGACGTCGTTTTGACCCTCGAGCCACAATCTCGAGCCAAAGTTTCGAGCTACCAATTACGGTTCTCTTTTTAAATAAATGAAATGTTGTTGAATTAGGGAAATATGGCGAGAAGACGAGGGCTGAAACTGAAGGCGAGGGGAGGGTGGGTGATAAGTTTGACTGAGACGAGGGGACAGGGTGGAGCGCAGTTGCGTGAGTGAATTGAACAATTATGGTTTTCGTTTTGGCCTTATTTGGGATGTGAAATTTGTGTTTTTTTTAAGTTAAAATTTTAAAAATAAAATAAAATAGTTAATAATATAAAATATTACATTAAATTTATAATTATTTTATTTTTTCTCTCATAAATATCACATCTAATTATAAAAAAAATTAATTATCTTTTCAAACATAAAAATTTTACCTTACTAAAATAGTCAAAAATTAAAATAACTTACTAAAATAACAACTTCCCAAACACCTATCTTGTTTGGTTGCATGTGTATATATATATATTTTTTGAGTTATGATAGGGATCCAAAATAAACAATCCTGCTTGGTTTAGATTTCAAAACATAATTCCACCACTAATTTGAGTGTGGTATCTCGTTGCAGTTTTCAAATCATAACTCTACATCCATTTCTCAAAACTCATTTCAAACTATAATCATTACTTTTCAAAACTCATAACCAAACACACAACTCAAAACTCTTTTCAAAACTAAAAAACAACTTAATTTTTATTTTAAATATTTTTTATTTTTTATTTTAAATATTTTATTTATTTTATAGGAATATTTTTAATATTTTAGTTTTCATAAAAATATTTTAATTTTTTAATTTTAATATTTTGATATTTTAATTGTAAATATTTTGATTTTCGGAATATTTTTAATATTCTTAATATTTTAATTTTCGGAATATTTTTAATATTCTTAATATTTTAATTTTCGGAATATTTTTAATATTTTATTTTTTGGAATATTTTTAATATTTTAATTTTCTAAATAATTTTAAAATATTTTTAATGTTTATACAAGCCTAAAAAATGAATTGACAGAAAAATTAATTGACATAGAAGTTATTTGAAAAAAAAATTATTCAAAAAAATTACTTAAAAACAATTAATCAAAAAAAGAATCATTTTTTTATTTGAGTATTTTAAAAATAGTTTGGTTACGACTGTTGATCAAAAATACGGATATCAAGTTATGAGTTGTGTGTTTGATTATCAATTATAGGTTGAATTAAATTTTGAAAACTCATCACTAAACAAAATTTTTTATTTCACATGTCAGATCAAACTTTTAAAACTCAATTTCACATACAATTCAAAACTCAATTCAACACTCTATTCAAAAACCATAACTAAACAAATTTTCTATACTCAAATAATAATTTCACAACTCACAAACTCAAAATACAACCATACTCTCAAATCATATTTACAAAACTCTACCAAACGCAACCTAAATTTTTTACCAAATCTTTCATATATGTGTGAGACCCACACATATATGAATTTGTATAAATCTCACACCCACGTAAAAAGTTTAATAAATGGAAAATGACTTAGAGCTCGAAAAATTCGAGCTCGAAACGGCTCGAAAAATTCGAGAGGGAGAGAAGAGAAGGGAGGGAGAGGAAGAAGGGAGGGAGGAGGCCGTCGACCGTCGGCCTGTCGTCGCCTCGCCGCCGTCGTCGCCGAGACCCAGCCCCGCAGCACGACAACTCGTCGCCTCCGCCGCCTCAGCAGCTCGTCGGTCGTCTGCCAGCCCCGGTCCGGTCGTCTGCCCCGCCGCAGCTCACCCAGCGCAGCCCCCCCCCACCCCCGATTTTTATGGCCCCCTCCCCTCCAGTCCTCCCCCCTCCTCCTCCCGTCTGCAAAGCCCCCCCTTCTTCTTCTTCTTCTTCTTCTTCTTCTTCTTCTTCTTCTTCTTCTTCTTCTTCTTCTCGTCCCTTCGTTTTCTTCTTCCCGATCTGCAACAAAGAAAAAAAAAAAAAAAATAGACTCGACACCAAAACGACATCGTTTTGGTGTCGAGCCTGTATTCGAGCCGTATTCCTCGAGCAACGTAGCACTTCCGTTAATAAATTATTTGAAATCTATAATATATATATGTATATATATTTTTGATCAGGCTGCATGTTTGTTGTATTGTATGTAATTAGGAGTGTTTTGGAAAGATGATTAAAAGTTTTTTTTTATTTTTTTTATTTTTTGTGAGAGAGAAAGGTATATTAAAAGTTGAAAAGTGACTTTAACCCACTTTCTAAACAAAAATGTTAAAAATCTCATAAAATTTATCAAAAATTCTACTAAATATTTCATATGTGAGACATTTAGGCCAAGTTTGGCAAGTTGAAAAAAAGTCAAAAAGTTACTCAAAAAATTAAAAAGTTATCACTATTCACCAAAAGTCAAAAATTACGGTTGCACAACTCTCAATCTTAATTTTCCTCTACACACTAATTTATACAATTTTTTAATACATATTTTTTTATAAAAAGTTAAAAAATTAATCTAAATATCTATATTTTTTTTTTAATTTTTTAATTTTAAAAAATAAAAAGTGCACTTATTTAAGACACTCAAAAACAATTCCTTAATAAAATTTTTGAGAGGGGTAACATTACTCCTTTTCAAAATAGACCTCGGAGAGTGAGAAAGACACGGAAATGAAAAAGAAAAGAAAGGATTGAGAATTTGATACGGAAGGTACTACTGAAATATGTGTTTGGGGTGAGGGAAAACGACAAAGAGCGGTTGCTTGGATACACAGAGAGAGAGTGAGACGACGGGAATTATTACTGACACACTCTGTCATTTCCCCAGCCTGTATACCCTCCCCCACTAGTACGACTTCTAACGGCCTCAATCTACCCGCTCTAGCCGGTCACCCCCTCTCCACCGACTTCATTTTAAAATTTACAAAAAATAAAATTATATTTTGTCATTTCCATTGTTTGATTTCAGTTGAGTCAACAAACAGTATTCCCTTTAAATTATAATATATTTATATTTTATTTTTTAAAATTTTAAAATTCAGTCAATTCTTTTAAAATATTATCTTATTAAAAGAAATTAAATCATGTATAAAGTATATGATATATTTATTAAATTTTAAAATAATAATATCCGTTATTTATTATTTTAAGATATAATATTCTTATTTGATGATTTATTTGCGTTTTGTAGCGTTTATCTTAGTGATAAAATGTAAACGGGATCAAATAAGGATATATTATTGTCTTAAAAAAATAATAAATTTGTCATATATTTTACACATGATCTACTTTTTTTTATAAATTTTTAACAAAATCCTAAAAAACAAGAGTTAATGGTAATAAATTAATACTTTGAGAATATTAACTATTGAGTTTTGAAATTCATGGGACAACATGTAAATATGCCATAATTTAAAGGAGTTTACTATAATTTATCCATTTAAATTTTAGGATAAATTAAATTGTCTATTCTTGAAATTTCGAGAAAATATAGTAAATTTTATAATTTTAACACAATTACATTAGATTATTTTAAATTTTTAATTCATATGACACTGAACTCATTTTCATCGATAATTTGTTAGTTATATGAATTAAAAAAATAATGTTATCGTTTATTTTATACTAATATATATATATATTTCGTTAAAAAAATATATATATTTTTCCTTATTTATGTTTGTGAGAAGGGGATTTGTGCCAAACAAATGGGTCAAGCAAAATCTAATATGAGCATTGCTCTTGACTTGGCTACCGAGCTACATATATCTCGGATGTTGGGACCAAGATAGATGATGGGCTTGAGTCGTGGGTCAGGCTAGGTAGAATGAGAACGCTATCCTTGATTGAGGCAAGGATCGTAGCCGAGCTAGGTTGGCACCTCAGTGATAGACAGGACTAAATTGTACAGGATTGCACGAAGTTTGACTGAGTTGTGGGATCACGGAGTGAACCGGGCTAAGGAAGCCCCTTGTGGCTTTCTGGCCAGAATTAAGTCGGTCTTGAAGATGGTTGGATTTTAGACCGACTTGAATTAGCTCGGCGTATAGACTCGTGGAGCGAGCACACTTAAGGATTTCACAAGTGATTGCTCGGTTAGGACATTCCACATGGCCCAATAGAGTATGGCGAGGAATCCGCTTGAAGTACGTGTCAATACCGTTTGGCAGTTTGGCCAACGTTGTTTGGCAATATTAACGCGCACACGTGTAAAGAAGATAGATAACAATACTGTCACGCATCTAGAAAAGGACGGTAGAGATAGTGCCAAGCTATATAAGTCCTACAGCGCCTTTATGCAAAAAGTCTGCAATCTTCTCTTATATAGAGCTATCCTTACTTTTGTCTTCTTTCTCTCTCTAAGGGTGCTAACTTGACCGTCGGAGGAGATTTTCGGTAACACACCCGTCAAGTAGCTCACCGTCGTTGTGCTTTCAGGTTATACGACATTGCTTGAAGTAACGCAAAACTTGGACGAAAGAAGTACCGAAACAAAAAATATTTGCTCCCTGTACAGTTTGCATCTTCACATTAATTGTATTAATTTCGATTCATTTAGTCTTATTAAAAAGAAAATAAATGTAATTATATTAAAATTATAAAATTATTATATTTTCCTCCAAACTTGGGAGAAGTTCAATGTAATTCTTGCCGGAGAGTAGCGGGGAAAAATCACTAGTGACTAGTAGGAGTCAAAGTAAAATTATTTTTAAATCAATATTTTTAAAATATTTTAATATTTTTGTTATTTTTATTTTTTAAATATACTTAAAAAGTATATTACTTATAAATTCTTTTTTAAAAATTCACTAAATATTAAAAAATAAAATAAATAAATAAAACAAAATAAAACGAAAAGAAAATTAGTAAATTTTCATTTTTTTTTGTATTTATTAAAATTTTGAAAAATTATTTACAAATATTTTACTTTTTAAGTATATTTAGTATAAGTAAATCTAAAAAATTGAATAAAAATTTTAAAAAATTTACTAAAAATAAAAAATACAGATTAAAAACTTAAAATCAAACAAAATGATTTTTTTTTTTTATTGACACAACTTCTTTTGACATATACATAAAATCTTAAATTTTTTTTTTTTTTTTTTTTGGGGGGGGTTCATGTAAATCATTCAAAGGTCAACGAGAGAGAGAGAAGAGTGAGTTGAGTTCATTCAAAATTTCAAACCGGGTGGCTTCCTCATAACGGTTAACGGTGCAATCAAGAACAGCTCCAACTTTAAAATTTAAATTTAAGAAATTAATTTGTGTGTTAAAACAGTTGGCACCAATTGACTATATAAGTAAGCATCAGCAGCGCCGTATAATCTGATACTTTGTTTATTTGTTTATTTTTTATAACTGTTAACAACTTTTTGTTTTTTTATTTTTATTTTTTTTAGGGATGGATTCACTTTGAATCTTTTCTTTATTATTTTGGCACGTGCGGCATATTTTTCTTTATTATTTTGACACTTACGGCATTTTTTCTTTATTATTTTGGCACGTGCGGCATTGTTTATAACTTGAGTCACACGTCCAACTCGTGATATATAAAACGTGTGGGACCGTCTCGCAGTCCACAAAATTTGACCTCGTGTTGCAAGGCAGTTGTAAGTCGTAACCACTCTCATTATTATTAGGGTAATATTAGGGACAATATTTTGAAAATCGGATCGATGGACAAATTGAAAAAGAGATCGGGTGGACGGATCACCGATTCAACCGCCGGAATCGAATCGTGACATAATAAATATATTAAAATTATAAATAAAAATATAAGTAATAAAATATTAAATTATCTTAAATATTTGTCATAATATTTTTTTTACTGAAAAATATAATAATATATTTTAAAATATTATTAATTTGAATTTTGGAAGATAAAATCAAATATTTAATATTCCTTCCATATGATTTTAATTCAAATAATTTGATTGAAAGGAGAACAAAAATTTTGGAGGGATATCAAAATTTCAATATTCTCTCCAATACATTTGATTGAATCCCACATGGATTTCTTGAGTCTTTTTTGAAAGAATTTTTTTCTTATAAATAGGTGAAGACTTTCACAATAATTTCATCAAACTCTTAATGGGATTCCTCACAAGAGGAGACCCTTGAAAAAGAGTTTCAAATTAAAATTTTCTTATATTCTTATATTATATATATATATATATATATAATAAGAAAGAAAGAAAAGAAAGAAAGAAAAACCAAAAAAAAAAAAAAAGAAAAACCAAAAAAAAAAAAATTCCAAGTCAGACAACCCTCAGGTTTGCCGGCTCAACAGCCAGTTTTCCCGGTTCTCACTAAATACACCGGTTTTTACTTTTGGCCGGTTCAGAGGGTGCATCCGGACCGGAACCTCGACTGGTCGACGGTTCAACCGGTCGAAGCGGCCGGTCTGGCCGATTTTCAAAACCATGATTAGGGATCATGAAAAAAATATCATGAAAAGAATCATAAAAGATTTTATATTTTTAGATTACACATACAATAAAACACCACATACTAATCAAAGGATAAAAAATCTTCATGATGCATTTCATAATATTTTTTTTATGATTCCTAACATTCCTATTATTATTATGATGATGATGATGATGATGATAATGATGATGATGATGTGAATTGTATTAACAGTTGTGATTAGTGCCCCAAAATTGGGGGCACTAATGCCCCGAATTTCCATATAAGGCAAAAAAAAAAAAAAAAAAAAAAAAACAGTTACCCAAACTGGGAATTAGGGGCATTAGGGGCACAATTTTTAGTGCCACAAATCATTTTTGTTGTATTAAAATTGTGTTAGAGTACTTGAATTGTGTGTTAGAGTACTTGTCTTCAGTAAAAAATATTTAGATTTGTGTCAAAAATTTTGATCTTTCAAGTTTGTCTAATTCAAAAGGAGTGTAAAATTTTCTTTCAAAAATATTTTAAAAAAAATTACTAACAACAAAAAGTCAATTTTTTTTTTTTTTTTTAACTTGTCTTTGTTTTTTGGTGAACTTTGAAATTATTATTTTTAATTGGGCGAATTATACTAACAGTCCTTATAGTTTGGGACTCATGTCATTTTGGTCCCCAACTTTTCAATTGTGACACATTTGACCCTGAATTTTGAATCTTGTTCCAAATAAGGACAATTGAATATACAATTGATTAATTTCAATGGGAAAGCCGTCAATTTGATAAAATATAAATTAATTTGACAAAAATAAATGTCAAAAAGATATTTTTGAATTTTTAAAAATTATTTCTACTAACCAAAGATAAAATTATATAAAATTGATAAATCTTTTACACATTAATTAATTTAATTTATTTATTTTACGAAATTAATTTTTATTATATATTTGAATGATGATCATATAATGGGTGGTTGTTTTTATTTTCGTTAAATTAGTTTTTATTTTTCAAAAAGTCAAATATGGCGACAACTTTAATATCATTATTAAATCAATCACCGTTTGGGAAGCAAACTTCCAGGTTTTTTTGGCTATTTTAGCCACAAAAGACAAAATAGGCTATTTTAGCCACAAAAAACAAAACATCACATCCAACCCATAATCATTACACTCTTCTCTCACAAAAAAAGTCAAAAAAGTCAAAAAGCCAAAAAGTTCTTCCTAAACCAACTTTTAAGCCCAGGTTAAAATAGCCAAAAAAGCCAAAAAGCCAAAAAGCCAACCCACTTCCCAAACGGAGGCTTAGTCTTTGTTTGGCATTGGCTATTTTAGCTAACTTTTTTGTGTTAGGACTTTTTTAGCCTCGTTTGGTTTGGTTTTTTTGGATTTTTTGACTTTTGTGAGAGAAAAAGTATAATGATTATGATTTGGATGTGACATTTTGTCTTATTAGCTTATGTAGTTAATTTTATCTTTTTGTGCTTTTTTAGCCAAAAATTTTAAAAAATCCAAAACTAAAAACATTTCACATATTACATATATCGATTACATATTAAAAACGTAACAACCACCCATTACATAAATATCATCCAAACACATAATAAAAATTAATTTGATAAAATAAATTAATGAGCAAAAGATTTATCATTTTTACATAATTTTATCTTCGGTTGGTAGAAATAATTTTTAAAAATTCAAAAATATTTTTTTGACATTTATTTTTATCAAATTCGTTTATATTTTATCAAATTGACGATTTTACCCTTGAAATTGGGCAATGATATTTTCAATTGTCCTTATTTGAAACAAGATTTAAAATTAAGGGTCAAATGTGCCACAATTAAAAAGTTAGGGACCAAAGTGACATAAGTCTCAAACTATAGAGACCGTTAGTGTAATTTGCCATTTTTAATTTTACGATTCAGCTCTATCTAGTCGAATAAAACCAAAATGTGAATTTTTAAATTTTTTTCCAACTGTACACCAAAAATGAAAAATAAAAACCAACAAAGAAACTGTTAAAAAGCAATTTCCAAATTCCACCTAAGAAATTGGAGGAATGGCCTTTTTAACCTCTGTTTTTTGTTTACCAACTTTTAATTAGCAAAACAGTAACCATTTGATTTTGAAAAATATTAATGTCTGCCTATAAAATTACCATTAGCTTCATTAGATGTGCAAAAAAAATTGTTAAATGTACAATATATATGTGAAAAGTATTTTGAAATGTGTAAATAGTTTGTAATGTGACAATTGGAAACTAAAATTCTCTCTAATTTGACATCCATATGGTGAGTTGCAGTTGGACTCGATCAACCCACATTTGCCCAATTAAATTATTATTTTTTTTACATAATGTTATTCTCAATAAAATTATTTGAACCATCGAAATAAATTTGGAAAATTCAATTCCTTTTAGAACTCTCCTCAGAATTCTAACATTATTAGAAAATGTCTACCCAACTATGTTTAATGTTTCAATGACAACGACAAAAATACCCTAGAGAAAAATCACTAAAACCCCTCAAATTAAATACACAAAATAAAAACACAACTCTTATCATGAACATCACCCCCCACCCAATTCTATCCTTTCCATCTTCAAACCGTTGCAATGAATTTTTCTCTGTGAACCACCACAGTGAATCCCATTATTAGTAATACTAAGTGGTCATAAACTGGCCCCAAAAAAAGGTGTGATTCTCATTCTTGATTTTGTCCCTGTAAATGAATAATGTAATTTTGGTCATTGCTTTCACGGAAAATTCAGTCAGTGCACTCATAAATTTGTGTTAAACTGAACCGGGAGACAGCGCTGTAAAATCATAGGACAAAATAAACAGCTCGAAGTTTGTAACAATCTTATGCAGAAATGTGAACACACCTGAATTTTCTCCCGAAATTCTCAAACTAGTATATGTTTACTGTTCATTTGAGCAGGGCTATGCAGTCTTTGGAACTGGAATGCTTTCTGATGCTGGTAAAGTCACTGACCGTAACAGCTCCAGTGAGAAAACAAGCCCTAAGAAATGAGAAAGGATAGTGTTTGCCGATGCCTGTAAAAAAATAGATGGGTTAGAACATAAAACAATAAAATAAACTACCATGCTAACTAGGATAGGTTTTCCCCAAATTAAGACTGCTTTTGCCTTAAAATTATTGCTATCAAATAATCAACCTCCCAGAGAAGCATATAGTCCTTTCAACATTTCTAAATTCAATTGCTAAACTCAGAGGATAAGATTTTTTCTGTCGACTATTTTATGCACTTGAGGTTTGTCACACCATGTTTGGTAAAACTTATTGTGGCTGTTTATAACTTTTTTAAGGCAAAAATACCTTGAGAAGCTGAAAAAAGTTGATTATTGAGAAGTTGGGGAATAGATAAATACCTGCACCAAGAATACGTCCAATGCAAGAACAGGGCGGTAACCAGGTGAGATGCCCTGGTAGTAAGGAGTGGCTGAAGAAGTTAAAGCTTTTGCAACCAACAATCCTACCGTGGCTTGCATACCAAGGACAGCAGCACCCATGCCCAGAAGGTTCACTAATATTCCATTTTTCAAGCTTTTCACAACATCAGACCGAGGAGGAGCCTGAAAACACAAGATTATCTTGCATCTGAAGTGTTTGATACAATGACATACTTGATACTTACGGACAAAAACTTTATTATATTTATGGGCAATGAAAAATAAGCATCGCAACCAAATATTAATTTTTGCCTATAATTGGAGTGTGATAAAAAAGATTGGAGGAAAGAAGGAAATAATGCATGCATTCACTGTTTATTATCCAAAGAAACAAAAAACAAAATAAATAAAGAAACAAAAAACAAAATAAATAAATAAAAGTAAACTCAGGCTAAAAAGCACATAAAAAACAAAAAGAAAATTAACTTGGCATTCCTGCAAATAAAGATCAGTAAAAAACTACTTCATGAAACCTTTTGTCCCAAATAAATTTGCCATATACTCTAGAAATCCTGTGGAAATGAAAATTCCATGCTTGTTTTGAGTCCTAAATATGTATAATGGAATCAAATTGTTCCAGTTCTCTCCACTTTCTAAATACATAATATTATTATTGTAAATGATCCACCAAGGTTTGAACATTGAAATTTTATCTAGAATTGCAGTCTTTGATAAAGATGTGGGTTTATTTCAGAGAGGACTTTGTTAACAGCTTATGAGCTGCTGCCCTCCTTTGTTTCCAATGCCCCGTTGTTGGCATTGCTGGTTAACAAACTAGAGCCTAAATGTGTGCTTGTTTATGTTGAAGAATAAAATTATGCATTTAAAAAGTAACTACAAGGCGCACAGATTGCACAGACAAAAACAACAAAGAATGATACCACAAATCATATATATGAAATATGGGTATTAACCAAACCACCTGGGTAAGGCATGTGTATCATTCCACCATCATCTAGATCACAGTTTTGGTTGAATCATACACCAAATCTTTCACTGATACCTCAATGAACATAGATTTTAGACTTCCCCTTGCCATTAAGAGCACCATTTATGATGCCTCAGAGTACTCTTTGCATACAATGGCTAAACCAACTTATTCATGCTCTGTTTGGAAGGATTTTCAAATCTTGATTCTACCCTCACATTGGAACATCATGTTTGGATAGAGTTTTGGAACTAGTTTTCCACAACAAACACAAAACTCTGCAGAAAACTCTCTGTAAAGCGCGATTTTCGATTTTTTTTTTTTTGAAATTTGGCCTAACCGGTCGTCCCACCAGATGTCCTACTGAACATCCCACCGGTCGTCCGGCCAGTTGACTAGAACAGTGCATTTTTTTTTTTTTTGCAATTGATATGTTAATTTTTAAATATTCGAAAAAAATATTTTCCGAATTTTTAAAATTTTTTTATGTGCTTTAATAGAATTTTGAGTTGTATGTTTGGTTATGAGTTGTAAATTTTTGTATCAAATATCAAATGTCACATCAAAAATTCCCCATTCAATTCAAAACTATTTTCAAAACTCTTTCACCAAACAAATTTTCCACATTCAAATCATAATTCCAAAATTCACAAACTCAAAATACAACTCATACTCTCAAATCATAGTTAGAAAGCTCTACCAAACGCAACCTCAATTTCTCTCAATTTCTTTCCTACAGGTGCCGCTTCCAACTTCTCACAAATGTGTCCATTTCTATTCATCTTTGCTTGTCTAGCTAAATACAACTCCGTTTGCATTTCAACTATGCACATTTTATGGATGTACTTATGTTCTATCCATACTAGGAAGCACGGATACAGATACGGGATACGGATACAGCGATACGGCAAAATTTGAAAAACTAGAATACAGGTACGGCAAGGATACGTTCGTAAAAAATATTATTTTTACAATTTTTAGTAATGCAGTATGCATAAAAATAAAACCTAAAACAAAAGATAACTTGATAAAGAAGAAAGATTCCTATAAAACTAGCATGTTTGTTTTGAGGGATAAGGGGGTGGGATTAGACTATTAGTCCCACCGGACTAATAGTCCATTGTTTGTTTGAAAAATTTTGCTCCGGACTAATAGTCCCTCCGCATTATTAGTCCCACAAATGTGGGACTATCCTATCCCATGGGGGGTGTGGGATAGAAACCATGGGATTGGTATCCCATGGGATTATTTTGTGAAATGTCCATTTTACCCTCCATGCTATTACTTAGTAAACAATTAGAAAAGGGTAAAATAGTATTTTGAACATTTATAAATTATTTTTTTAGTGTTGTTAATTTAAAACTATATATTAAATAAAAAATTTAAATTATAAATTATAAATTATAAATTAAATTTAATTAAAAATAATAAATTATAAATTATGGCCTTATAAATTAAATTTTTTTAGTGTTGTTAAAAAATTAAATTTACATATTAAATAAAAAAAAAAAATTTAGTATTGTTAATTTAAAATTATATATTAAATAAAAAATATAAATTATAAATTAAATTTATTTAAAAATAATAAATTATAAATTATGGCCTTATAAATTAAATTTTTTTAGTGTTGCTTAAAATTTAATTTATATATTAAATAAAATTATTTTTTTATTGTCGTTATTTAAAATTATATATTAAATAAAAATAAAAATTATAAATTTAATTGAAAATAATAAATTATAAATTGTGGCCTTATAAATTAAACTTTTTTAGTATTGTTAAATTATAAATTATAGATTATAAGGGTAAAATAGTCTTTTGAACATTTATCCTTATCCAGTCCGTCTAACCAAACATTGTATTTACTAAAAATAGTCTAATCCAGACATCTAATCCCATGACTAAACAAATATAGGATACAAATCCAATCCAACCAAACAGTCCCGGGACAATGTATCCCGGGACTAACAATCCGATGGATTACAATCCCCCTTATCTAGTCCGTCCAAACAAATGTGTTTGATTGGACGGACTAGATAAGGGGGGATTAGAATCCATCGGACTTGAGCCCTGGGACTGTGAATCCCCCGGACTATTTGGTTGGATTGGATATGTATCCTGTGTTTGTTATTTCATGGGATTAGATGTCAGGAAATGACTATTTTTAGTGAATCCAACGTTTGGTTGGACGGACTGAATATGATAAATGAACAAATGATTATTTTACCCTTTTTTAATTGTTTACTAAGTAATAGCAATATTAAATATATCTTTAATATTTTAATTATTTTTAGCTAGATTAAATAAAAATTTATTTTATTTTATTTTTTACACAATTAAATAAATTTATTTTTTTTAAAAAAAATAAAAAAATTAATAAAATATCAATAAAAATATATATTATTTTTTTTAATTAAAATTTTAAATAAATTTGTTTTTAAAAATAATAATAATCAAAAAATGAAATTAAATAAAACATCTATTAAATTTAAATAATGAAATTAAATAAAACATAAACAAAATTTTAAAATAAAACATCAATAAAATATCTATAAAAAATTATTTGAAAAAATTAAATAAATAAAACATCAATAAAAAGTTAAATAAAATTATTTTATTTTTAAATTGAGACATTTAAATTTTATTGAATTTTATTAAATATAATACATAATTAAATAATAGAGGGTCAAAATGGTCATTTCATCATCTAATCCAAACAATGATTAGTCCCCCAAAACAATCCCATACCCCCCCTAGGACACAATAGTCCCCCATATGGGGGATAAGGAGTCCGGCCGGACATGGAGTCCGGCGGACTAAAAAAAAATCAAACGGCGGATAAGGAATACTATTTGGATTACAATCCAAATAGTGGATAGTCCACCCCCCTTATCCCGCGAATCAAACACGCGTCTTCAAGGTCAATAGCTTCAACTTGTTCCCCTTCATCAGTTAATATCACGGGACCTTAGCTAAAGCCAAAAAACCATTCTTAAATAAAAATTTCAGCAAATATACTTTTTTAAGTCATTAATGATAACTTAGGAAGCACTGATACGGATACGGATATGGCGATATGGGAATATGGATATGGCGATACGTCAAAATTTGAAAAAGTATGATACGGGTGCGGCGGGAATACGTTCGTAAATTTTTTTTTTTTTATAATTTTAATAATGTCATATGCATGAAAATAAAAATTAAAGTAAATTAATAAATAAAGAGAGGGATTCCCATTAACCTAAAAGTCTTTAAACATTCATAAAACATTCAAAACTAAAAGCAAAAGCAAAAGCCAATGCAAATTAAACATCATCCTTACATGCCAATACCAAAAAAAGAATGAGAGCAGAGAAAAGAAGCATGAGAGAGTGAGAAAGCGAGAGAGAAGTGAGAGAGAAAATAAGGATACATCAATTTGACAAATTCTATTACTTTAACTCTCACTATATTATTCTTATCAAAGAACTAAACAAAATATTATAGGTAATATGTAATTTCGAGTATCCGATACTTCAAAATTAATAAAAAATTAATTAAGAAATATCCGATACTTTCAAGAAGTATCCGATACGTATCCGCGAGTAGCCAAGGAGTATCGGTATCCAATAAGTATCCAATACGGATACGTCTCCCTTTTTGAAGTATCCGTGCTTCATGTTAGGGCACAATAATCTCGTAATTGTTGTGTAAAACTTTCCCTTCCGTTAAATGAGCTACGATACATTTACTTCCTTTAAGTACTAATTTTCTGTCGCCTTATTGATGCTTTGGCTATTCAGAATCAGAACATCACCTGTCTAAATTTCTCAATCCAAGAGCTTCTCCTCCACAATATTTAAGCATGTAAAATAACACAAGGGTTGCTACAGGTTAAAAACCCTCATATATATTTAGTACACGAGCTACTGTTGTAATCTATGAACATACAACATACAATTTTTCCTTTAAATAGAATAGTAGTAGCATGGTGCATCCACATGAATTATTTCTGCCACATTACACACGGGATTCTATTAGACAATAAGTGTTGCAATTCTCAAAGGTATGACTATGATCCAAAACAATGGACTAGTGCTGCCCTGATAGATGATCAATGTCAAGAATTGTGAAATCTGGCAACCATAGTCGTACACATGCGAATGAAATAACATACAAAATTTTGCAAATTGATACAGTAAAGTCCAATGGAAAACAGAACATCTTACAAGGCATTTGCAACTTCATTAGAAGTGAATTGTTCTTTCACTTTTATGTTGAATACAATTTAAACATTAAAAAACAGAAGAGTAATGCAACTAAACTGCAAAACCACATAAGAAAATCTTAGTTTTGTTTATACTGGAAACTGAGAAAGCTTTGAGAAATTACCTTTGAAGGCTCATTAGCAGTTCTTCGGAGCTTATCAGACAGACGGATATACCCAAACGACCAAAACACTGAAATGAATGCGGCTGCAATTCCGCCAGCAGTAGCATAAAATGTAGCAGGCGAAGTGATCTTCCCCATAGAAACAACAGAAAATGAAAGGATCACAGCGGCCACAACCGTGCACACTAGCTGTCCCCAAAACCCTAAACTACCCAACCTCTTGAAGTACCGCGAAGTACTCTCTAGCCTCTTTGAAACCTGTGTCAAAATTGAAACCACAATCCTCAACGGCAATCACACAACACATTCAAAATCCCTTATTGCTTCAATTAACTATCATCATGTAAGAATTAACTCACTAATTGCATCACAAAAAACTTCTTAAACTTTTATTGACTAGTAGCTTTCCACTTGGAACAAACATTGCTCAAGCATTGCAATCTCAACACATCTAGGACAGACTTAGAAAATAAAAGTGCTCAAAAAACCAAATTCAATCAAAATTTCAAATTTTTACTAGTTGATTCGTTGCGACCACCAAGAAAAAAAAGTTCTTAATTCCAAATTAATATCATATATACAATGCACTGTAATTTCATCTATCGCGGACTGAAAAAACCTAACAGACAATTCAATTCACAATTGTTCTTCAAGTTCACATCTAATTAAGAATTAACTCATTAACTTCATTCATATATATATATATATAGAGAGAGAGAGAGAGAGAGAGAGAGAGAGAACCAGAGCTAGTTTGGCAGCCTTTTCGGGGTCGTCAATTGGGGAAGTGTAAGCAGTAGAAATGGGTGCAGAGGCGAGAAGTGTTGTTGTTCTCTTACTGACTGAAACAAAAGACGAAGATAAAGATGTAGATGAAGAAGAGAGATTTTGGGGAGGTTTTAGGGAAGAGAGAGAAAATGAGTAGGGAAGAGAAGGGAGCCTAGGGGTGTGATTGAAGGAGGGGGTTACTTGGGGGGAGCGGCGAAGGTAACGCAGTAAGGGATTCGCCGCCGCTGACGACGGCGGAGCTGGTGGAGCGCCGCCGGAGCGAACCGCCGGCAACAGTAGTGCTTGCATAAGTACAGTGGTTGGGTCCAAGACTTCAGAGAGTAGCTATGGATGTGCTTTCGGTCATGGAGGAAGAAGGAGCCAATTTGATACTTCCCTTCGCTTTTTGGCTTTTTTACTTTTGTTTTTGCTTTTTGTGTTTTTAAAAATAAAACATTTGAAAAAACTCTTTTGTTTTCATATATTCTGTTTTTATTTTTAGGGATAATTTTAAAAAAAATGAAGGGTAAAAAAAAAAAAAATTTAAAATGATAATAGTATAAAATTTAATTACATAAATTTATATATAAATTACTTGTACTTTCATTATTTTAAAATTATTTTTTGTCTACACCATTTTTTTTAAAACTCTCTCTTATTTTTATGTGAAAATATTTTTGAAGATTTGAAAAATAAGTTTTAGTTTTTTCTTTTAAAAAAAAAGGCATTTTGAAAAAAAAAAAAACACTTTCTAATACAATTTATAAAGGGGAATTTTTTTAAAATTCATGATATTAATTTTAACGGATAAATGATATGTAATATTTTCATAATGTTTGGGTCCCTCAACATTTTTTCCAAAAAATTTCGATTCAAAAAAATTTCAAAACACAGAAATTTGTTTGATTTTATCTGTGTGTTTCAAACTAGAGAAATTTCGAAATACAAAGAAATTTGTTTGAAATTTCTCTAATTTTCTTTGTATTTTCAAACAAATTACTTACAATTTTCTTTGTGTTTTGAAATTTCTTTGATTTGAATTTTTCTGATTTACTCACAATTTTCTCTGGTTTGCATCTTTATATGCATGTTAAGATTCAAACTTTCAAACAAAACAGAGTTAAGCATAGCATAGAATTTGCAAATATAAAACTTCAAAATTTCACTGATTCAATCCTAATGTCATGCTTTCTCTCTGACTATGTTTGGCATAAAAAGCATGGGCTAAAATAATCACAAAAAGACAAATAAGAAGATGGTTGGCATAAACTATAAAAGCTAAAAAGTTATTAAAAAAATTAAAAAGTTTATACTATTTAGAGGAAGCTTAGAGGGCAAAAATAATATTATTATTTTGTCCTTTGAATTCAACAACCCAAAAGTCAAGTTAAAAAGGTAGAATGGTCATTTTTCTTTTACTACAATATTTTATTACATATCTTTTCGTAAAAAGTCAAAAAGTTATATTCCAAACATATATCTTTTTTTCTTCTCTATTTTTTTAGCTAAAAAGTCAAAAAGTGCACTTATATAGCACATCCCAAAGAACCACTAAAAAATCAGTAAGACATAATGTCACGTCCAAACCATAATCATTTCATTTTTTTTCTCACAAGGGCCATTTTGGCAAGCTGGTTAAAAACCAATTTTTTGGCTCACTACTACAAAAATCGTTAAAGATCACACTTTGACAAATGAAAATATATCACTTTTATTGGAAGTGTGATAAAAAAAATTAGATTGATATTTTAATCATACTTGGTAGGTGTTTGGGTTAACCTAAAAAAGGTAAAAAGTTACAACAAAAGCAAAAAAATTTATACTATTCACATTTTTTTTGGGCGGAAAAAAGATTCACTAGTCACAGGCAAAAAGACAAATTTGCCCTTCTATCTGTCCGTTCCTCTGCCAAAAAAAAAAAAAAAAAAGCTTGCATAGCTGTATTGACAGGCACGTGCATGTCAGTACTCAGATGGGTAAATTAGTAATTTTGCTATTTTATACAATATTTTAATACACATTTTTTCGTAAAAAGTCAAAAAGTTATCCCAAATAATCATATTTTTTCCTCTACTTTTTTCTCTAAAAAGTCAAAAAGTGTACTTATATAGTTCATCCCAAACAATCTCTTGATTTGATTAAGTGTGATAATATTTATTTTTTATGTCACTTTTCAAATAAGTGTGATTATATATATATATATTTTTTTTTTTAATCACACATTTCAATTAACATATGATTAAAGATCACATAAGAAGAATTAAAAATATCTCCCTTTTATTAGTAGTGTGATTAAAAAATTTTAAATTGCATATGAACACCATTAGTTAATTATTTTTTTTTAAAAACAAATAAGCTAAATAAGTTGGCTTATAAGTGCTACAAAACGTGACCTTTGAAGAACACTCACATCAGAATTGAGTAATAGGCTTCAATTTGAATCTGCATCCTTACTTTATGCTGTATCCTGTACTTCTAGCATTGAACTCTGAAACTATTTTTGTGCACGTATAGATAGACGTAATTTTTTCAATTCCACTTCCATGTATATTTGCCATGATGGCCTTCAATATAATAGTGCACGTCACATATATGGAGTAGCTTTTTCTACATGAAATGACCTATTTTATCCAATTTTCACTTCTCTCGTTACATTTTGAGATATTTTGCTGTTATTAGGTCCTATACTCATGACAAATTTTTCTTTAACTTTACACTGTTGTCTTGCAATGTGATCAGATGTTGAAGCATTCAATTACTCATGTAATCATTCCTTCTTCTTTACCTTCATATCGTAGGTCTTGATTGTATTGGCATATGCATGCTATTTTTTTATTTTTTTTTATCTGTTTATTTATTGTGAATTTTCCAATAAATCCTTCTTTTCCCATAATATTTCATGAAAAATAGGACTTATTTGATATTTCCCCTTGTTTATTTTTGGAAGCTTCTGTTGCGTATTCTGCAGTTATTAAAATGACTTTTGCCTTTGTAAACAATAGAGGGTGGGCCGCAGGTAATTATGATTCTAGTTTGGCATTAGTGATGTTAGAGATGAAAACCTCAGTTCATGAGCTTTGTCAATATTTTACCCACCCCAGCTGCCCTGAATAATCCGATTTTTCCTCCACGGAGATAAGGGGCTAAAAGATCTACTTCCTGTTTCAAAAATAGATAATTTTGTATCTGACATCTTTATGGCATAGCTAATATATTAGTGTAGAATTTGACTCTATATAGTTTGTTAAGACACAAGTTCTTTTGTGGAGAAATATGAGTAAAGCCCAAACAACATCAGCACAAGAGAACTTGATTACTGAACCCTCAAGTTATGATGCCAGGACAACCTTTTGCTGCTTTGTGGATTACACCCTCAGCTCGTAAATTTAGAAAAAGGAAAAGAGAGAAGAAATGCACAATTCATGAAAAGAATGTGTAGCAATAGATAGTGAATATACTCTCTTTCTTTGTGCACGAAAATAGGCCTTGTTTATTAACTAATTTCTTATTTATATTTTTGGCAGAGGAACTAGATGGTGGGGACTATCTGTTTGCGCTCCGTATGCTAATGGTATTTTTCCGGAGAGATTTGTCATTTGTAGATGCATTGTACCTTTGGGAGGTAAGGGAGAAACTATGTCCTTGTTTGATTACCCCCATAAATGACCTTTCTTCCATTTGTGAAAAGCCATGATTCTTAAAGCCTTGAGATAAGGTCGTGGATTTTAGCTATGTTACACGGACTCTTTTATTTCTCTTATTGTACCTGTGTCCACCAATTATTATAAGGGCGTGGAACATGAGTTTGACACCCGTACTTAATTTAGATACTTTTTATATGATTTTGAAGAAAAAGATGCTCACATTTGCTAGTATTAGCTTCTCACACAAATATGAGGTATAAATTCCATATTTTCTCCTAAATCTCATTTACATTTTAAATTAATTTACATCATCGTATTTAAGAATATTTTATAATATCCAATACATTCAAGTGCTTATGACCTGTCCCTGTACTTATACCCAACTTTTGGATTCATATCCCAATATCTTGAGATTCAGATTTTGGGAAGATTTGATGCTTGGACATGCACCAACACCCAATACTTATACCCGCGCCCAGCTATCATAGGGTTTCAATGTGCTTTGCCTATTGGATTTATGTTAAAGTGTTGCATCGTGTGATTTGTGATTTAGTCTAGGTACAGTATTCTTGTAACCTTCTTGTTTAGCTGCTGGTTGAGAGGTTGTTTTCCTTTAGGATTTTGGCCATGCATTTAAGATTTTCATTTTGGATTTATTGATTCTATGTATATGTCATATCTATATGGTAATCCAAACATTTATATTAGTAACAATCAAAGTGGTTATTCTTTTTCTATTTATGCAGGAGATGAAGAGTCAGTGTGATAAGAAAATGTCCGACTTTATCTTTTGTAAGACTAGAACAGTCTCTACAAATAGTTAGCTTATTCATATGCTTCTAGCAGTTTTTGAATTAATTTGTGTTTTTATTTTTTAAGTCAGAAATTTCTTGGAGAGATGCAAAATATGGCCAAAGAATAAAAGAATTTAGTTTTTCAAGTTTTTTCATTTTTTAATATATATAAGCACAGTTAAAAACTTTTTATTTAATTCCTTTGTATATACTTTTGAACATTTAATTTTCATTTATGAAATATATGACGTTATTCCATTCAATATGTGGTTGTAATTCAAAATATAATATATAGTGTGTATTACATTCTTCAAATGTGCGTACAAAAATAATATTGATTATTTTTCAAATATGTCGAACCCTTTTTTTATGACATGCATTAACTATGATGAGAAATGCATAAAGCGTGTGAACTTATCTCATTATTAATCACAGGTTTTATTAGGTATTAATCACACTTAAAATCTGTGATCTAAATATTTATTATCACAGGTTTTATTAGTTATTAGTCACATTTAAAAGATGTGATCTAAATGTTATTAATCACACTTAAAAAATTTGATCTAAGGGTTGTTTATCACAGGTTTTATTAGTTATTAATCACACTTAAAAGATGTGATCTAAATGTTATTAATCATACTTAAAAGATGTGATTTAAATATTTATTATCACACACGAAAAGTGTGATGGAATCATCTTTTAATGATACTCTAGGAGTGTGATTAAAAATGACCAATTTTTAATCACACTCCTAAATATCACACTTGACAAAACTTAAAAAGTGTGATTAAATAACATACATCACACAAAAAAGTGTGATCTATTTATGATTTTGTAGTAATGGCTTTTTTGGGTTACATCATCTCTCTACTTTTTTACAGGTTTTTTTTTTTCAAAAAATCAACTTTTAACCAACTTTCCAAAACACTCCAAAAGTTAAAAAAGTCAAAAAGCTCATCCCAATAGCCAAAAAGCCAACCCACATCCCAAACAAAGACTCTATATTCTTAAAAACCAAAATTAACATTCAATAAATCTGACAATTAAACACAAAATCTAGATTTTTCACATATGAGAGAGATAGAGAGAGTTTGTTCTTTAAGTAAATCCAAAGAAAGAAAGAAAAAAAAAAAAAAAAAAAGACTGTTATGATCAACATTTCGATAAAAACTTCAAATATATTGTACATATATATATATATATAGAATTTTGATTGGGACCTCGAATCCCTTTCCCCCGAATGCCCCTAATCGACGAAACGACGTCGTTTCGTCGTCTGATTTTTTTTTTTTTTTTTTTTTTTTTTTTTGCAGACGAAAGAAGAAGACGAAAGAGGGGAGGGGAGGGGAGGGGAGAGGGAGAGGGAGGGGAGGACTGGAGGAGGCCTAAAAAATGGAGGAGGAGGGGGCGGAGGCGGTGGAGGCCGACGAGGGGCGGAGATCAGGGCAGCGACGGCGACGGCAGAGCAGCGAGGCGATAGCGACGAGCAGACCAGCGACGGCGGGCGACGATCGGGCGGCGAGACGACGAGCCCTCTCTCTCTCTCTCCCTCCTTCCCTCCCTCTTCTTCCTCTGCGTCGAAAATGGCAGGAAAAAAAAAAAAAGAAAAGCCTAAGCCCAAAACGACGTCGTTTTGGGCTTAGGAGGATTCGGGGCATCCCAGATTAGAGGACCAAATCATTTTGCATATATATATATGTATGTATGTATGTATAGTGAAGGTCGTATAAAACTTTGAATATCATAGAGACTTGAGCCACTGCCATCAAAACCTTCACAAACTCCAACTCTATGTTTGCGTCATACAAATCACAATAATGTAATGTTGTCTTGATAGTTCGCAATCTACAAGTTGCCGTAAGTGTGTTCTTCATTACCATTACTCCTCTCTCTCTCTCTCTCTCTCTCTCTCTCTCTCTCTCTCTCTCTCCCCTTATAGCCTCTATCGTTCCATCTTTGACTCCTACCATCGCCAATAGAAGCACCACGACGGCGAGATCGTCGACGGCGGTGGAGCGATGTGGTTCAAATTTGTTAAAGGACGAAAAGATTTGGCCGGAGGAAGATTTAGGAAGAGTGCGAAGCTACGGATTTGACCAACGATGATGAAACTGTCCAAGAGGTGATTTTCTCACTTTGTCTTGATGTATGGAAAATGCTATGGGTCCCAAATTTTTTACCAAATGAATGACTAAATATTTCACATAGGTGTGGATCCCCTATTTGAGACATTTGGTCATTTATTTGGAGTGGTGCTATTAGCACCCCAAAAATTAATTTGGACCCTCTATTTCTTTGAACCCCCATTTATAATTTTTAAAACCTTAAAAATTTCTTTACACCTCCCAAATAATACCAAAATTATCCAAAAACATTACACCCAATTGAATGGACACCCTCCACACCCCCTCCAAAAAAAAAAAAAACCTTTTTTCCAAAAAAAACCCTAATAAAACCTCATCCTTTTCAAACCCACGAACAAGAAGAACAAGAAAGAGAAGTGTAACTTTGACTCTGCTATGCTTTGTTTCTCTCTCTCTCTCTCTCGCTGTCTGTCTGTCTTTCTCTCTCACATCCGATTGTGGCCAGAAAGATAGATCTCTAGTGTGTTTATTCTTTTGGCTAGAAAAATAGACCTCAGTTGCACCTACGACGCTGGAGCCCATGTCAAGCACCTATCGCGCATTAGCTCCGGCAACTTAGGTGCTCAAGCCCAAGGAAGGCGGATGTAAAGCACCAGTTGATTTGAGTTGAGTTCTATATTTAGTCTTATATTTTCTCTTTGTCATTATTTGGTTCAGTTTGGATAGTTGGTAATAGGTATAATTGTTGTGGGCTAATGTAGTTGTATTATTAGGTTGGTGTGACCTGATTTTGGGGCTTCAATTTTGGCAACTGAAGCGCTAAATTTTTATGTTCTATAGAGGGTTGTTAAATCAATTTACTCAATATGCTTATGTTCTGTGTTAACTAATGGATGTGGATTTTACTCTCTTAATATGTAGAGATTTATCAAAAACTCTTGCAAGCTATCACTCTAATAAGAAGAAATACAATCTATTGGTATGATTCTCCTTATCATACCTACATAACCTGCTATTAATGTGTAAATTACGTTAGTGAGGATTTTAATTGTAATGCAAATTACAATCATTATTAGCCATCATTCTAGTTCTTCCTATTCAATCTTGCTGATTTTTTAAACTGACAGGTATCTTTGAGTGGTCATATGTTTAATCAATTTCTAATAAATGAGGCTTTGGATATTATCGAAGCTGCAGGTGGCTCCTTTCACTTAATTAAGTGTCAAGTGGGTCAAAGTGCATATTATAGTAAGTAATCTTCTAGCCTAGTTTGATATTGGGACCAAAAGGAAAATATTACATATGGACACATATGAACATCCACATCATAGTACTGACAATACATGTTAAGAGTGTTTATGAGAGTTAACCCTCAATTTTTGTGTATCCAGGTTTCTTGCCCCAACTCTTATTTAAATATCTATGCCCTTGTCAAATTTTATACCATTTTGTGCAGTTTACATATGAACTATCAATATTTGTATTCTACATTTTATGAATTTTGTTGTGTAACATAAGCATTAATCATTAAAATTCGTTGAAAAATATTATATATATAATAAATATGTATTGATATTCTGGTAGGTGAAATGATATTCTGTCACGACCCAAACCCGCCCCTATGGTTTAGTACCGTAACCGGCTAGTAATCTGTGATTACCGAAGACCTGCTTAACAGTAAAGACAGTAATACAGAGTAAAGGGGCTGACGGAAGCCAAAACAGTAAATAAAAGATGTCCAATGAGCTGTGACAATTTGAATGCAAAAAGACTTTTCTATACATATTCAAATCCAAAACCAAAACAGTATATACATACATCATATACAGACATTCAGGTTAGGGACCAAATCCCCACCATAACAGTACAGTGCAAGTCTTAACATCTATTATAGAACAGAGGCAAAAGGGAAAATCTAAAACACCCCAAAACGTCGAAGTGAGGCACAATGGTTGGCTTTGACAAACGGGAGCTTAGCCTGACGCTCCTAGCATCGGTCCGGTGCTTGGACACCTACATATATATATATAAACAGTAAGCTAAAGCCCAGTGAATAACAGTTGTGTAAAGAGGTTAAGAATGAATGTCCTTTCAGTAAATAAACAATCATATCAGTCACTTAGAAACCATAGCAGTCACATGTGGTGCATCCCATAGCAAAATAGTACAGTAGGTCTTAACAGACCGAACAGTCAGTTGATGGCCATCATAACAGTAAACAGTAGTAGTTCCAAACATGGAAATCGACAGAGATCTCTGTGACAGTAGCAGTAACAGTACAGTAACAGTAAATACTATGGATGCCACGGTTACAGTTTACAAATAGGACAAACATTCATTCATTAAACAATAACGATTCAGTAAGCAGAACAGTTGATTATTAAAAAAAAAATCATAATTGAACATATCTTTACAACATTGTTACTCACAGAGCACTGGGTTATAAGCAGCTAATGAGCGTCCTCGGATGCCAACCCTACACAGTTACAGAACGAACACACACTAAGTTACATACTTGGGAATCAACAACTTAGTCCCTAACTCGACTCGATGTGGTTCTACATCAATATCCTCATTAAGATGCCTTAAACATGGCCTAGGAATGCCTAGGATGGAAAGAGGATGCAAAGATGCACTTTAAAACACTTTTCAAAATTTTCAGAAAACAGGGGTCTCGCTCGAGCGTGGCTTTCTACGCTCGAGTGGTCATGCAGACAAAGGATCTCCGCTCGAGCGTGACTTCCTTCGCTCGAGCGTACTATAAACTTCATGAAAAGTACTGGATGCATGCAATTCACGCTCGACGGACGCTCGACCTCCACTCGAGCCGTGGACTCAGGTCCTCGCTCGAGCGTGGGACTCAGGTCCTCGCTCGAGCGTGAACTCTCTCGCTCGAGCAGACTGTAAAACACAAGAACTTCTGGGTACATGCATTTCACGCTCGAGCGCAACTTTCCACGCTCGAGCGTAAGTGCACGACTCAGAGGGTACGCTCGAGCGTGAAGTCCTACGCTCGAGCATGGGTCCAAAATCTGGAATTTCCAAATTCATCCCCAAGCATAAAACTCAAGCATTTAAGCATCAAACTCGATCCTTTTGGGCTAATTTTCTGGAAAACACTTAAAAACCCATAATACAACATGTTTCAAAGATCAATTTTGTAAAATCAAGCCCAAAGGTAAACCAATTGAACACCAATTACAAATAAACTTCAAGAACAAGATGTACATTTAACATGCATGTGTTCAATTGAATTCAAAGCTACTAACACACGACCAAATACAAGTTTTAGCTCAAGAACATGATGAATTCATGGACTATAACAAAAATGTGGACATGCATGTGGAAATTCATGAAGAACAACTCCAAAATCCAAGAATATGTGCATGCATGCAAGAATTCACTCTCAAATTCAACTCTTTAAACCAATTATTGACTTTAAACTCTAAATTACCATGAACCATGCAAGATACAACTCAATTTCACAAATGAGAGGATGAAATCTTTACCTTAGGTCTTGAATTTCAAGTAAGGAGGCTCAAATATGCAATCTCTCTTCAAGTCTTCTAATTTTCCAAGCCAATCTAGGTGAACTCAATTTCTTCCAACTCTTTAGCTCTCTCTCTCACGTTTTTGGTCTCTAGAGGAAATGAAGATGATGCATCAAAAATGTATAAGGCATAATAAGGGTGGGTTTTTGAGTCAATCCACTCAATGGCAATTTCGTAAATAACTTGAACTAATGCGATTTAGCTTTATTTAATCTAATTTAATCACACCAAATCAAATTTCAATTAAATCTACCATAAAATCACATAAATCCTAATTAGCATAAAATACCAATCAATTTCAGATTCAGTCGCCGATAAGGCCTTCAATTTGCAGTTCAAAACTTAAAACATGAACAGATCAATTAATTGATAAACAGATAGAAATGCAATCAAGCAACATACTCATGCAATCAGTTTAGGATTTCATCCTAACCAGTTACTTATCATATTTAGTCACAGTTTAGCAGTAATCAGAGGTAAGGGTTGTCACAGTCTCCCCTCCTTACAAAGAGTTTGGTCCTCCAAACTCGAATTACCTTCATTTTGGAAGAATACTGGATCCAGAGGGAACAGTTCAGGATACCGTTTCATCATATCGTCTTCTCTTTCCCAAGTGGCATACACGCCACCATGGTTTTGCCAGTCCACTTTCATTAACGGAATTTCTTTATTCCTCAACTTCTTGATTTGTCGATTTACAACCTGAATAGGCCATTCTTCATAAGTGTAGTCATCACTTAGCACTACACGGGTAGGCTCAATCACATGGAAGGGATCCCGAAGATAATCCCTCAACATTGAAATATGGAAGACATTATGCATATGCTCCATTTCAGGAGGAAGCGCTACTTGATACGCCACCGGATTAATCTTCTCAATGATTTCATACAGCCCGACATATCTCGGCGCTAGCTTACCCTTGACTCCAAAACAAGTCTGCCCTTTCATTGGTGTCACTTTAACAAAAACATGATCACCTACTTCATATTCCCTGTCTCGCCTTCGGACATCCGCATAACTTTTCTGTCGGCTTTGTGCGGTTTTCAATCTCTGTTGAATCAGTTTCACTTTTTCGGTGGTTTTTAAAAGGTTTTTAAGAAATGATTAACTTAAACTTGACTGAAGATATGGTTTTTAAAAGAAAAAATTAGAGAAAAATTATACAATAAGTAAACCCCAAATAATTGGGAGTCAAGTCAGGCATGTTGTGAATTTCTTTCCATTGTACATGTTTAAGGGACACTAATTTTAGATTTAGCATATAGCTATAACATATATAAGGAGCCCACTAAGTATGGTACACTATTTTATTCTCTTTCACTTCTCTCTTTTCACTCTCTACCTTTCATCTCTATTCTTTATTACCTGAGAATCTAACAAGAAATTGGGACTAAGGCTTCTTGAGTTAAGATTTATGTGAAATTCATTTGAAAGTGCATTGATAGCTTCTGTTTTTGATGTTTATGAGCTTGGGATATTTTGTTTTTTTTAAGTCAGGGATGACACATAGTTGAGTAACGTGATTTGGAAACTTGAATTGTAGAAACCAAAAGAAGAAAAAGAATCCTTTGACCTAACTTGCTTTTGATCATATACACAACTACATAGCACTGCATGACCATAAACAAGCTAATTTTCTTTTCATATACAACATGTCTACTCTTGCATATAATCATATTATTTCTTTTCATTTAGTATGTTTTCATTTTTTTTTAATTACTATACTTGTTTTACCTTGTAAAATATTATATCTTCCAAATGATGCAGCTAACTTATAGACATTAACAATATAACTCGAAAATGGCAAACAGCATCTTTGAGGTGTAACACAACCCAAGTACCTCAAAATATTGGTCAGAAACGTCGTGCTCGTAATGTTCAGGTTGACGAATTTGATAGTGCTGAACCCATTGTCAATGATATTGGTGGCAACAAAAAGCAAATGAACATTCCTGTTGTTGACCACCACACGGACATTCCTGATGTTGACCATCCCACGGACATGCCTGGTTCAAGTGAAGAGCTTGCTACATCATTTCCCAAGGGCCCAGTTGATTCTTCTATTCTGGCAAATTTTAGTTGTCATGTAGTAGCCAAAATTTGAAATAATGATGTATAACTTACAAACTATTGTCTTGCTTTAATAATTTTAATAAAAAAATGAGAGATATATGACACCATTGTGATATGCAATAATGTAGGAATGAGATTTGTTGAGATGCTTAAACCATGGCTCTAAGGTTGCCGATTGGTCTTTAACATCGGAAGGAGTTGACAACTCTAAATTTGTGGACATTATTAAACATTCAGGATTGTATTCTTTAACTAGTTGCTCATACAAATTTGTGAACAAGGTAGTTGTATTTGTCTTTGTTGAAAGATGGCAACCTGAGACTAATAGTTTCCACATGCCATTTGGTGAGATGTCCGTGTCATTAGATGATGTAAGTACCATATTAGGAATTCTTATGACTGGTACATCTGTTTCAACTAATAAGTTATCACGGGACGAAGCTGCAAAGCTGTTGGTTAGGTTATTGGGAGTGTTAGAAGATGATGCAGTTGTTGAGTTGAAGGGAGCATGGGGCCAATCAATGCGATTGGAATGGTTACATGACAAATTTCAGTTAGTTTCAGATGCGGATTTAGATGATTTCATTCATTATGCAGCGATGGCATATTTATTATTCTTGCTAGGTTGTACCTTGTTCGTTGACAAGACTACAAATCGTGTTCCTGTTGTGTATCTCCAGCTGCTCGAGGATTTGAATTTAGTTCATTCGTATGCTTGGGGTGCAGTTGCATTAGCTTTTTGCATTGGCAATTGGGTATGGCAAGAATCTACTGTCAAACAAATAGCGGAATACATGACACTATTGGAGGCTTGGATCTACGAACATTTTATATGTGCTAGAACCCATCCAAATTTAAATTATACAGAAAATCAACCTCGGGCTTATCGTTGGATTCCTCGCACACAATCTGGTTCATCGGTTGCCGTGTTAAAGTCATTACGAAAGGAGCTTGATAGATTGGAGGCTCATGAGGTAAAAAAGTAATGTGTAATTCCTTTGTGTCATTGATCTTTATAGAGAACTTATGATTTTGTGTATTGTTTGTAGGTTATTTTTGATCCATATATTGGTAAATGTGAGAACCATATCCATTTGCTGAAGTTGCTTACTACACTGGATTGTTGAAATGCATGGATATTGTTGAACCCTATCATCCAAATAGGTTTTTGAGACAGTTTAGAAGGGTACAAAATATTCCCCCGCCTCCACTTGCTCCACTTTCACAAGGATCCACAGCTGGCAAGTATTGTCTTTCGTACAAATATGTGGATCGGATTACAGAGAGGTGGAAAAATCATGTGTTGTCTGAAGTGGAGCGTAGTGAGCTAGTTTTACATCCATGGGATTGCATGCCCAATTACATGGATTGGTATTGTCGCATTTCCCATGTCACTATTTAAAATTCGGCACATCGATCTACATACAACCCTCGTTTTGAGGCATCAATAGCTGACAGTGACTCACAACGCATTGCAAAAGCCTTGACTATAGCACGTCCAATAATGCAGTTGGATTACATTGAAGTCATTAGTGCTTCAGAGTCTCTGTACAATATATTCAAACAAGTGACGCAATTATTGGAGGGCCATCACATAGATGAAGAACAACACTCCCCACCAGAATAACACTCCCCATCGGAACAACAATAATCCGTTGAAGAAAGTTTGGTTTATCGCCGTCGCCTTCATCCTCGCCCTCGCTATACTGACACTGGATAGAACTGAAAATTCATGATCATTTGTGGGATACTATGGATGTTTTGTTATTACAATGAATGTTTATGTATATTTTCGTATTAGTATGAATGATTATGGACCATCATTTTGACTTAGTAATATTATCATGGTTTTCAGTTAGTAATTTCATTAATGCTTTTGAGTTATATATGTCGTGTTTGATTGTTATGATTGCTTCAAATTTTTTGTTGTGTTTTTATCGTTATATATACATCATTATTGAATTTAAGAAGTCTCCATGTTCGAGCCTGTATTACCAAACATTACATAGTTGTTCGGGAATACGTTACCGAGCAAATAAGTAATGTCTGGGCCTGTATTCCCGAACATAAAAAAATGCAAACTTCTGGGAGCTTTAAGAATTTTGACGGTTGAAAGTGTTAAGAAGTCTCCATGTTCAGGCCTGTACTCCCGAACATTACATAGTTGTTCGGAGCACATTACCGAACAAATAAGTAATGTTCGGGCCTGTATTCTCGAACATAAAAAAATGCAAACTTCTGGGAGCTTTAAGAATTTTGACGGTTGAAAGTGTTAAGAAGTCTCCATGTTCTGGCATGTACTCCCGAACATTAGATAGTTGTTCGAGAACACGTTACCAAATAAATAAGTAATGTTCGGGCCTGTATTCCCGAACATAAAAAAATGCAAACTTCTGGGAGCTTTAAAAAGTTGACTATTGAAAGTGTTAAGAAGTCTCCATGTTCAGGTCTATACTCCAAACATTACTTATTTGTTCGGGAAGGCGTTACTGAACAAATAAGTAATGTTCGGGCCTGTATTTCCGAACATGAACAAATGCAAACTTTTGGGAACCTTAACAATTTTGACTATTGAAAGTGTTAAAAAGTCTCTATGTTCGGGCCTGTACTCTCGAACATTACTTATTTGTTCAAGAACGCGTTAATGAACAAGTAAGTAATGTTCGGGCCTGTATTCCTGAACATGAAAAATGCAAATTTCTGGGAACAATTTTGACTGTTAAAAGTGTTAAGAAGTCTCTATGTTTGGGCTTGTACTCCCGAACATTACTTATTTGTTCAGGAATGCGTTATTGAACAAATAAGTAATGTTCGGGTTTGTATTCCCGAACTAGCATAAATGAAAAGTTCTGCAAGCCTTAACAATTTTAACTATTGAAAGTGTTAACAAATTTTCAGTTAGTCAAAGTTTAATATTTTTGATTAAGAAAGATAAGTAACACCAACCAGTTTCATAAATAAATAAAACTGGAATTCTTCAGACAATAAAAAACATGTTATAAACATGCGCATCTACTTCACTAGAACTTCATATGTCTACATCTAACTCTATTGTCTTAGTTGTCGCTATACTCGATCCTACGAGTGAAGTGAAATGCTGCACTTAGGCATTGTAAGCTGTCTCTCAACTTGCTGCAGCAAGTAAATGGTAACGTCGCCAATTCATTGCTATAGGTGGCACCAAGTGACCATGCACCAAGAACACCTACAAATATGAAATAATGGTAAATTACGATTTACTATTGTATTGCTAATAATGAAAACAAATTTGTTTCAATAATGGGCCTCATAATGAGTACCTGAATGAAATGGTTGTTGTTGACGAACCCAATACATATCTCCGTGCGAGATGCAATCGGCATTGGGATCGTTCTAAGAGGGAGAAAAGTGAGGCATTGTTAAGAAGATAAGTGAAATAACACAACATTGTAAAAAGATGATATCAGATGACCCATGTCAGGCATTGTCATCCAATGACTATATCTAGCATTTGATTCAAAATACACTAAAGTAGTAGTTAACTCATCAACTCTTTCTTGGCCCCCAAATAAACTCTTGTAGTGATCTATATGGGCATGTAATTCTTGTAGTAAATCTTTCCTCACTTGTAACCATCCATCTTCCCTAAATCCCATCAATCCAGCATCAACATTCTTCACGAGTTAAATATATGGCCTCAAACTTGAAGGAAATTCACCTACAAAAGACATTGATTTTTTTTTGTTGATCGATGTGGGTATACCTACACACATACAATCCATTGCCAAAGTTAGTTAATACATGTTATTGTATAGGTATAAACATAATTAATCAGTTTGCAAACTCACACCTTTGGTCACTGCATTGATTTTAATTTCTTTGGACACGTATTTTTCTTTAAACCTACACTTGGTGAATAGATGTCCTGTGTAGATGAAACAAACTCAAAGGCAGAGGGCTCACGATGAGTAGAAGTATCAATCTTCAAGGATGGTCGACCCCGTGGGTTAAGCTTCACTTCAGGTTCAATCAAGAATGTACTCTCAGGTGTATGTATCTCCCTCAACTTCTTTAACATTTGAACCTGTATAGTTCAATCTACCTCTTCGTAACGTCGAGCAAACATATCCAACTCTGATTTACAATCCAAAAATGAATTTGATTTTTTAGGAGTATTAAACATGTCCAGCTTGGACTAATGTGGATCTACAGAAGTTAGAGGAATTGGTCGGTTTTCTCTCATATAATCTGCTATTTCATACACACATGGAAATCCATGTATATGCCGAACAACACAACCACATGTAACAATGTCAATGCTAA
Source organism: Camellia granthamiana (assembly GCA_036172215.1). Taxonomy (NCBI): domain Eukaryota; kingdom Viridiplantae; phylum Streptophyta; class Magnoliopsida; order Ericales; family Theaceae; genus Camellia; species Camellia granthamiana. The sequence goes on from CM069908.1 coordinate 138,333,212, forward strand.
CAAAAGATGCTCGCTTGGACTCTGCCAATATCATTTCCAATGCTGCAATAGACACGTTCCCACGAAGATCTTTAAATTGAGCAGGCTTGAAATTATGTTGCATAACTGTTTTGCTCTTCTCAAAAGATGATTTGATGTCCGTGTGTTGCAACTCAAGCAAATTGTGTATCCTTGACCAATTTGACTGAAAACTCCTTTGACTTGATCCAAGATATCTCTTGAGCTTTGCATGTGAACTCTTTACCCTATATATGTAAACCATTACAATGGTAAAACAGGAAAATATATATTTTTTTTGAAAATAATTGAATTTACATGTTCGTTGTTGAATTTCCCAAGTGCATACATATATCTATCCATACAGCTACAAATCTCTCCTTATATGTATCCAACCAAGAAGATATGACATATTGAAGTGCCTCTGCATAAAAGGCGAACTCATTTTGTAGCAATATGAGTCGTTGCATGTACACTTCTTCAGAAGATGACATAACCAACATATTCCAACTTATTATAAACATATCTCATTTCTCATTCTTCTCAAACAATTTTTTGCATTTGGCCAACACATTTTTATTAATATGTCATCTACGTAACAAACTTGTAGCTTGTGGAAATATTGTTGCAATAGCATTTATTAGACTCAATTCTCTGTCTGAAACAATAACATTGGGAAGACTATTCTCATCCATCAAACTAAGCAAAATACCAAGTGCCCATGCATAATTATCCTCTCCCTCTCATATTGGAGGTATGCAAAACCCACAGAGAAAGTCTTTTCAGTGGATGTTACTCCTACAATCTCTAAAAGTGGCAAACGCTATCAATTGGTCGTATATGTACAATCCATTAGTAACACGCGTCGGAATGCATGTAGCAAATCCAAACTAACTGGATGTGCAAAGAACAAATCGATAACAGTCTCAGTATCTTTACAGTTCTTATGCCATTCTATATATTTCTTCACCGTTAACTGACCCAATAGTAGTTGCATTTTAAATCTCCCAGCCTTCTCAAAAACTTTATGTCGTTGACGTGCATTGTTGTTTTCATTGTGAAAACATTTTCACTATTGCGTTGTTTAAGTGTGACTAACATCTCACTTGGTCGTACCATACTCTTTAACATATCAACCAACAAAGAAGTTTCCTCATGTGATAACCTCCCAGCATAAGAATTACCTTCAAGACAAACCGCAATAGAATGATTATGCATACCACATACTATGATCAATGTCCAATTATCGTTTGTATCTAATTTTTTAGCTTTTAACAGAAAAAGACTGTCATATTTTTTAATACCGGTAAGCTTCAATTTTTTTTCCTTAGGTCTAATGTTTTTCCTAGTATCCCTATAACATCCACTCCTCTTACAAGCAAGAGTTAGTCTTGGTTTTTTACGATGAGTACCACCTGTATCTGATTTCTTCACAATAATAACCAAACCATTTCTCCTCCCAACACCACGTGTCCACCGAATTAATTTATCTCGAGACTTGAATATCTAAAATTGTAAAAATAAAGTAATGATTTTGTTACCAATACACACATAAAGAAATAAATTAATGCACATTAACAATATATATGTGAAAAATATTCATATATAATTTTCAATACGTTCATATATTACCTCGTGAGTCACAAATTCATTACTCTAATCTATTATGAATTCTGAGCCAACTTTGCTACTTCTATTTGACTCGCCATCATCCTAAAATAAATAACAATACAAATTAAATTTCAAAATTTGATCGGTAAAACAGGTCCGAACCTATGAATAACGTTCGGTTACATGCTTCCGAACAAATAATAAATGTTCAGTTACTGATTCCCGAACAATAAACAACGTTCGAGCCTGTGTTCCTGAATTTCGGTCAAATATTCGGGAGTTCAATCCCGAAAAAATGACGAATAGATTTTATAATTTTTGTCATTTTTTTAAGAAACTTACCCTTACAAGCCCAATCTCCTCTGTGCTAAAAATAACATCAAAGTTATGAATCTCCTCTGCGCTTTTATTGTCGTACTCCTCTTGTTTTATGGAGTTGTAGTTGTCCGAAAAACTTCCACTCATTGTTATTGCTGGAGGAGTGTAGGTAATCAAATGGTTGTCACCGTTAATATCAGAATATGGTTGCCAAAGGGTTTTTAAGATTTTGAGAGTGAGTAAGTTTTGAAGGTGGGATTTGGGGAAGATGAATGAGTGGTGATGGAGGTGGGTGTTTACATAAACCCTAATTCATGATATAGTGGGTGTGTAAGTTTAATTGTAAGATGGGGTGTCCCAAAATTAATGATGCCCTTTTTAGTAATTTCATTTAAGGTTATTATTAAAAAAAAAAAAAAAAAGCCTAAAAATTGGGGGTCCAACATAATTCTTTGGGTGCTAATAGCACCACTCTTTATTTGGTAGAAAATTTTGTATCCCTAATATTACCCCTAGATGTATTGATATGAATGTATAATGTGTGAGGATGTATGTAATCAATGTGAGGGACCTAAACTAATAAGAGAAATATGTTAAACCTCCTCCATTATGAAAAGTTGGGAAGGGATGCTTTATAATTTTTCCATTTATAAAAGCAATTCATCAGCACAATCAAACCTCCTATAAATGTTATGATTAAATAATCACATTATTTTCAATTATTTATAATTGCTAGTTGACATGTTATTTCACAATATCTCGGGCGACTCACGGACACAAGGCTCGTCATTTGTGAATAATTATAATCAATTTCAATACGATAGTTAGGATCACAAAAATCACCTTTATTTTTTAAGAAACGCAATTTTTAAATATAGTTTTACGAAATAATTGATTAATGTAAGATACATCAAAATTGTCATGTTTTCTTCATATTCAAATTTAACGATTGTGATTGATTAATGTATGATACTTTAAAATTGCCACTAAATGCACTATAAAAAAAAATTTTAAAAAAAAGGAGAATCACAATTCGGAGGTAATTTTTAAAAAAAATTATAAATTCATTAAAAAATATATAATTTTAATCATTAATATTTTATAATATTTCCTATTTTTTATATAAAAAAGTTACTTCACTATCATGTTATTTGTCCTAAGAAAATTCCCATAATAACCAGGTGAAAACAAAAAAAAGCACTCTGATTAATTATTGTACTTCTGAAAATGCACAATCTCAGAGAATCAATGATGACTTTTCTTTCATCTTACGTTTCTTCCTTTTGATCATTCTCATGGGTCCTCCTATGCACTAACATAGTGTCATCAAGGGTTTTTTGTTTTAAAATCACCAAGTGATTTTTGTTTGAAAAATATTTGAGGGTCACAAAAATAGTGGTTCAAATGGCTTGAAACTGTGAGCCATTTGAATCACTATTTTTGTGGCCCTCTACCATTGCTGTTTTTGTTTTTAGATAACTTGGATTAGTTAGACTTCAAACTAATTTGTATTTGGTACAAATTTAAAGTATATGATCCATGAGACCAGACCTTCAATCTGTAATTTTTTTGTATCTTTTTCTCTCAAATTATTGTAATTGTCTTGAATTTAATTTTTATTAAAGATTGACCCGATATTTATATTTGGGTTTATTTTGATCTGATTTGATATTGAATATTTAGTTATTTAGGTATTTTAGAACTTATGGTCTTGAGAATTAAGTTTATATAAAATAAGATTGTTGTTGAAAGATTAGCTCATTGTATTATTTCATTATTCTTCACCATGAACGTAAGTTTATAACCAAATCATAAAATGTGTTTGTTATTCTATTTATTATTTCACAAATTCTCCTATCAACATAAATTTCATTTTTATCAGGAGATCAATTTTTCAAATACTAATCATGTGGTGAAGAGCAAATTTAGGATAAATGATTAAAAGAGATTAAGTACATAGAATCGAGTGACAGGATCCACCAAATAAAGTAGCTATACCAAAATCTATAATGTTGTGTTCACTTACTTTATATGTGATTCACCTACCCATAACATGTTCTTTTGGAAAATGGTGTTAAAATAGCATGACAAGATTAGCCAACTATCTAGTGAGAAAAGGGAATTTAGAAATATGAGTAGAGTGGATTAGCTTGAATGTCACTAGAAGTGTTTGTGTGCACAAGGTTTAGGTGTTTGTGGGCTTAAGAGTGGTTTGGGGGGCAGACCAGACCACAACCAATGACACCTCCTCAATTTAATATAATTACAACATGGGAATGGCCCATTCCCAATTGTGAATATTGTCAGTTGCCCCCTTTTTTTAATCTTCATATAATTTTCATGTGAACTTTTTAAAATACAAAAAATGAAAACAAACAAACAAACAAAAAGAAGAAAACTCATGTGAAATGTCAGTTTTTAGACATCCTTGTCCTCCTTGGTGCCCATCTTCATCGACCTCATTTGGGGATCCCATGTTTTGATCTCATAGTCTCTGGTTAATCCTCTTTTATTTCACACGATCAGAGGGGTGGGCACAGGTCGGTTGCGGTCACGGAACCTTCAATCCGTCATCCGTCCGTCAAATTGGCGGATTGGAGAAAATCAATTCACATCCGTCCGCCAATCCAGCGGATGTGGATTGAGCGGATTGGCTGTTTGGCGGATGGATGCGAATCGGTTTGGCGGTTTGAAATTTTATAAATTTTTAACATAATTCAACTTGTGCACTTCCTAAAAAAAAAAAATAAAAAAAAAATATTACAGTCAATGACTTAAAAAAATATTACAATTACTGCATGCCTCATCCAAAGAAAGAAAGTTTGAAACTTTAGAATATCACAATCACTGCATGCCTCATCCACATATTACAATCACAGCATGCTTCATCCACATAAAATATTACAATATGTGGTTCTTAAAATATAAAAACAATTCAAACCACCAAAACCATGAACAGAGTAGTAGTAGAGATTGTATGTCTCTATATTGTATGTCTCTATATTGTTACATTTATATATGTTTTTGAAAACAAAAATCAACCAACATATATCATATTTTCTATTTATTACTTTTAGAGTTAGATTTAAAAACCAAAAAATATAAGTAAATAATACGTTTATTTTTTTCAATTCAAAAAATATATTCAAGTTGAAAACTTTTTTTCAACAGAATATTTAAACTTTTTTTCAATTGAAAACACAAACAAAATATTTAAATAAATTGAAAACACAAAGTCTTATAAATTACTAAGGGTGCTCGCGGTTTGGCGGTTCGGTTGCGGCAAAAAAAACCTCAAATCTGCCATCCGTCCGCCAAATTGGCGGATTGGAGAAAATCAATCTGCAACCGTCCGCTCGTCATCACGCATCCGTCCAAAATACGGCGGATCGGTTCGGTTCGGTCGGTTTTGGCGTATCGGTATATCTGCTGCTCACCTTTAAATCAGATTATAAAAATTGATCATGGGGTAAAAAATTAAAGAAATTATTATAATTTCTTATCATTATATTTGAATGAACAATAAATAAAAGAGATCACATATGTTATTTTATTTTGGTAATTTTGTGTATCTGCAAATTAGGTAATTTCTAAAAAAAATTAAACAAAAAATATGAGTTTGAAGCCATTTATTTATTTATTTTTTTTTTATACCATTTCTCACATTCTCAATCATATAAATAAGTGATAAAATTTGTTTTTCTCTTTATTATTATTATTTTTTATTTCTCATTAAATCCCTCAATCTAAACTGCTTAAATGATGCTCGCAGTAGTGGTTCAGCTCACTATACTTTTTGTTTAAAGTTGCATGGTTCATGCAAGGAAAGTAAAAGGAGAAAAGAAAAGACTAGCAATAGTCTAGCAATTTGACTACCCTTTAACCCTCTCTATTAGACACAACTTTTAAAAAAGGCATTCACAGGCCAAATTTTCTTCATGGAGGCTCAATGGAACTTGATATATTTTATACTAATATTAGCACTTTATTTTTAGTTCCTCGCATTTTTTATTGTAACAAGTTTTAAAATAATTGATTGTGCACACACGATGTGTGCGCTCAATGAAATCTATAATTGAAGCATTTTAGAATTTTTTTAGAAAAAAAAAAAAATTTGAAGTAATTTTGAATGGCAACTGTTTTTATGTAATTGTCTTAATGTAAATAGTTTTAGAAATTTAAAAAGTGTTACAAAGACGTGTAAAAAAATAAAAAGAATAATTTAATAATTTATAGTAAATTTTTTACTTTTAAACTATTTTAACCCTTCTCCAAATGAGGCCTTAACATGTAAGAGGGTTTGGATACCATTTTCAATCCTTACATAAAAAGAGAAATTACATATCAAATGTTTTATAAAAAAATATGAAAAAATTATAATCTTACTTTTTAATATTTATAAAATATATTACTAATTTATAAATATATACTGAAATGAAATTATTCCTACACTCGCACGACACTCCATAATTTTCAATTACAAAGAAATAAGGTTAATGTCCTAAGCTTTTACCAAGAAAAGTAAAATTTAAAATTTTAGAACAGGGTCTAAAATGGGGAAGCAAAGTCAATACAAGTGTGGACTTTATTAGCTACTCTGCTCCATGCAATATACTCTCTGATGGGGTCCAACTCATCCGGTTTGTCTTGCACAACTAGATTCCCTCTCTTTTTTTCCTAATTTCTTCGTGGGAATGGCTTCCCTCGATCTTTTCATCGGACTAAAGGGTATTATTGTGTTTGGTTTGAGTTTTTTGGATTAAGTTTTTTGAAAATTAAATTTTTAAATTTTTGGGTTTTTTTTGTTTTTAGTGAATATTTTTAAAATTTTAAATATTTTTTTTACTTTTTTAGATGCACCTTATTTAGATGTATCTAAAAAGTAAAAAATTTGTGAAAAAATATTTTAAAAAATTAATAAATATATAAAAATACAAAAAATATACTGAATTCTCGTATTTTTTTTTTATATTTTTGGTATTTAGTGAATTTTTAAAAGGTTTCTTTCACAAATTTTTTACTTTTTAGGTATATTTATGTGAGGTATGTCTAAAAAGTAAAAAAAATTGCTTAAAATATTAAAAAAATTCAGTAAAAACAAAAAAATACGGAAAATAAGAAAGTATAATTTTCTGAAAGAGTTTTTGGAAAACTCTAACCAAACATGCTGATTAGGTTTATGAGAGCTCATCATGAGTCTTATTTCGATAATTCAAATCGTTTAATGTGTAGAAATTATCGAGTACAAAACTAATTTATTTCAGCCATTTATTCTTTCATCGGTCCAACTCGTCTGTTAAATATCATGTTGATCGGATATCGATAGTTATGTGATCAAATCAAATTTTTGTCAGCCATTTATTTTTTACCATCTATTTTTTTTTTATTTATACAAAACTAATTTGATCACATAATTATCGATTTCCGATCAACGTGATTTTTTTTAAATATGTAATAATCAATGAGTTCTATATATTAACGATTTAAATTATCAAAATAAAATCCGTAGTGAATCTCTAAAGACCCAACAATATCCTTCAATTTAATAAAGAATTGGAGAGAAGCAATTCTCTTTTTTTAATTACATTTTTTGCTAACTCTAAACCGAGACCCTAGACAAGAGCCAGTACAGACCCACCATTTCGAAAATAAATTATCAACAATGATTCATCTCACTAATTTGAGAGTATTAATTGACCACTAATGAGGTGAAAATTTTTTAAAAAAAGAAAAAGAAAAAAGTGCAAAACATCCCATCATGTGGGACCCACACCACTTTAAAGCTATTAGTGCTCATCTTTTTAGTGGTCTCACTCATTTTTTATAAATTATACACAAATTATAATTAGTTTAAAATAATAAATTTTATATTCAAAAAATATATTAACCCACTCAAATAATAAATTTTATAATTAGTTTAAAAATATATACACAATTTGCGTTTAGTTTTCATATTTTCAAAGTGTGCAAATAAAAGAGTTTAGTGTAATTTGCCTAGGTGCAATTATATTTTAGTAGAGCAATAGAGGAATAATTACATTTTTATGTTAATTCACATTTGCAATTTGTCCATTTATCCAAGGTATTTATAATTATTTATTTATTTATTATGAGATACTATTTGATATAGTTTTTATTTATAAAAAATCAATTATTTAAAAATAAAATTTTTAACTCTTACTTTTTAATTCAAAATAGGCTGGGCTTGGCCGCCAATCCACCATCTGGGCTAGAGGGTCCAGTTTGGTCAATTGAGCCCACTTTTAGGGTTTTTTTCAATAATTTGAATCGTTCATATTTTAAAATTTATCAATATATTATTTTTGTAAAAAATCATATCGATAGGATAACGGATACTGTGCATTCGGATCACTTTTTTATAAACTGTTAATTTTCTGACCGTTCATTTTTTTCAGACAAAAGTGATCCGAATCCGTTATTCGATCGACGTGATTTTTTATAGGAATAAAGTACTCAACAAACTCTAAAATATAAACAGTTTTGATTATCGAAAAGGACTTTTCTTAAGTGTGCAACTTACACCTTACACTTACGCCTTTCTGTTTGCTGTCCTGTTTTATGTTTACACCTTCCACTTACACTTTTTGTGTTGGTTGCATATGGTGTGCAACCCCACACCATAACAGGACCCTATCGAAAAAAGACCCAAAAGCAAATCCAATAGGCCAAACTAAATCAGACTGTTCTAGATCTGGACTGAAAACCGTCCAGACCCTTTAAAATAAACTCCACCAACTTTACTTAAAATCCTATGTTTTAGTAGAAAAATTATTTTTTGGCTAGGACGTGTGATCATATTATTGGTCAATCACAATTCATCCTACTCTCTTCTAATTTTTAATCACTAATATAAAATTGTAAGTATTACTTTGTTTAATAATCACAATACGTTTGGGCAGAACGTGAGATGCCCCAAACCACCAAATAACTTCTCATTTAATTTACCTTTTTATCAATAATTTTTATTTTTTATTTTTTATTTTTGGAACGTAACCTTTATATCAATATCAAATCATCATTAGAGAGCATATTTAAAAAAAGAGAACCTTTTCCTCTCTGTTTGTCTCTCTCTGCAAAAGCCTGCAACCCACCAAATCCCCTCATTTTCACCCTCTCTCTCCTTTCTCTCTGTTATCGTTTTGGTCACCAAAACAACCATATCTGCAGTTGTTTACCCTCCCCCTCTCTCTCTCTCTATATATATATATATCTACATTTCTAATATATGTGGAAGAGATGAGTAATCAGTTGCAGAGATGATCATGGGCTTAAACACTACTACAAGTGAAAGTCTCCACCTTTGGTGGTTCTCTACTCTGTTTCTTCTTCTCTTGGGTCGCTCTTTAGCTCTCAACTCAGATGGGTCTCTCTTGCTCTCTTTCAAGTACTCTGTTCTCAGCGACCCACTCTCTGTTCTTGACAACTGGGACTACACCAACGACACTCCATGTTTATGGACTGGCATAACCTGCGCTCAAATCGAAACCTCCTTTGCCACTCCCGACATGTTTCGAGTCATAAGCTTAGTCCTCCCAAACTGTCAGCTTCTGGGTTCAATCCCAGAAGACTTGGGTTTGATTCAACACCTTCGAACTCTCGATCTCTCCCACAATTTCTTGAATGGTACTCTACCAATTTCACTCTTAAACAACGCTTCGGAGCTCCAAGTCCTCGCTCTGTCCAACAACATGATCTCCGGCGAGCTTCCTCAGCTCGCCGGCGGCCCATCCGGCCTGCGACTTCTCAACCTCTCCGACAATGCCCTTGGCGGAATTTTCCCGGAAAATTTCACCACTCTGCAAAATCTCACTGTCGTTAATCTCAGAAGTAATTATTTTTCCGGTGGAATTCCGAGTGGGCTTGATTTTGTGGAGGTTCTAGATCTGTCTTCGAATCTTTTCAATGGTTCTTTACCTGATGATTTTGGTGGAGAGAGATTGAGATACTTGAATCTCTCATACAACAAGGTTTCTGGGTCGGTTTCTTCAGAATTCGCTAAAACTATTCCGGCGAGTTCTTCAATCGATCTCTCGTTCAATAATCTCAGCGGTGAAATCCCTCAATCAATGGCGTTGATGAACCAGAAAACAGAGTCTTTTTCCGGCAATGCGGATCTATGCGGGAAGCCTCTGAAGAAGCAATGCACAATCCCATCAACACTCTCAATCCCACCCAATGTCACTTCAACAACATCCACTCCAGCAATCGCAGCAATACCCAAAACAATCGATTCAAACCCAGAATCAAACTCATCTTCAACAACCCCAAATGGGAATCAGAGTCAGCAACAGAGCAAGCTGAAACCGGGTTCAATCGCCGGAATCGCAGTCGGAGACTTAGCTGGAATCGGAATCCTTGCCATGATCTTCCTCTACATCTACCAAATGAAGAAGAAAAAGAAGAAGAGCTTCGATAAAAGCGATAAAAGCAAAGAGAAAGAAGAGAATCAGGCAACTTGGTCGTGCGTGAGCGTTCCAAATTTGGAAGAAGGGACAACTGGGTCTGATTCAGATCATGAAAATAACAATGGTGGTGGTGTGGTGGTGGAGGAGAGAGAGAGGAAAGTGGTGATGATGGAGGGAGAGAAGGAATTGGAACTGGAGACATTGTTGAAAGCTACGGCGTATGTGTTGGGTTCGAGTGGGTCGAGCATAGTGTACAAGGCGGTGATGGAAGATGGGAGTGCGGTGGCAGTGAGGAGGATAGGAGAGGGAGGAAGTGAGGGAAAGAGGAGAAAGAAGGAGTTTGAGAACGAGGTGAGGGCTGTGGCGAGGTTACGACATCCGAATTTGGTACGGTTGAGGGGGTTTTACTGGGGAGAAGATGAGAAGCTCGTTATCTACGACTATGTCTCCAATGGCAGCCTCGCTAGTACTGCTGGTTACAGTAAGTTCTCTCTCTCTCTCCCCCCTCCGTGTATTTGTGTGCATGTTAGTCAAATTGTGTGGTTTTTTGCTATGGTACGCTGGTTTTTCTCCCGTAAAACCCGTGAACTTCGATCGCTTTATGTGATTATACGTGATTATTCCATATTTTCGAAATATATACGCGTATTATTTTATAAAATATTTTGATGGATAAAAAAAAGGATAGAAATTTATGATTTCTGTTATAAATGGGGTAATATGAGACTAAATAATTGGGAGTGATTATTCAGTACTTTTAGAATATGAACATGTGATATTTTATTAAGTTTTGATTGGTGAAGAGATATAAAAATCCATGATTTATGTTGAGAATGAAAGAATAATATAAGATTAAGTAATTAATGATTGATTTGAAATATGAACCCGTGGTGTTTTGTGAATATTGAATAATTTTTCGTAATTGGTGTGGCCACCTGGTGTTCGGGATTATTAAATAATTTTTCCGTTACAGTTATAGAGAAATTATTGTGTGCTTTGCATTATACGAACACCCCATGCAAAAGCACCACACACACGTGTCTCTTTTTATTTTTGTGGGGTTAAGAATTGATTTTTTTACTAATAATTTTTTATGAAAAAATAATAATTTGATAACTTTATTTTTTGACGACTTATTAGTTGAAAATCTAATTCCAACCAGGGCCTTGCTGTTTAGGGACGAAACTCAAGTTTAGTTCTTGGCAAAAACGTTTGTCAATTTTTTTAGTTGGCTTTTTTAAGTTAGAATTTTTTTAGTTTGGGATTAAAAAATTCGTTTGGATTAATTTTTTTAATTTTTGTGAGAGAAAAAATGAATTGATTATGATTTAAATATGATATTTTATTTTATTAATTTTTTAACCTATTTTATTTTTAATGACTAATTTAGCTCTAATCTCTTTAGCCAAACGAAGCCTTATTCAATAATTTCATTCTCAAAATTGTAAAAATAATTAAAAATAATGAAATATTCTTTTCTTTTTTCTTTTTTTAATGAAATAATTAAAATAATTCTCAAAATTTTTAAGTATGCATTTTTATTTAGGGAAATTTATGTGGATAGAAAAATTAGTGTGCGACTCATTTTTATTTTAGATGTGATCCTTTATCATAATAACTTTGAATCACATATTATTATTTTATTTATTTATTTATTTATTTTGTAGTGATTTTTTTCCTGTAAAAGTAGTAGTTCTATTTTTATTTTTATTTTTAGTAAGTGAAAAAAGCATGCATTTCATGAGAGCTAAATGGATAGGAATTATTTGGAGGAGGAGAAGAGGAGGAAAAGGAATCTCAAGCTTGGGTTCGAAATACTGAACTTGATTGATCTTTAGAAATTTTAGATTATATTTGTATGATAGGAATCTTTGAAAAAGAATATGATGCTAGCAAAGTGTTTTGTTTCATTAAAAATCATTGGAAAAATCATAAATTTTTAAAAATTGTGGGTTTAATGTTTATTTTTTACTCTTAAATTGTTAATATTTCTCCCAAAATGGGAGATTCTGATAGAATGTAGAGATGTGAATGAAATATAAATTATTTTTATTTCTTTTTTTTTAAATTTTTATTTAAATTTATGATTCAAATCTAATTTTAAAATTTTTAAGCTTTTTCATTTCACCAAATTGAAGTATATCTGAAATCTTACAAGACATTCCTAGGCCCTACTAATGAAACTGACCTCACACTGTAGAATAAGGAATGAGGCATATATTCCCTCCATTGATAGGGTTTGTTTTGTGGCTAGCAGAGAATCTGCCCTAGGGAGAGAGACCGTACCCGTACCTATATGAAAACAAAACACACGATAAACCAAACCCATGTTCTCACATTTATTTCAAGAACCTTTCAAGTATATATATGACTTTATCTTACTGGCTTTTTGATTTTTGGTGTTAAGCTCGTGAAGATTCCTTGAATGAATAAATACATTTATCTTCAGCTTAGGCCTCACTCCAAAACACTTCGGTTACGTGTGGTAAAACTTTCTAATTATGATTTGAGAAGAAATTGTATTTTGAATTTGTGACTTTTAGAATTATAATTTGAATGTGAAAAATTTGTTTAGTGAAAGAGTTTTGAATTGAGTAGAGAATTTTTGATGTGACATATTATATTTGATACAAAAACTTACAATTCATAACTAAACATACAACTCAAAATTCTATTAAAACACATAAAAAAAAATTTTAAATTCGAAAAATATTTTTTTCGAATATATAAAAATTAACATATGTCAATTGCAAAAAAAAAAAAAAAAAATTGCACTGTTCCGGTCAACCGGCCGGACGACCGGTGGGTCCAAATTTCTCCGCTTTCGACTGCGTTTTCAAAAGTGAGCGTGAAATTAAATTTTAAAATTTGTTAACAAACGCTGTGTTCAAAATTAAGCTCTGGGTACCAAACACAGCCTTCTATTTTTATTTGTGATAACTAGGAATCTCACTGGTTTCAGTAACAAGATTTATACACAAATTCATTAAAGGAAATATTATTTAAAAAAAATAAATACAAGTACAGACATTCTATTACGTTTAGGTACTGCCAGTTGAGTCTACAACTTGTTTATTGTTGCATTTATTATTAAGAGCATATAGTTGGCTTAAGCATGTGGAAAGTTCAACTTCTGTTAAAAAAAAAATTATATGTAAGAACCTTTCATTTTTCTTGTTTTATGATAGAATCTTAGCGAGTTACTAAGTTAAATTATTACTAATGGACATTTGATATTTCTCTATAAGGTCAAATTTCAAACCACCTCTTAGAAACCAAGTGTAAAACAGTGCTAAGAGCACATATTTCTCTATAAGCTCAAATTTCAAACCACCTCTTAGAAACCAAGTATACAGCAGTGCTAAGAGCACATATGAAATTCACATAATAGGCTATAAATGTACCACCGGAGGTGGTGGTCTCATGGACAACGCATTGCGTTCTATGGGGGTGAGTCATGATCGAATCTTGGGGGGTGGGCTTTTGCGGAGACTGTGCACTGTACTCCATTGATACTGACCCCTTCTGTAGTGCGTAGATGAGGTCCATTGAGTGCCTCGGTGGCGGATTACTTTTTATGGGTTGGGTTAAATTTGACTGACAACTGGTTACCTCGGAGTCAAGGCCTGCAGATGCTATGATGTCAAAAAAAAGAAAAAAGAGAGAGGCTATGAATGTGAGACAAAAAATGAGTTTCACATGTGAGACTCACTCTTTTTCTAACATCTATGACCATTCTGTTTGATTCATTTGTGCAGTTAAGACTTATTTAGGAATAGCTTATTTTTGTAGATAAATATCATCTGGTAGACATTTTTTAGTAATAATCTAAATTCAATCACATTATGATGTATATTGTACAATATTTTTTAAAGTGTTATTCTAAGTATATAATAGTTTTGAAAATACTATTCAGTGTGTTTGGCTTGATTTTTTGAATTGAATTTTTTAAAAATTGTCTTTTTTAGTTTTCATATTTTTTTATTTTTAGTGAATATTTTTAAAATTTTAAACATTTTTTTGTTTTTTTAGATGCACCCTACTTAGATGTGTTTAAAAAGTAAAAAAATTTGTGAAAAAATATTTTAAAAAATTAATAAATACATAAAAATACAAAAAATATACTGAATTTTTGTATTTTTTTATATTTTTGGTATTTAGTGAATTTTTAAAAGATTTTTTTTTACTTTTTAGGTGTATTTATGTTAGGTGTATCTAAAAAGTAAAAAAATTACTTAAAATATTAAAAAAAATTCAGTAAAAACAAAAAAACACGGAAAATAAGAAAGTAGAATTTTCTGAAAAGTGTTTTTTGAAAAGTGGAAACAAGCAAGGTGAATGTTATACAAATTAGTTTTTGTACAAAATTTTTGTACTGAATAATTTGGTTATTTGTCATTTTTTGATTTCAAATCAAAATATTCACTATTATGGTTTAGAATTTACAAATGAATAAAGCTTGGTAGCTCGAATTTCTTCCCCCCGAATCCCCCGAAAAGCCCAAAACGACGTCGTTTTGGGCTTTTCGTTTTTTTTTTCTTTTTTTTTTTTCTTTTTTCTTCCTCCATTGTTGACTCTGCAAGCTCGGAGGGAGAGGGAGAGGGAGAGAAAGAGAGAAGGAAGAAGAGGGCTGCGACCTCGCCGCCCGCCGTCGGCCCAGTCCCGGTCGTCGCAGCCCAGCCCCGGTCGACGCAGCCCAGCCCCGCGTCGCTGCCCAGCCCTGTCGTCGCAGCACCACCGCCGTTACCTCCGGCCCCGCCTCCGCCACCTCCAACTGGTATGGCCCCCTCCAGTCCCTCCTTCCTCCTCCCCCTCCTCCCCCTCCCCCCTCCTCCTCTTCCTCCTCCCGCCTCCTCCTTCTTCTCCGTTCTTCGATCTGCAAAAAAAAAAAAAAAATTCAAACGACATCAAACGACGTCGTTTTCGATTCGGGGGATTAGGGGGGGAAGGGTTTCGAGCGACGTAGCATTGTTGTTTACAAATATCACTGCCCCTATCATTCTTGGTTTGTTTTTTGGTACACACAAATTTATTTTCAAATTATTTGAATTTTTATACCAAATCTTCTACTATAATTATGTGATAGTATTATTTTTAAAAATAAAATAAAAAACGCATTTTTTATTTCCTTGTTTTAAGTCTCACAAGAATCTTACTCTAATTTTTATTTATTTAAATTATTGATTCTAATTTAATTTTCTAATTTCAAAATATCAGAAAAAATGGGGTCCTCTCCAATTCGCCTACCATTCGAAGTCCGGCTCAAGATAGCAAGAGGAGTGGCTCGCGGACTAACCTACATCCACGACAAAAAACAAGTCCACGGCAACATCAAACCAACAAACATCCTCCTCACCCCAGATATGGAACCCATTATCAGTGACTTCGGCCTCGACCGCCTCATCTCCTCCGCCCCCAACCACCACCACCACCACCACCAACCCACCGTCGCCACCCGCCATTTTGGCAGCAGACGCTCCACCTCCGCCTCCCACGACGGCGGCGACCTCCCCACCACCACCACTACCAGTCCCGGCTTCGTCGGCTGCACATCCCCTTACCACGCCCCCGAGTCTCTCGAAACCCTCAAGCCGAACCCTAGGTGGGACACCTATTCGTTTGGGATTGTTCTGCTCGAGCTTTTGACCGGGAGGGTTTTCTCGGACCGGGAATTGAGCCAGTGGACCGCCGGTTCGGTGGCGGAGGACAAGAACCGGTTTTTGAAGATGGCTGACGTGGCAATCCGGGGTGACGTGGAGGGGAGGGAAGATGTTTTGCTGGCCTGCTTTAAGTTAGGGTTTGGTTGTGCTTCGTTGGTGCCGCAGAAAAGACCTTCCATGAAAGAAGCACTCCAAGTGCTCGATAAAATGTCAAGCTCGAATTTGCATGGATGATGGAGGGCCTTTGTTTGGTCTTTTTGACTTGGGATGTTGCATAAAAGAAGGGGATGTAATGTTGATTAAAAAACCAAAAAGGGCTTTGTGTGTCTGACTGGTTAATTAATGATTAATCGATTGTTGGTAATAGTAGTATCTTTTGAAGATGATAAGCATTTTCTTGACTTTGTTTCTCGTTTTTTGGCCCTTAATTTAAGGTATAGCATAGACTCTTTTCATAGGACAGTTGTTATTTAGTAATTTGGATTGTTGTAACACTAAGATCATGGGTTACTTTTTTCATGTACATGTCATGATTAAGATGATAATAATGGTTTAGTGATAGGTAGAGCAACTGGATGGTTCTTCATTCGGTCCGATTAGAAAAAGAGGTGAGTCTTAAGCATGCACTGTTGTGCTGGTCAAAGCTTGTTTAGAAAATAAGATAATTTCTAGTGGTACGATTTTTAGATTGTGAAAGTACTTATATAAGGTATTTTTCACATGGTATGTTTGAGTCCTTATCTCAGTTCTTATCTCAAATGTATATATTAATGTACTTTATAATTATTAAAAAAATAAAATAATTTTATGTTTTTTGAATTATAATTTTTTTTTTAAAATTTCACAACTAAATACAAAAAATAATTATAATTAAATATTTCAAAATAATATTATAATTAAAAAAATAAAATAATGTAATTAAAAATACATATAATATAATATGATAGGATAGTGTGTGTCTATAATTCTCCTATGGGCAATGGTAGGGGGCCCGAATTTGGGTGCCCCTAATGGCTCAAATTTCCCTATCAGGTAAAAAAAAAAAAAAAAAAAAAACAAAGTTACCAAAACTGGCAATTTGAGCCAATTTGAGCCACAGTTTTAGGGCCACCAATCATTTTCCTTCTCCTATTCTTTAACCATCACTTCTACACGAGTCGGTGTTTTTTTTTTTTTATTTTTTTTTATTAAACAATACGTGAGTCGGTGTTTGATATATCTCACGAGTTAGTTATAACCACGTGGCTTGGTTGTCTTTATCCTCATTGTTGTTTCGTTTGCATAAGGCGTGACCATGGCCAGCTTTGGGGCAAAGCCCACAAAACAGCTGCTTTGGTTCTCAAAAAGTGTTTTTAAAAACAAGTCTCTAAAATTATAGTAAATATTGTATTAGTTTAGAAAAAAAAAAAATCACTTGAGTTAGAAAAGTATAAAATTTCTTATAAAAAGAGGCCTAATCTGAATAAAAATGCCCAACATTTTGAAGACTCACTTTATATTTTAAATACATTTGAGATATAATTACAAATATATAGTAAAACTAAAGTTTTTATTGGTTGGTTTCTGTCAGTAACAAGAATTAAAAAGATTCATCTATTTTTTTTTATAAAAAAAAACTAACTGAAGAACTATCATATTTCTTCGCTTTCTTTTTTTTTTTTCGGGTTTTTAATTTGTTCAACTAGGATGGAAAGTCTAAATTTGTAAAATAAAGTTGGGTTTCAAGATACAAACTCAGTAACATAGATGAATTCTTATTTTGTTTGATTAAATATTTATTTGATCATTAATTATAAGGGCATTTATATACAAGTCATAATTTATGAACTCATACTCCATTAAGTCTTAATTAAAATTTTTTGGACCTTTAAGTCTCATTAAATTTTTAATAGCCGGAATTATCCTTCAAACAATGATTGTTTATCATTTATGATTATCTATAAAAGAATATGATAATTTGACATTTATTTTTATTTTCAAAACTTTAAAATATCAACTTTCAAATTGAAAAAACTAAAAAAAAAATGTGCAAAAAAAAAAAAAACTAATTTTCTACCATAACATTTGTAAATAAGACTTTTAGGTAATTAAACTCTTGATTATATATATTGTCTATTATGATTACATATTTTTATTATTTTTTACGTTTACTTTCATTGATTATTTGATTTGTAATGATTGAGGATTAAGTTAGCATTATGATGATGTTATTAATTTTTAATAAACTATATTAAACATGTCACTATTCTTAGTGTGGGTGTCAATTTCCAACCACACTACCAATCAAACATTCAGCTGGAGAACACTGGCAGAATAGATTAAGCCCGAACGACTTGTCACAAAAAAAAGAGATTCCGGCGGTGGTTCATTCACCCGGGGGTACTCCAACGATCAAGTCAGTTATCTCTCAAAAATGGCAAAAGTGCTTAACTCACTATTTAGAATACAAAAAGCATATCTTAGACCCATGGGGGTGCCTCTCTTTTATAGCCAACACTTACCTAATCCTAGTAGAAGCCTAGCTTCAATGGACTTAGGATTACTGCTAATCTTGGACTCCCAGTAGGATTGGGATAAACTCTCTAAGAGTCTTATCTTTATCCAAACTGAAGTCATCTCCCATTTTAGGACTCTTGTCCCTTATCCGCTTATCCCAGATTTCGATTTCTTATCATCTCGGCGTCATAACCAGGACACATGACACCTTGGCTGGCACTTCAGTGACACCTCGGCCACGTGTTGTCATTCAAAAATTATGTCCTCACAACTGCCCCCTAGATTCTATTACCTCGGCATCCTGAGATGATAGAACCTATATTATTCCTTCCTTTAATCATGATCCCGGTTTAACTCCAGCTTGTAAATTTTTCTTAAAATTTCAACAAGTGTTAAACATGACCTCGGTTTAACTTCAACTTGTAAATTTTTTTTAAATTTCAACAAGTGTTAAACCGAGCTTGGCTTGAAAATTCCAACTCCCAAGCATCATTCTCTACCCCTCTGCATGGCTTCCACCTACTCCTTTTTGGACCTTATATAAAAAGTCTTTAACTTAGGCTGAGTTTTTCTCTTCTTGGACTTAATCATCTAGGCTGAGATCTTGTCTTCTGGAATCTGGGATCTGCTCACTTTAGGCTGAGCTCTTCTCTTCTCGGACCTAATCATCTAGGCCGAGATCGTGTCTTCTGGGATTCTCCATGCCCGACCTCTTGCGAAGACCGGTGAGAATGTCCTTTGGTCTCGCTATGCTGAAGGACTGCAGGAACCGTTTTCTGCCTCCCTTTCTGAGCACCTTTCTTGGCCACTGGAATCGGCGTATCTTGTAGCGGGAACGGTGGCTGCATGACGTTGTTCTGCATCAGGAAATTGACCACCGTTTGCAGGTCCACCAATTTGTTCGCTATTCCCTTCATCTCGTCGTCCCTCCGCAGGCATCTATCTTTCCATACCTGGAGGTCGTCCTCGTTATAATACTCGCTTCGGTCCAATTTCTTTGGAATGCCGCCCTCTTGGCCGACGTTCTTTCCTCCGTGATTCTTATCACGAGTCTCTTCATTGCAATTGTCTTCTTCGACGTCAAGGTCAATTGTTTTCCACTCTCAGTAAGGGTGTCGTCCCCAACCTTCTCTTTCTGTCCATCGTTGGCCATCTATTTTCCTTTCGTTCCCACAAACGGCGCCAAATTATGTGTGTCAATTTCCGACCATACTGCCAATCAAGCATTCAGTTGGAGAACACTGGTAGACTAGATTAAGCCTGAACGACTTATCACAAAAAGAAGAGATTCCGGCGGTGGTTCATCCACTCGGGGGCACTTCGACGATCAAGTCAGTTATCTCTCAAAAATAGCAAAAGTGCTTAACTCACTATTCAAAATACAAAAAGCATATCTTAGATTCATGGGGGTGCCTCTATTTTATAGCCAACACTTACCTAGTCCCAATAGAAGCCTAGTTTCAATGGACTTAGGATTACTGCTAATCTTGGACTCCCAATAGGATTGGGATAAACTCTCTAAGAGTCTTATTTTTATTCAAACTGAAGTTCCCTCCCATTCTAGGACTCTTGTCCCTTATCTGCTTATCCCGGATTCCGGTTTCTTATCATCTTGGCGTCATGATCAGGACACGTGGCACCTCGGCTGGCACTTCGATGACACCTCAGCCACGTGTTGTCATTCAAAATTTATGTCCCCACACTTAGAAAGTATGATTTTGTAAATGAAAAAATAAAATAAATAAATAATAAATAAAAAACAAAGAATAGAAGACTTAATTTAGTTTTTATTTGATACTCCAACTTATATTTTAGTCGTTTTTATTATTATAAACTTTGTTATATATTTAGGCTTGGTTTGGGATATTAGAAAAAATTCAAAAAGTCAAAAAGTTATAAAAAAAAAAAAATTCACTATTCACAAATTAAAAATATAAAAAAATTAATATACATAATATTTTAATACAAACCAACTTTACACTGTTAAAGATACTGAATTGATGAGAAAGTACCGTGAAATGAACACACAAAAAAAAAATTACATATATATATTCACTAAGTTGGACGGTAATATTGGGCCCGTGGAGGCCCATCACGGGTCCTGTTTTGATAATCCGAACCGTTTAATGTGTAGAACTCGTTTGGTACTATATGTCTGTAAAAAATCACGTTGATTGGATATCGCTAACTACATGATCAAATCATTTTTGTATAAAAAATGGATGGTATTATAGTTAACGGTTGACAAAAAAACTAATCCGATCATATAGCTATAGATATCCGATCAATGTGATTTTTTACAAACATATAATACTCGACGAATTGAACACATTCAACGGTTCCGATTAGCAAAACAGGACCCGTGGTGGGCCCCCACTAGCCAAAGAGCACCATCCAAATGGTTCATCGAAAAGGAGGCAACTATTTCCTATTACACCACTCTGCAAATCTTGCTGCCACCGTACAGCCTATACTGTCAAAACTTTTTCTACACACTAATTTATACAATTTTTTAATATACATTTTTTCGTAAAAAGTAAAAAAGTTAATCCAAACATCTATCTTTTTTTTCTCAATTTTTTAGTCTAAAAAAATAAAAAATGCACTTATTTAGAACATTCCAAACAATTCCTTAAGCAAATTATAATAGTCTTTTTGTAAGCATTATTAAATGTAAAAATTTAAAACAAAATTCAACATATGATCTTTTGATCAAATTTTTTTTTTTTAATATATATAAAAGGTCTCATATTTATGATTTGTTTTGGGTCCCGAAAAAGTTAAAGCGGGCCTGAGTGTGACAAGTTGTATCTCCACGGGGGAGTTTGGTTCCTTGGATCTAAGATATCGGTCGGTCTGCCGGCCCATTAACCTCCCAAACTAATCTTGGGGACCTCTAGGTAGATTGGGAGGTCTGGTAGGCACATTCAACGCCAGTACCGGCTTTCAAACTTGTTCACTTTGGGTCGAACTTTGGTCTAAACTTTGCCTTGTCTAGGGTAGTTGGGTTGGACCTGGGCCCTTATGAGCCTACCTAGTCTGTACAAGTATGCGTAAGTTGACATTCCACATGGTTTGGGTGATTTTAAGGGGAAAAAAAAAAAAAACATTTTTGTGTGATGCTGAGATTGGAGACCTTTTTAATAAATTAAAAATATTGTCATTACAGAATTAATATTGAGCCTCCGTTTGAGAAGTGGGTTGACTTTTTGACTTTTTGACTTTTTTGGCTATATGAGCCTGGGCTCAAAAGCTTAGTTTGGGTAGGACTTTTGACTTTTTGACTTTTTGACTTTTTTGTGAGAGAAGAGTGTAATGATTATGGGGTTGGATGGGATGTTTTGTCTGTTGTGGCTCATGAGCCTATTCTGTCTTTTGTGGCTCATTGAGCCAAAAAAGCCCAATGAGCCCTTGCCAAACCAACCCTCACTATATTATGCCAAATTGATTATTTAAATGTTTCGATTATGTGAATAATCTTGAAATATTTATTATTTATTAGTATTTGTCACTTGTTAGACAAATTTCTCCAATAAAAACTAGAGCCATTGGTTAGTGAAAGAGATGAGGTTGTTAAAAAACTGGAAAACAAAAGAAAAGGATAGTGACTACAAGTCTTGCCAATTTTATCTTCCATATATATATATATATATATTTTTTTGTTCAATTCCCCCTCCCCCCTCTCTTTTGTCTACTCGTGTCTGTTCCTTGTCTTTGTTTGGAAGCAAACAAGTTGGTAACATATTAGATTACAAGTTGGTAACTTGCCCTAGGCCCAACCTTGGCGCAACCAGTACACTCCACGCAAAAGCCTGCTTGCGCTGCTTTTTAAAACAAAATAAATATCTGGCTCCAACAAGAGGCTTGCTCTACTCTAATGGACCGAATAAGCTTCCCTCCTATTAGATATTATTGTTAATTTCATAAAATAAAATATAATTTATTTTTATATTTATAAATTTTTCAAATAAATTAATTTTTTATATAAGTAATTTTTATTGTGAAATTTTAAAAATAAACTATATTTTCCATATTGAGATTAAAAAATATATATATATATATATGTGTGCGCGCTGCGAACAAATATGAAAAAGATCAAATATTAAGATGAGCTCATCCCTATTAAGAGTATCTTTAATGGTATATTAAATTTTTTATCAAATATGAGTAAAAGTTTCATTTAATATTAAGTGTTCTAACAGAAATTTTTGAAATTTTATCAGAACAACGGTTGACTAGGCGGGCCATGGGCGGATGTCCTGCCGGTCGACCCCGGCAAGTGTAAAATTTTCACAAATTTTTGCCTTGAAGTGGCCATCCAAGAGATCAATCTGACGGACGATCGGGGGATCAACCGCCCAATGTAATTTTTTCACACATTTTTACCTTGAAGTGGTCATTTAGGAGACATTCGGAGGGACATTCGGGGGACATCTGGTGGTGAAAATTAAACGGTTATGAACAGTAATTTAATAAAAGACACATTAATCTTTAATTTGATAAAAAAAAAATCTTAAATTTAATACCTATTTAATGAAACTATTAACAGTTTAAAAAAAAAAAAAATTTATTTTTTATCAAATTTAAATTTGATGACAAATTTAACTAACATGGAGATGGTACAATGGACCCAACTTAAAAAGTAATAATCTTCAGTCTTGTGCTCAGCTGCATCCCTAAATTCCCACACCTTCCCATCCTTTCCATCAAACCACATACCAACCAAAACCAACCAACCTCCAATCCAAACCCATGGAAACCAACAATTCAACCCAAGCCAAACTCCAGATCTTCATACTCTCAGGCCAGAGCAACATGGCCGGCCGAGGCGGCGTGACAAAAGACAAACACTGGGACGGCGTCGTTCCACAGGAGTGCAACCCCGATCCCTCCACCATCCTCCGCCTCAACTCCGACCTCCGCTGGGAGGCGGCGCGTGATCCTCTCCACGCCGACATCGACTCCAAGAAGGCCTGCGGGGTGGGTCCCGGAATGTCGTTTGCTAACGCCGTCAAGGATCGGGTGGTGGGGGTTGTAGGGCTGGTACCCTGCGCCGTCGGAGGCACAGCCATTAAGGAGTGGGGACGTGGGAAGCAGTTGTATGAGGATATGGTGAGGAGGGCTAAAGAGGCGGCGAAGGAAGGAGAGATTAAGGCGGTGCTGTGGTATCAAGGAGAGAGCGATACGTTGACGAGAGACGAGGCTGAGTCGTATAAGGCGAATATGGAGAGACTCGTTTGTGATTTGCGTGGTGATCTTCACTCTCCTTCGCTACCAATTATTCAGGTCAGTGAGTTCAATTTTAGAAAAGATTTCATCATGGGTTTGTCAAGAACTCGAGATTGTTTTGCGATTCATGTTTTTCACATTGTGAGTGATTGTGGAGTTTTTTTTTTTTAAAATGGTACTGGTTGAATTGTTCTCAAGTATGATGGGCTTTTTGCTATTTTTTTATTTTTGTCCCAATTGGGAATTTAGCTAAAAATTAATTTTTAGTTAATTTTAAATTATATATATATATATTTTATTTTTTTATATATATTTTTAAATAAAAAGATAAAAAAAAATTAATTTTTAACTAATTTCCAAAACAAACCTTTGTGTCAGGCTTTTTTTGTCACTTTTTTATTGTCTCGTAGTTCACTTTTTGGTCTTGTTCAGTTTAATTTAAGTTATTTTGATGTATTTGGTTTAGCTTAACAATACAGTTTATAACTTTTTGTAAGTCAGAAATCAATTTATTCTTTGAGTAGGGCAGGAGAAGCTTAATTTATAAGTCAGAAATCAGCTTATATTCATAATTATAAGTTATAAACTGTTAAGATATAAGGTATAAGATATAAATACTTTTCTACAGCTCTACCAAACCAACCTTTGTTGTCTCGTAGTTCATATCTCTGCACTTAAATGGTCAAATATTAAAATAAAATCTTGATGAGATAAGGTAAAAAATAATAGTAATAATAATTATTATTAATATTATATATATTATTATGATATTGGAATTATTGTAGTGATATGTATAATATTAATAATAGTCAAATCTACAGAGTTCAAGCAATAAGAATTGAAAAAAAAAAAAAATCCAATGAAACACACATAATACAAATAAATATTTTCTTAGATTTATTTATTTATTTCGATAACTCATTATCCAGCCAATTGAACCAACTGAAATAGTCAAATGTATAGAGTGCAAACAATTAGAATTGAAATTTAAAATAAATAAAAAATTCCAACGAAATGCACCTAACACAAATAAATATTTTCTTAGATTTATTTATTTATTTGATTACTCGTTATCCATCCAATTGGACCAACTAATCCATCTATTTCTGTGTTCTAATCCAAGTTGTCTTGTGTATTAGAAGAAAAAAGGAAAAAAAGAAAAAGAAAAAAGAAAAAGGAATATATATATATATATGTAATTCTTTTTGTTTTAGAAAGGTATATATATATGTAATTCTTGAGGAGTACAATTGAAAAACGTTTTGAAAATTTTAGTGAAAATGGAGTGGCACGTACTTCTCTTGAGCCTATAATACAAATACATATTTTAGTGAAAATTGGATCAAACTCACCTCTTTTGAGAACAAAATTGTTACTCATTATTTGAATTCATTTTTCAAACACACAATTGGAACACACATTAATTAAGAATGTAAGTTTTGAGATACTTCGGATTTGATAAATAACTGGATGAGAATTGGGATAAACAGGTGGCAATTGCATCAGGGGAGGAGAAGTATATGGAGACGGTGCGGGAGGCGCAAAAGAGCATTGATCTACCCAACGTGGTGTGCGTCGACGCGAAGGGGTTGGCACTCGGGTATGATAACCTACACCTAACCACCGAGTCACAGGTTCAACTGGGCATCATGTTGGCTGATGCCTACCTCAAGCATTTTGAGCAACCAACTTGTTCTGTTCCTTGACTTCGAATGAAACCCAATTCCTGCATTTGCATTATGAATTTGAACAAGAATTGAAAAAAGAAAAAGAAAAGACGAATGCAATATAAGTTACATTTCTTAACAATTTATTTTTATCTTTTTATTTTTAAATCTCTATTTAAATTTATAATTCAAACAGTGTGCCTTTCCATGTCCCGTGTGTGCAAGGAAGTGGCAATGAGAGGTGGGTGAGAAAGTAGTTTAGGGTTCGCATCAAGCCTTAGTTAGTTTGGTTGTGCAAAATGGCCCACTTGGCTTCTTTTCTTGAATTGAAATTGACTTTTGAGCTGTTCTGTTTAGTTCATCATCATGTTGCTGTTGTTGGAGTTGCAAATGTTTGATTTATTTTAAATTTGCATTCGGTGATCAGTCTGGATAAGTCCCTAGGATGTTATGCGGAAACAACTATTGAATATAATAATGACAAATTTGTGTTGAAAATTTGAGTTTTCTAGACTTATTTTTGGGCAATTTTGAGTCCAAATTGAAGCGAGATCCATGCACCATTTGACGTTGGTCCCTGTGGTGACGTATTCTTTGCCACGTGTTGAATCATGCCGCAAGATAGTTTGTCAAAAACATTTCCGAGTGAATGAGAAGTTGACGTCATTTTCGAATTCATGGAAATGGAAGTTGAAGAGACAGAGTCGATTTGCTCATTAAATGGCTTGCCTCACATTGAAACAAAGAGAGTTTATATGAGTATATAAACTTTAGGTTGGCATATTTGGGATGGGCTGCAAGGGGCACCTCAAGTTTTGTAAGAAGGGGAGTTATGGACAAAGTATGTTTCACCAAAATCCACCACGTGTTGCCGACCGGGCGCGGGTGTGGGTCGGGTCCTAACTTTAATTTTTTGAATAACATTCATTTGAATTTTTTCAAAAATCTTTTGCGGGATTTCAAATTTCCTTATTGAAATTCGATTTTTTTGCGGGAAATTTTCGAATTCAAACCCAGACAGTGGCTTCCCTTCCTTCTCCAGTCACCTTTCTTCACTTCGGCGGTTTTCAGATGTGCACCTGTTCGGAATGTTTCCAAACCCATCCAAACAGTCACCATGTTGCCTATAAATTTAGACCTTGTCCAAGCAATTCCATGGTGCCTATAAATTTAGACCTTGTCCAAGCAATTCCTTGATTCATTTTCCCTTCTCCTTCAGTGCATACTTCTACATATTTGTCCTTTTGTTTTTCCTATAAGAGATAATACAACATAGTTTGTTCGCTAGACTCAAATTTGTAGTGCTGAAATTCTGGGATATAATTGTTGCATCTTGGAAGGTAGGTGTCATCTGTGCTCTAGCACCTTAGCGAGGATATAACGATCTTAAGGAAAGTGTGTCCAACATACGTTTGACTTTTCTATATTTATGCATTTCGTTTGATCAACAATCTATGGGCTTGTTTGGTTGATGTTTCTGAAAAAAATTTCAGAAATTTTCTCTACAAACAAATTTCAGAAATTTTCTCTACCAAACAAATTTTCCCAAAAAAATTTCCCAAAACACACAAACCAAACAACTTTTCCAAACAAATCTCTCTCACACACACATCAAATCAATCACTTTTTCCAAAATTCTCTCTCAAAACAATTTTCCAAAACAAATTTCCCAAAACACCAAACCAAACATGTTTTCGTACTTTTTTTTTCCAAAACATGTTTCTGAAACACAAACCAAACAAGCCCTATAAGTTTCATTTAATTTAATTAATTTATAGTGTGTATTCTTATTCTTGTTTTATAATTGAATAAGAAATTTCTTTTCTTACTTGTGATTTTCGAAAATAATTCTATTTCAAAACAAAATAAATTTTCTGTTTCCAAAAAAATAATTTTCATTTTGAAATTATTTTTAGACTTTTATTAGTCATTATTTTATTTTAAATACACACAGTTTGCTAGTTTAATAAATAGTTTTCTACAATTTTATAGTAATTTTTGGATCTTTATTGTATGTTTGATCGCAAGACAAAATAGGGAGAAAGGGAGGGAGGGGACGACCAAGTTTACTTTAAGGTTTCGTTTGGCATTGGCTTTTAGATGAAAAAAGTAGAAAAGATAAAATAAGTTAAATAAATCAATAAGACAAAATGTCACATCCAATTCAAACCATAATCATTTTACTTTTTTTCTCACAAAAATAAAAAAATCATAAAAAGTCAAGCCAAACGAACTTTTTAATCTTAAGCTAAAAGTCCCAATTCGAAAAAGTTAACTAAAAAAACTATAGCCAAACGACAACTAAAGTTAGGCTTCGTTTGGGAATAGACTATTTTAGTAAATTTTTTTATTTTTTATGAAAAGATGTGCAGAAAAGTAGAGAGAGTGACGTGACAACGTATAGTGATATCTTGACTTTTTGACTAAAACTGAAAGTTGCCAATATTTGATGTGCAAGAATAAAGAGATAAGGTAAAGAAAATAATTGGATCTTGCATGCTTTTTAGTTTGATGTTCGATAGTAATGAGATAAAATAAAATAGAAAATATAATTACTATGATATGAAAATTTTAAAGTACTATGACAGTGTTAAAAGCGATAATAAAAAAACAAAAAATTTAAAAATCCTACAACTTGGGCATATGATATAAAGAATACATTGGAGTTGGACGAAACACTCATAGTTTTAGCCCACGCTTGCTTGACGTAGATATGAGTTTTGGTAACTAATGTTTTTAGGGGAATTTGGTGATAGACCTCTCAGTGTCTAACTTGTCCTTGAAAAAAATAAGAATTATATAGATCATTTCAAAATCCCTTAGTATTTTAAAAATTATTTCTTTTACTATAATACCCTCATATATATGTGTGTATGTGTGTATCAACTTGTAATCACTCTCTTTCATCTCAATCTCTCTTCTCTCTGTCTCGCACTTATCACTATTTTCTTCATCGGTGCCATCACTGCTCTCCATCGGCACTACCGCCACTCACCATGGAACTTTTTCTTTACTGTCTTCCTTACCACCATCGTTTGTTGCATCTACAACTTCATATCTGAGATCATTTACAATTGTCGTCACCAGAAAATGACGATTTATGACCGCTTTGCAAACCTCAAATCTGAGATCCTTCACTTCACTCTCTCTCTCTCTTTGGTTTTAATGGTTCGTGCTCTCTCTCTCTCTTATTCTTCTTCTTCTTCTCTTGATCCTCCGTTTTCGAACTCTGTCTCTTTATCTCTCTTTCTTTTTCTTATGATGCTTTGTTCTTTCAACAGTAAAATTTTACTCTGGTTCATGACACAAAACTCTTCTGTAAAGCCATCATCGCAGCTTGTTTCAGAGTAAAATTTTATTTTGAATTATAATATACTTTACTTTGATTCAGAGTAAAATTTTACTCTGTAATTAAAAAAAAAAAAAGGTAAAATTTTACTCTTAATCAGAGGAAAATTTATTTTGATTCAAAGTAAAATTTTACTATCATTAAGCAGATCAGTATGTTGTTAACCAGAGTAAAATTTTACTATTACAAAAATAGAGTACATAGTAAATGAACGAATTAGAGTCAAATTTTACTTTTAGATCTATAAACAAACAAACAAAAAATTCTCAACTTCCTTATCATTCTTACTTTTCACCATCCTTTCCTAATGATAAAAGAGAAGGGTCAAAAACAAAATGATGGTTGGTAACACTTGGGTTAATATCGACTGACTTAGAATATAACACAAAACGCATATCATATGCAAGTAAACATACACACACAAGCATATAAAGACATCGGTAGGGTAACCTATTCATTCCCATGGAATTTACTGAGAATTTCCGATCCGAAGCTGTGCTGGCCAAATGTGATTCCAATCGGACTTTCAAGGTCATTCAACAAAGGCATGAGACTCTACGGTTTAACATTTTACATAATAGGTTCCCTGCAAAAATATACCATCTTACATATCAAATAATTTTCTTATCTTCAATTACCATGGTTCCACATATCTCATTGATCATCAAATTCCTCAATTTCCCAAATATTCTCATAGTCTAATTTGACATATGACCCATATAGCTTTCATGGCTTCCATTAAAGATTCTAATGTCCTCATAATACCATGTTTCCTCAAATCAACATACTTGTACTCACCAATGTTCAAATCAAAAATTTTGATTTTCTTATAACATCAAAAATTTCACAATAATTCTTAGCTTTTAGCTTCATTGCTAAACTAATTAAACAAATTCCAGTTTCCTTATAATTATCACAATTCCATAATAGCTCATCATACTTAGTCTCAATATTCAAACATATTACACAAACGCATATACATATTCTTGAATGCACAACTTAATACTTGTTAACTATATGCATGAAACTTGAATCAGTTCTAGACATTCTAATGCTCAATGGACACGTGTGTGAGATATTAATTCGTGCTCTGATACCACTTTGTCACGACCCAAACCCGCCTCTATAGGTTTAGCGTCGTAACTAGCCAGTAATCGTTGGATTGCCAAAGGTCTCTTAACAGAATAACATATAAGTCAAGGGTTGCGGAAGCAAATAACAAATATACAACATCCATTGAGCTTGCAGACTTATATGAGACGGAAAAATTTTAAACTTTTTATATACATATCTACACATCATCCCTACGTCATCATATATATACAGATTAGACAAAAAAGGACTTAGCCCTATTTACAAATAACAAAGACTTGTTTAACCAAACAAGAAAACAAAACTTGAACTTAATCACATAACCATAATCACTTGACATATCCAGAACCTCCACGAGAGGCACATAGGTTGGCTGACAAAAACAGATTCCAGGGCAGACGCCTCTAAGCCTGGTCACGCGCTTGATCACCTGTATACATAAATAATACAGTGAGCTAGAGTTTAGTAAATAATAACAAAGTAAAGGATTTTAATGAATATTGTCCATAACAGTTACAGAAAACAGAATTCAGTAGTTAACAAAAATGGATTCATAATCATGTTTAGAAATCAGAGTTCATAATGAAAATAGATTCAGAATCATACTCATAATCAGAATTTGCAGTTAATCATACGTGGTACATCCATTAACACTAGCAGAAACAGTTGACCCATAAAGGGACAGCCATAAAGGCATACAGTTGACTCACGTGCACGAAGACGGTACATTTGGCTCATGAGACGTATAGTTGGCCCACAAATGAGACGTATACATAAGGATCCATAATAGTTGGCTCATGAGGCGTATAGTTGACCCATAATTGGGACGTAACAGGACAGATAACAGATGTCATCCAAAGCTAAGAATGCCACGATTACATTTCAGAAATATTGAACAACCATTAATTCATGCAAAAAATAATATTTCCGAAAACAGATTATCTTATATTGTTCAGAAAATACTTATAGATTGAACATAGCTTTACAAAGTTATTACTTACAGATAGCTCCGCTAGCAGATCAGATAATGCAGACAAATTAGATAGATCAGGCAAATGATAGCGCATGACCTACACAAACACATAACATATACATATTGAAATACAATATTAATTCATTGATCAAACTTGATTTTTCTTGTCTTCTGTTTAAATAATCTGAAGGTCTACTATGCTTATTATTTCTTTATTCAAATGAATCAAGTTCTTGTTTCACACATTCTTTCATTACTAAATCATTCTTTTCTAAATGAATCAATTCCTTACTTGGCTTCTTAATTAAGTATTACTAAGTTAATGACTTATTCTTTAATCAACTAATTAATGTTGACTGTTAGCTTATTAATCTTTATGGTGCCATAAATCATGTCTAGAATGCTTTGGAAAGAGATGAGAATAGAAATGTGAATTAAATGCGATTTTCAAAATATGCTGAAAATAGGGTTTTAGCTCGAGCAGTCTACAAAGCTTATAAAAATACCGATTGGCCTTAATGTTCGCTCGAGTAGTAACTTTTCCGCTTGAGCGGCCAGAAAATTTCTTGTGCTTTCAAAATCAACAAAATAATTTCCAAACACATTTTCAAAACTTAAACTCTTGTATAAACCAATTTAAACATGTAATTTTATTAATAAAGGTGAACCCATGACTAATTTTCCAATTTCTAATACAAAAATTTCTTTGATCATTAAGATTAAAACCAATAATTTCATGAATATAATAATTCTAACATTCTTCTTCCTTGTTTTATAAAACATAAATTAAAGCTATAAAAACCTTTCAAAATATTTACATGCAAGAAATTTAAATCAAAATCAATCTAATTTTTTATTCTTAAATATAAATTATAATTTATTTCCAAACTTGTCCAAATTTAGATTTAATTTATTTTCTCCATATCAAACCCAATTCAAACCCACAAATTTTAAAACATGAATTAAACTTTCAAAACTTTTGAAAAATTCATAATGCATGTACAATTGAAACTCAATTTCATGTTAAGACAACTAAATTCAAACCAAAAATGATTAATTTCTAAGTTAATTTTCATAAATTTGAACATACCTCCAATTCCTCATTTTCTTTTTAATCACATAAAATGGACTTCAAACTCTTTCTGTTTTCCTTTCAAAATATGAAATTAAAGTTGTAAACTCCTTAGAAAATTATTTGCATGTATGAAATATTTATCAAAATCTAACCAATTCTACATTATCAAGCTCAAACCATAATTTGACTTATTAACTTATATCAAATCTCAATCCCAAACTCATCATCTTTAAAATATGAATTAAAGTTCTAAAATCTTGAAAATCCATAATGTATGTAAGGATAACCTTCAAATTTATGAAGGATAACAAAGATCAAGCTCAAATATTAAATTACAACTTCAATTCTTAATTATCAAACCTAACTCAAATTTTTTTCATCATTTTCCTAATTCTTTCTATTTCCATGAAATTAAACCCATTTACTTCTTGATTTTAATTGTTAAGTAATTAATCTATAAGGATTAAGTTTGAATTTCTTACCTAAACTTTTAAATTTGATGAAGCCCTTCAAAATTTCCATAGTCTCTTTCCATTTCTTCACTTTTCCTTTGATTTCTTAGTTGATTACTTTGCATTCTCTCATTCTTTAGCAAGCTTCCCCTTTCAGCAACTAAGATGAGGTGAGCTCTCTCTCTCTCTCTCTCTCCCCCTCCTTTTTCTTCTTTCTTTCAGCAAAGGAATTGAAAACATCCCTCAAATTAATACATATATACACACTTCATCTCTTGACCACACGGGCACACGTGCGCACACACATATTTCTCTGCACACGCATATACTTCTTAGTGCACACACACCTACATAGATCCTCAAACTTTAAATCATTCTACAATTTAATTTATGGTTAAGATTAATTTAATTGAATAACACTTATTCTTAATAAATCTTGATTAACACATAATTAAATTAATCATAACTAATCATAAATTCCACATAATTTAATTTATCTAATTTGACTTCCTTTAGAGCCTACTTAATTATATTAAGATTTATCATTCTGAATTAGATTTTTAATTAACTCCCAAAAGGCTCCAAATATTAAATTAAACTTATTTCCATCCTCAATTTTGGTTTCTTAAATCCTTAAGGTCTTCAATTTCAGATTAAATTTCAAAATTTCCGTTAATAAATTACATATTCATTTGAACACCTCATAAATAAAGTTAATTCATAATAATCTTTAATTCCCAATCCTCATAGCTGAATTAACCCCAGTTCGGACCAATTAATCAAATATCAATTTTATAAATCTGAATCGAATATTTAATTAAACTCTCATACAGTCCGATACTCGAAATTAAAATAATTCAATTCGCTAATTATGCTTGAGCCATGTAGGCTTTCAACTTCTAATTCTAAAATAAATCCTCAATAGAATTATATACGAACCAGTCTTCATAGTTTTCATAAATCTCGGAATAAATTGGAATAATTAACAATTAAAATTCAAATCTCCTCAATTAATTAAGTACTAAATACTATACATGGTAGGGTCGTCACACATAAAAATAGAGTAAATTATAAGAGTAAATTTCATTTTTATTCCTATATTTTTTCTCGATTTTAAATTCAGACACTACAAAAAAATACACTTTTGGTGACTAATGTTTTAGTCGCCAAAAGCACGGATTTTAGTCGCCGAAATGATTTGCCGACCAAACATTTTGGCCGCTGGCTTTGTCGCAAATGCATTGTCGGCGAACGTATTGGCGACAAATTTTTTTAGTCGCTACAAATGGAACAGAATGGCGACTAATCTTTTAGTAGGCAAAAGAGGCAGTTATTAGCGACAAACAATGCTTTAGTCGCTAAAAATCCAACATAATGGCGACTAATTTTTAGTAGGCAAAAGACGCATCTATTAGCGACTAACAGTGCTTTAGTCGCTGATGATTCATATTGGCGACTAAATTATTAGTCGCCCAAAGGGTGCAGCACATTTTCAGCTACTAAATCTGTTGTCACCAAAAAGGTCAATTATTTATGGCGACCAAATTAATAGTCGCCAATAGTTTCATTTTTAGCTACCATAAATTTTGTCGTGGAAGGTTATTCTAGTTTAGCTACTACACAGTTTAGTTGCCAAAAGTGTTTTCAATTTTTAGCTACTAAACAATTAGTCGCCAAAACTATTTTCCATTCATTTTAGCTACTAAATATTTAGTCAGCAAAAGATAGATTTCTTTTTTTTGGCTACCAATTTTTTTGTCACCAAAAATTATCTTTTTTTTTTTTTGTTTATTTTTTTCATTTTAATAATTTTTTTCTAAACCTGTATATATCCTCCACAACCTGTAATAGGTATACAAATAAATCAATATATATATTATCACATATTCCGTAATACATGTTTCACTTACAACCATCAAACAAAAAAGAACACCTTACAATGTAAACTTATATACAAACCAACTAATATATTCCAATTACAAATAATAACGTCATACAGTCCAACTATGTTACCAGAACAATGTCCTCTATATACACAAAACATTGTTACTATACTATGCATTGTAATGACCATTTGGCATGGTACATATGGTAATATGTACCACAACAAAAGGTAATCTATATATACCACCAAAGCAATTAATACAAGTTCCAAAAATACTATGTACCCCGCCAAAAATTATATGTATGATTCATCCAATTTCCACACAAAAAGCCGGGGACGACCAAAAACTGCCCAACTTTGCACAAATGTGAATTATCTTCCGGACAAAAATATAGAAGATCCACATGTTAATGCCAAAAGCCATCTACACAACAAAAATGACACCCATTAGTTCCATTGTAAACAAAAATTTTCAACAAAAAGTATGTACGAACGTTTGAGGGGACAAGACCCCACTTGATGCGCCTTTCCCTCCGCACCTGGCATCATGTACGTAAGCACGATTTGTTCTTGAAACTTAATGCATTTGGAAACTCAATGCAAAGGTATGTGCTGTGTAACATTTACGTTGGCTTATAGAACAAAGTGTACTTAAGTAAATATTCTAACAAATTCCATAAGCAAACATATATGCACAGAATTTAAACACATAATTAGGCAAAGAAATGGTTTAAAATAATATACATGTCATAATCGTCACACGGTTGTTATCAATTACACTAAACTAAGACAAAAGCATAAATTCATGATCAAAATCGAGTTCATTAAAATTATAAGGATCAAAATAATATAAGGGCCAAAACATATAGACTATCAATGTAATTTGTCACTGTATATATTAACCATGTGTTGCATATACCAGCTGAGAAGGCTGCAAACTGATGATATTCCCCAGAATTGGGAATTTTGGCAAAGTTTCACATCCATATGGTTCATTTGGGTACTATTTCACGATTTTTGCAGGTAATATATACTTGTATCAGCTATAGGCTAGTGTTGTGACCATATACCTTTGTAAAATTTGGTTGGGTTGGTTGACTTATCAAGAAGGCTCATATGAATTCCAGATTGTATTATTATGGTCTGAAACTTTTGTATTTGTGCTTTTATTTTAGCTGTAAGAAAGATCTTTTATTGTTCCAAAAGTAATAACTACTTGTTGACATATCCTATAAATACATTTTCAACGATTTTCAACGATTAACTATTTAGTTGACATCCAAACTAAATAGTTGACATATCCTATAAATGCATTTTCACATCCAAACTTCTGTAGTTGACATATCCTATAAATACATTTTGAACGATTTTATGAAAATCTTCAATGGTGAAGAAACTTGTGTTTGGAGCTGAAGTAAAGATGGGTCTATCAACTAATATTTGACATTGTAAGTTGCATTTCTCGTATCAGAAATCTTAACATGCAGGATTTGAGCCATCCATGCCAAGTACCTCATCTAACGTTTGGTTAGGCTTTTCCTTTTTATTCCAATGTACAGTGCCATTGATTTACGGATATCAAAGGGAGCGTAGTTATGGACTAACAAGGGCATGACTAAATCTAACCTTTATGCACCTGTTGATGATAACCTTTATGCTAAGTTCATGGCGCTTTCCATGCCAACTCCCAACGTACGCGTGCTAATTACGTCCCGCATGTCCCCACAGGTCCTATTTGACATGAGGAAACTACCCGTGCCATCTCTACAGTGGTTTAGGGGCTGCTTTCAATTTTCGGCCCTCGAAGGCCTTTTTCAGCTAATTTGACGACGTTTTCGTAAGACAACAAATAACCTACATACTCTAATATTAATTGAACTAACATATTTTTCCAATATGACAATAATGAAGCTCATAATTGTCCAACGGATTCAACATGGGCGATAGGGAGAAAAATACCTGGAATTATGTTTATTACAACCTTATAGAAATCAGATTATGCCATCAAGTGGTTACCTTATGAAATCAGATTATGCCATCAACTGATTACAACCCTATGGAAATCAAATTATGCCAAATGGAACTAACTTAATATTTCATTGAAATCAAGTGATTACCTTATGGAAATCAGATTACGGTCCATCTGCTACAAAGTCTACTCACATTATGCCTCAAAACCTATTCGAAGCACATAACAAAAAAATTTTGCATAGCAATTTTAGAAACCAATTCTATACCAATATGATCCATATTTTTCTAGAACTTGCATTAGCTTATCAATAAAATTTTGTTTACCGAATATGTGGATGACCATCTGAACCCTGCAAGAGGGTTGTGAGCCATGACACCACGTCGTTCAAATGATTGAGTTGTACTTGTTGTGCCTCTCGTGCTATTTTTCCTTCTTCAATTTGTTTCATCAGCTCATCTCTTTCCTTCGTAATTTCCTTCCTATCTCTTTTGCGCTCCTCTTTCTCCTTGACCAACTCATCGTGATCTCTTTGCCGCTCCTCTTTCTCCTTCAGCAACTCCTCGTGATCTCTTTGCCACTCCTCTTTCTCCTTAAGCAACTCCTCATGATCTCTTTCACGCTCCTCATGAAGAACCTCCAATTCCGCTCTCATTGACTCCATATGTTTATCACGTGCTCGTGCCACACTGGAAGCTGTTGAAGAGGGTTGTGGGCCTATCCCACATCCACGCAAGTAATTTTTTTTTGCCCCGAGCACTTGCCTTGATAGTTCTTCGTCGGTCAATGGCAACCCCGCATCGGTGGCTATGACTTGTAGATTCACCATATCATCCTGTCATGGCAAAAAAACAATAAAGTTAAGATGGTTGAAGGAATTGAAAACAACTTTACTAATTGATATGCAACAAAATTGGTTTCAACATTCAATACTCACATGTAGCTTAGCACATTTGGGGTCAATCCAGTCTCCCGTCATCTTGGACTTGTGTGATTTCTTATAAAATTCAGGGAAATCTATTTCTCCATCCTCATTTGCCTATTATGTTTGAAAATTTTCCATTGATGAAGTAGGACATAGTAATATTCAAAATGAAGAAGAATCAATCATCCATTATATTACTAAACAAATAACTACTTCTCACCATAAGTGACATTGCTATAGGAAATGATCGCGATCCACTTGTATGATTGTAGGGGAGCATACCCCTATTTGCTTTACCAGCTTTAGAGCGTTTCTAACAAGAAACAAAAAAAAAAAAAACAAAATTACAAATAAAAATAACTGGTAAAGAATTTTTATTGATATTCACATCAATGAATTTCAAGAATGGGGTTTCTAATTAATTTCTTACCAAGTGAGATTCGTCTTTCCAAGCAACATCAATAAGATATTTCCAGTCGTCCAAGCTCACTCCACTAGGCGGATGACTATAGGGGTCATCAACACCCTTTTCCTCAAGTTCGAGGAACTCTTGCTTTAGATTGTACCTCCAATCCTTGTATAGCAAATACGCCTTCCTATCGAGGATTTGTTGAGCTTGTTCATCATTATCAAAATCATCCCCGATAACAAACTTGTCCTACAAACATAATAAGACAATTAGTACATCAATTACTTTAAGCAATTACAAATAACATAATAACGACATTATGGGAAGATAAATCTCATACTAGCACCGCTTGGATGACCGCATCTTTGGTACTCTCATCGATTTTTCTCCATGACTTCACGTTGTGAAGAGGGCACAACCGTCTAATTTGCAATCCCAACTCATTCGTCGCTGGGGTTGCATTCCCTCCTGTGATTGCGTTCAACACCCGATTGACATACACATGTAATTTCTCTCATTTTTTCCTGGCTATTCTTTTTTGCACTCATTTGCCTAATGTACGTCCTCGTACACGAGTTGATCTTTTTCGCCCTGCTACAAAAGGGGAAGCAAGCCGCAAATTACAAACAAATGTAATGAAAGATGTTCGAGTATTGCTTGCTGCTTGAATTTAAAAAAAATAAAATAAGAAACACATAAGCATTGTACCAGCGAGGACAATAAGTGACTATCAAACTAATACCATTAATTATAAGTGTACAGCCCTTGGTTTCTTTTAAGTCTAGAACTCAACTAAATCAATGAACTTTATGTTTAAAAACATATGTTTAAACAGTGTGCCTTAGTTGGGAACACAGTGTGCCTTACTTAAAAATTATGCAGCCTAATTTCTCCGTATAAGAACATATGTTTAAAGATAAATAACTTTGTTATATGTTCCAAAATCATCTTATTTTTCTGATTGCTAGCCTAAAGTAATAGCCGACATAAGACTTTAGCTGTCATAGGTCTAGGTTGCTTTATATAATCATACCTTGAACGTCACTTTATATAATTGTACCAATTCAAATATTGTTCCTAATGACCACCCGTTTACAGTTAGTAGACACTAAACATTTCCTAATGCCGTACGTAATTGCTGAAATGTGATGATGAAATTCAGCAGACAACAGACAGCAGAGAAGATTGCTGTGTCAGGAGTCAAGTCCATAAGCTTTGCAATGGCCTCAGATGTCTTTCATTTGGCCAAAACCTCCAAATACTTTCCAAGTAGAATAAATGAAATGAGCATCGCACTAGTCTCAAAGAAATCTATGGCCTCGAAATTTGGAGAAGTTGCAGCCCTCAACACTGAGTACACTGAATAAAAGTAGGCTGCATTTGTTCACAAGGCAATCAAAACATCCATGTTGGTAGAACCATGGCGCAGTGCATTGTAAGAACCAGTGTAGAATCGCCGGCCAATAATGAACTGAACAGGGGTAGATAACACCCACCTTAAAATCTCTCCCACAGTAAGCATATTCACAACTTTAGTATCCAATCCATGCTTGAGTCTAGGGATATACATAAAGACCATAGAGGTTAAGAAAACAGGAATTGTAAACACCAAGCTCCACAGAAAGTATTTATAGTACTGCTTAATTTCATCCCGTCTATGGGCTTCTCTTCCTCCTCCTTCAGGGAATATCATTGCTTTGAAATGCCCCAATCCAGTAGACTCGATAACTTGAATAAAATCTCTGGGTCCTGTCAAATCTGGTTTGTAAGAAAGGGCAAATTTTTTGAGCTCAGGATCAATATCTATATCTTGAACACCTGGAAGTGCTTGAAGAGAATTTTCAATTATTCTCATTGAAGTATCAGTCCAAACTCCATCCATTTTTAACTGTATTTTGTTCCTATCTTCCCCTGTACTAATTAATATGGCTTCAAACCCAGTATTTTTTATGACATCTATTAGCTTCTTGTAGCTGACAATCTTTGGATCATAACAAATTTCTACTTCTTCAGTTGCCAATGCAACTTGGGCTTTTCGTACACCAGGTACTAATTGCAAAGCAGATTCAACAGTTGTAGAGCAAGAAGTACAAGTCATGCCCTTAATCTGTATTCGACATACTTGAGTGGATTTCTCATTCAAAACAAGATAGAACACCCTTCTGATGCAGACCAAGACAACAACCAAGAGAGATAGAACACAATCAAAACACCCTTCTGATGTAGACCAATCCTGCATAAAACCTCTGAGGTTTAAATAGTCATCCTAGGACCATTCTTATGGTTAACAAAAATTTGTTCTGCAAGCTCTGAGGCATAGTGCCCAGCACACCAGATTAACACTCACTTAGCAGATCCCATCTCCTGCTTCAGTTACCCGTTTATACATTTCCCAAACAGACCAAACAGACTTCTATGCTCAGAACTTTACCAATCCTGCATCAAAACAGACCAAATAGCTCTGAAGCATGGTGCCAACACCCCTACTGCAGAACTTTACCTCTGATAGAGACAAATCAGGAGCAGACATTAGACAGTAAACAGCAAACAGCAAGCTAACACAAACCAAAATACTGAGAGGTCCAAAACAGAGAGGACCAATCCACTGAAAGCTGAGAGGACCAGTCAGTAGCAGACAATAGGCAGCAGCAGCAAACCAACTTCATGACAATTGGCATAACAGAGACAAGGGCAGACGCAAAACTCACATTACATTCAAACCAAAACAGAGCCACAACAAAGCCAAAACCAGCATAAGATGTAGACAGCAGACAACAGAGAAGATAAAGGTGAGCCCCTGATCTACTTCCACTTGAAAACTATATCATCCACTGAGAAACACAAATGTGCATGGTTTTCTATGCAAGTTATTCTGTCTTTGGTCTAAGCAATGTTAGATCCTCAGTAAAAGTAATACATTGATTGTTGGTTGTTTCTGCACTAGTAGGATGGTAGGTAATCAGAATTCGGATTTGATGACTATGACTTCAAATTGATGTAACTCTTGGGTTAGCAAAGTGAAAGTTCAATGCCTCAAATCTTTTGCTCTAAAATAGGAGAGCCTATTTATTAGTACTTGCCTACAGAGCACTATAAGCTGTGGAGTTCTATGAACCAAGAAATGTATCGGTCCTTCCTGTAGGGAACTGGAGAGTTTGTAACCATTCATGTTGGATGCTATGCCATTAATGTATGATACAATGTTATTCTGAAAATCTGATTTCCAACTAATATAACAAGGAATCCTAGTGTTTGTGTGTTGGTCAATGTTGTGATTGTAAGACTACGAGCAATTTACAATTCTAACATTTTACCATCAATGGAATTAAATCTTGCTCAACAGCAATGTTCCTTCTGAAGTGATTATCTGCATTCAGTTATGATAAATGTGATCTGTGTTAAAAAAATTCACTTTATTTGTAACATAATATTACAGACTAACAAGATTTGTCGCGAGTGTTGTCATTTGCAACCCCACTTCTGTGACTATGCTTTCAAAGTCTAATCAATCCATTATGGGGAGAAATTAGACACACTGTGTACACAACTAAGGCATTCACATTGACTAACAAGATTAACAAACATATTAACCTACAGATTAACAAAGGCATTCCTTACCAATCAGCTTAACAAGGCATTCACATTTTCTTTGTTTTTCTTTTTGTTTATGGGGTTTTCATTGCCTTAAAACCCTGACTTATGCACCCCAAAAAAAGAGAGCCAAAAAATTTGTAACCAACTAAGTTCAATGCTCTTACCCACACTACCTAGCTGCGTCTCCTCCACCACCGTTTGTGTATCATCTGGTGGTTGCGTCTCATCAGATAACGTCAACGGGGTGCCAATAACTGCTGGACATGCTTCGGAGCCTGATAATACGTTGCCACTTGTTGCTGTCTTCCGCCGCCCCGTCTTGATTCCAAGAACCATGGTACCTATATAAAAAAAATAACAAAATGACATGAGTAATAAACATCACATACATCATTTACATACATTTACATAAACCTCACATACATTATTTACATACATTTACATAAACCTCACATACATAAATGTCCAAACATCATTGGATGTTTAAATGTCATTATTTCTTCGACAAGCAATCACAGTTGGACTCTTGCATTAAGCAACCAGCAGATTAACCATGAATACAAACATCCCAACTCAAATTAACCAGCAGATTAAGCAACCAGCAGATTGACAAGATTAACCAGCAGATTAACAAACTCATCTGAGTCAGCAACTAGAGACAGCAGCCAGAGACAGAGCTGGTAAACTTATCAAGATTAATGTCCAAAACTTATCAAGATTAAGCAGCAAAAAAACAACAGCAAACTGTTATAAAAGTCAGCAACCAGAGACAGAGCATATGAGTAAATCTGCCACAGAATGTATGAATTTGCTATGACTTCACTATGAATTTGCTTCAGTAAATCTGCCAGCAGATGAGTAAACAGCAGCAAACATACATAAATTTGACTTCACTATGAATTTGCTTTTCAATTTTCGGCCAAAGTTCATAGAAATCGTAGAGGAAGTTAATTACAAGGGTATTAAGTTCATAGAATATGAATGTAGTTAGGAAATTGGGGTCCAAACAAGAAGAAGAAGAAGAAACAAGACATAATTAGTCTACTCACATTTAAAACTAATTTATTGAATAACCAAGAGCAGAATTTGAAATTCAAATTACAAGGTTCATCAATTTAAGAGGTTGAACATTGCACAAAATTATGGAATTGTACATAACATCTCAGAACGTTAACATTTCAGAACAAACACCGTATTCTTATTTGCCCCCTATGACATCAACAAAACAAGCCGGACAAACAAACAAAGTTCATCAACAATGTACTTAGAGAACACATAAAGTAATTTTACCACAAAGTGAGTTAAAACTCTACGTTTGTATTTGTATCAAAATCACTTTCTATCTCATCTTCTTCTTCGTCATCACCCGCGATTGTTAGTTCATCATCGTCATCACAGATGAAAGCATCATCCATAACACCCTCGGGTTGTACACGCTTTTTGGACTGAGAAACTTCCATTGAAATAATTTCAGGTTCAATGTTATCCCGACGCAAAATAACATCATCATCAATAGGCTCAGTTGGTACAACAGTAGTGGTCTCATCTTCTTGCAACACTTCATCAAATTCTGGCACATCCAGCTCTGGCACATTCCAAAGTCGTCGATGTTGAAACTTTTCTACGACTCGCCAATTCGGCCCTAACTTCGTATCATGAACATAGAAAACTTGTTGAACTTGGCTTGGGAACACAAACGAGTCATCTTTATACCATCGACTTCTTACATCAACACTTGTCACATGTGGTTCGACATGCAAAGTTCGACTACTACCGGTGTTATACCATTCACATCGGAACAAAACAACCCGATGTCCAAACAAATATGTCAGTTCCCACACTTTACAAAGGTAGCCGTAGAACTTTATCAATTGGCCTTCGTGGTCGCCTTCCACTACCAACCCACTATTTTGACATTTACGACGGTTATCACGGTCGATAGTATGGAACCGGATGCCACTAGCAATGCATCCTGAATATGTGTTCACTAAGGCATTAGGTCCATTGGCTAATGACCACATCTCATCGGTTGCTTCGGGTGACTTTTGATTTCGCAATTGGTTCATCTACACAAGAAAGTATGTCATGTGAATTCAATCTTAGAATAATGTAATATTATCTGCAAACTATACAATAACGAGCTTCAGCTTACGCGATCTTTGAACCATTTAGAAAATTCTTTGCATTGTCGCGTTGCGATATTGCAATGACTTCCATATGTTTGTTGCAACACGAGCTTGTGTTCCCTACTTAATACAATGTAATTCATAAGTAATTGGAATAATGAAGACTTTAAAAAATAAAAACCACGTACAAAATGGATAGGAAGGTATGATGAGGAATCATACTCTAGATATTCGTCCACTTCCAAACTATTGTGTAGGACAAACCAATGAGCCAATTCGTGGTCAGTTACGGACACATCAAGTGCCCTTGGGAGTTGACCAAAAGGATAAACATTTTGAGTGAAAATTGCCAACCCCGGGCCATTGTCACCCCCATCGTAGTTCCTTTTTTCCCGGTTACACACCGTTTCAACTCCATCCAAATACATTGAACAAAATGTCGTACACTCTTTCGATATGTAGACCTCCGCAACGGAACCTTCTGGCCGAGCTTTATTGCCCACAAATCCTTTAAGAAGTCCGAGCATCCTACATGTAAACATCAGCCTTATCGTTA
Organism: Camellia granthamiana; assembly: GCA_036172215.1. Taxonomy (NCBI): domain Eukaryota; kingdom Viridiplantae; phylum Streptophyta; class Magnoliopsida; order Ericales; family Theaceae; genus Camellia; species Camellia granthamiana. Next base: position 138,377,021 of record CM069908.1, read on the forward strand.
GTATGGTTATATTGAACTAGATTTACATGAAAAAAGCACCCCCATCGTAGTTATACCTCTCAATAGGATACATCCATCGATATTGCACAGGCCCTCCAAGCATGGCCTCATAAGGCAAATGAATTGCCAAGTGGACCATGACATCAAAAAAAGCAGGAGGAAAAATCTTCTCAAGCTTACAAAGTATAAGTACGATTTGTTGTTGCAATTGCTCCAAATCAGTCACGCGCAATGTCTTTGAGCACAACTGTTTGAAAAAAGTTCCCAACTCAAACAATGCGGTCCCAATCTTGATAGGAAGGTATCCTCGCATCCCAATGGGAAGAAGTCATTGTAGAAGGACATGACAGTCATGACTCTTGAGGCCAACTAACTTACCACCATTCGCAGTGACACAATTGGATACATTTGCCGCATAGCCATCAGGATACTTAATCGATTTCAAAAAATCAGAAAACCCTTGTCTCTCTGCCAGGGACAATGTGTACAATGCCGGAGGCTTCTCGAAAGAGCCATTCACATGCCTTATCAAGTGTAACTCCTTTCGTATTTGCATGTCCTCCAGATCCAAACGTGCTTTGTCTGTGTCCTTGTTCTTACCATCTATGCTCAATAGTGTCCCAAGCAGATTGTCACATATATTCTTCTCTATGTGCATGACATCAAGGTTATGTCGAAGCTTAAGTGTTTTCCAATAGGGCAGGTCAAACAAAATGCTTCTTTTTGTCCAGTTTGGAGTTGGCTTTTCAGTCCTTTGTCTTTTTTGGTTGGTTGGATGCTTTCCGTACGGCTTGTACGTCCCCAAATTAATTTGCTCCAGTAATTGTTCTCCCAATAACTCCACCGGTTTGGACCGATTCTCAATTTCACCGTTGAATGGCCTACTTCTTCGCCAATTATGGTTCTCAGGTAAGTACCGCCGAGCACCCATATACCCTATCTTACTTCGCAAACTCTGAGATGAAGCATCCATGTTACAATTAGGGCAGGCCAAGTAACCTTTTGTACTCCAACCAGACAAGGAACCATATACGGGGAAGTCATTGATGGTCCACATGACTACTGCATGCATTGTAAATATTTGGCCATTTAAGGCATCATATGTTTGCATACCATGCTCCCACAAAGTAGTTAACTCTTCTACTAATGGTTGCAAGTAAACATCAATGTCTCTTTCAGGTGCGGATTGTCCGGGAATAAGCAATGGCAGCATGACAAATGGATCTTTCGTACACTTCCATGGGGATAGATTGTAAGGCATTAAGATTACGGGCCACATGCTGTACGATGTACTCATATTTCCGAATGGATTGAAACCATCTGTGGCAAGCCCTAGCCTTACATTCCGAGGATCCGCAGAGAACGTAGGATGCAACCTATCAAAATCCTTCCATGCCTCACCATCAGCTGGATCTCGTAATACTCCATCATCCACACGCTTATCTTTGTGCCATCTCATAAATGCGGCTGTTTTTTTCGACATGTACAATCTCTTCAACCTCGGTGTCAAAGGAAAGTACCTAAGTACTTTGTGTGGAATTTTTTTACCCGTCTTGTCGTTTAACTTGTATCTACACTTTGTACATGTAGGGCAATTCTCCAATGTGGCATTATCCTTCCAAAATAGAGTACAATCATTCTTGCATGCATGAATGGCCTCATATCCCAAACCCAATTCACGTAAGAACTTTTTCGCTTCATAAAGGGTCCATGGAACAGTTTCATCACACTTTGGTAGAATGTCTTTGAAAACTTGCATAACCATGTTGAAAGATTTGTTGCTCCATTTATTGTACACCTTCAAATGAAGTATCTTAATTACGAAGGACAAGATGGAGAACTTTTCACAGTCTGGATATACTTTGCGTTGAGCATCATCGAACAACTTCATGAACTTCACCAAATTGTGCCTCTCCGAACTACTATGCTCTTCGTCGATATGATCATCCATGAGACCACTTGTGTAAATCTCTTCTAACATGGTAGGAAGTTCATCTACATTTTTGTGATTGTCTGTCATTCCAGGTTCATTGCTTTCAGTATCATCGTTTCGTATAGTAGGATGATCACGAAACATGGGAACATGTTCCCCATGGTGCACCCAAGTTCGATAAGAAATTGCGATTCCTCTTCGAATCAAGTGTAACCGTACAACGTGTCGACTAAATTTTGTGCCGTTCAAGCAATCAACACAAGGACAACGGATTTCATCCTGCGGCCCTAAATTCTTCGTAGCGAACTCAATAAATGACTGAACACCCTCTAGATACTCTTTACTTTTTAGCCAATCTTGTATCATCATCCAACTCTTGTCCATTATTGGAACAGTACACATCAACCAAAGATGAACCTGGGAATGGACGGCAACTTGGAAAAATACTTTGTAATGGAGGACAACTTAAGTAAGTTTAAGGGTTCGATTAGCATTGCTTTTTGATGTTTACCGAAATAGTAATAACAGATCGGGATGTTTTGCCTATTTGTCAATTGCATATAGTTGGCTAATTTCAGTAGTAACTCGGCATTTATTCATACGTTAATGTGACATACATGAACAATTCTATGTGAAGTCATCTTACAGGGAGACATATAATTGTGACCAAATTTAAAGAGATATTAAATTTCATATTCAATATAGATAGGACGTTAAGAGATCTCATGACATACATGTTGGAAACATAAATTTTATGAAAATCATATGGGTAAAAGAAAAGTAATGAAATTTCAAAGTTTTGACGCATTGAAAAAAATGTGAACATAAATCTTCTAATTTGTATTGTTCTATACTAAACAAGTGTGTGAACAAATTTATTTTCATATTACAAAATATTTAATTTCATGACATGGATTGGTTGTTCCTTCTAAGTAGTATTCCAAATATATACCCTTAATATGATTATTCACTTCTAAATTAATTAGTAGGGGCATTTGCTAGTCTTGGTGCAAGATTAATTTCCATTTAACAAACATTGTACTAAATTGAAGAAAAATAAAAAATACACTTTTCTATTAACTTAAAATAGGTAACAAGTCAACAAAATCTAATATTCAATTACTAAGGCAACAAAGAGAAGCATATTCTATTAACTTAAAATAGTTAACAAGTCAAAAAGATCTAATATTCTATTAACTTAAAATAGTTAACAAGTCAGCAATATCTAATATTCTATTAACTTAAAATAGTTAACAAGTCAACAAAATATTACACAAAACTTTTCTATTAACTTAAACTAGTAGGAATATGGTTTGTTGGCTACAGCAGAATATCCTCTATTGTTTCTATGGAGTTGCAAAGGTTTGCACTACTGTGTACAATATGAGAGTATTTATGCTATTGATTAATCACACTTTGTAATCCTATTTCTTATGTTTTGGCCACAGATTTGTCAACTGAGGCTAACTGTTAAAGATATTATTTTGGACTATAGAAAGCAACCACAGTGTAAACCTGGCATTTTTCGTAGTGTGTTTGTTGCTTGGTCATCAGTACGCCGTCATTAATGTTTGTGTTCATTGTTGGGTCATCAGAAACGTCTTTCCATAGGTTTAGTTCATGACATTATATTGTTAACCCATGCTGAGGGGAGAAGAAAATGTTTTGTTAACTGATAATCCTGGGGACACAACAACAATTTGTATTTTGAATTTTAGTAAGAAGACCCTCGTAAGCAAATGATTCATGGCACATGAAGTATATCTTGAATACATTTATGTGAGGGCATTGATGGGTAATAAAGAAGATGCGGTTTGGGATGTGTGGTACTCTCGCAAGATCCTAAGGCAAATTGGTTGTGGTTCTCTCTCAAACTATTTATGCCTACATTATTAAAGGCATTACAGTATGCAACTCTGGGCCATTCCCTCCTAATCTGGGCCATTTGAGGCATCTGAATTTTGATGAAGTTGATGTTGGGTTGGTTAGTGACTCTTTGGTGGCCAACAGCCTCTGCCTTCAGAATGGAAGTTATCATCATCAGGTGCACTTGTCAAATCTGAGCGACTAGACTCCTAGTTTTTTTTAATGGTTGCCACTACTTTGAATGTAAACCTTAGTTATATCCTCTGTTTAGTTTTCTTGTTATGTTACTTTTATTTTTCCATATACTACTACTAAATCCAAAGTGGATGAGATGGGATTTTTCCATATACTACTATAAGGAAATTAGAATGAATTTTTTTCATATGAAAAGTTACCTTAAATCTCCAAAAAGCACAGCAGAAGGTCCTGGATTGTCACTTTAAGCTCCTTAGCTTACTTAGACTGTCACTTTAATCACAGCAGAAGGCTCTCTCCTCTCACTAACACACAAAACAAGGTAAAACATTAATTAGATTTCTAGTATTATAGATTACGAATCACATAAACAGAGGGCTCCAACAAATGAAATATTGTTCCATTGATTACAAAAATTTCTCAATTATCCGAATTCCATAAAAGCAGGTTTCTTCATTGAACGAAAACTTGAAATAAAAATAAAAATAAAAACATTTCACATAATTGTGGAATTTACATGATGAGGTCTATATACATTGCTTGAATTGAAGATACCAATTGTTAAGGATTTTGTATCATATCCCATGTTTGAAATTGTTTTGGATTAGGAGGGGATAGTACAATCCTATATTATTCTATCACATGTTTGTTTGAAATTACTAAACATTTACTACATGGTGTAAAACATAGATGGGGTCTTTTAAATCTTTGTACATGTTAGTCCACACTCACTAGGAATCAATATATGAACTATATCAGAATCGGACAATCCATGTGGAACTGAAGTTCCCATCAAACAAACATATTACAAAGTATAGGGAAACAGTAAACACAAAAATGATCATCACAACATTCAATTCCAAAAAGAAAAAATGAAAAAGAAAAAAAAAACAATCTTAACAAGTAGAGGATGGATACTGGCAGAAAGGGAGAAGGATAGTATTTTTCAAAGCTTACTGGAAAATTTAAATTTTTTGTTGTATGAGATGCAGGGGTGGAGGGAGGGGGGGTCAGAGGTGTATCAGCCCCTCCAAACTTTTGAGAATCCCACTTTTATGTGAGGCCAAACCTGAAAAAAAATGTGTTCTCCTTGTCAAAAAATTTTGGCATTTCATGATGAAAAAGGTTGTTTCAGAGAATTCAATTCCTTGGTTTTGCTTGATTTCAGATACTTAAGGGTCCTCTCTGTTTCTCTCTCTCCTCATTTTCTTTCCTGGGCTCAAGGATCCTTCATAGTTCAAGTAATTCCTCTATCTCTTGCACAAGTGCCATTAATAGAGGCTTGGGCTGGACACTGGACACTTTAGAATAATAATTGTACTCCATCATGTGAGTGTATCATGAAAGAAATGAAGAATTTTTTTTCTCAAAGTAAAACCAAAAGTGGGGAAAAAGTAAATCAGAAATCATCAGTAAAGCTGGTAAATGAGACAAAGTAAACGATAAACTGTCCAATAGCACAGTTTCATGTGTAAATAGCAACTAAAAATGGAGCAAAAAACTAATTTTTAATGATCTGCTGATCTTTAAACCAACTTCAGGAGGTAGATACGAGTATACACGCTTTGTTTTCTGCCTCACTTTCAACTTTATGTCTAAATTGTCTACTTCATCATCGTCCTTTACTTTAAATGGAGAACTGAAAAGCATACACATATAAATGAGCTTTCAATAGACAGACATTAAAAGTAGATATATATTGAGCGAAAAGGCTATATAAAACTTGCATATATATTGAGCAAAAAGCCTACGTAAGAAGATAGAATACGTAGTTGCTTAGTTGCCTTTCCCCCCCCCCCCTTGTTGTTTGATTGATTCATTGTAGCAATGATTCAACTTAAAAACGATAAGAAATACAATATTCAAGAAGGTATAATATAGGCTCTGACAGCAACAATACATAGTGTTGGAAAATTGAAATGAAAAATGTGATCTGTAAGAAAACAATTACACAGAACGGGCTTTCTCCCATGGCTGTTCATCAATTGACTCTTCCCATACGACACAATCTCCCGAGCATTGATGACAAGTCTTTATAATCTGAGGGAATCAGAAATCGAGAATCATCACAGCATTCAATTTCCTAACAATAAACAGAGGTACATTTGGTCATATAGGTGAACAATCCAAAATCGAGAATCAGAAATCCACAATCCAAAATTTCAACCACCCATTCACGAAATGAGGAAAAAGCCCTAAAAATGTTGATTACGAAATCGACAGAAAATGAAAGAAAACAAACATTTCAAAACCCTAGGGAACTCGTGAGCCACGGGGATGGAGAGGGAGAGAGATACAAACAGACAGACACAGATCGACAGAGAGGGAGAGAGATGAGACAGAAATACCTGTAATCAGTGGTGGGGCCGATTTGCAGTGGTCATGGTGGCGAGCGCCGGTGGCCAGCGATGGTGATGATCGATGGTGGCCAGCGATGGTGATGGGTGGCCAGCGGCGTAGAGCTTTGGTATCGAGTGGTCTATATCGTGTGTGTGAAATAGAAGGAAAAAAATTCTTTGTTAAATATAGGCGCCAATATTAATGAGTTTCCCTCTAAAAATATTTGGTTCTTTTAGCGACTAAATTATTATTTGTCGCCAAATGTGGTTAACAACGACTAAAATTGGTCGCCAAAAGAACCATGTTTTCGCTACTAAATTGAAATGGTCGTCGGCAATGTTCAATATACAGCGACTAATTTAGCTGTGGTCGCCAAAAATTCATCAAGAATACTCTCAATTTTTGGCGACAAGAAGTTTTTGTCGCAAAATGTTACCATACAGCGACTAAATTAAATTTTAGCAGCGTAAAATGGTTTCAAACAGCGACTAAAAACAATTTGGTCAGCAATAACACTATATGGCGACTAAAAGATTTTGGTAGCTAAAAATATGAAGTGAATGCCGACTAAAATTGAATTTTGGTCGCCCAATACCCTGTTTTTGGCGACTAAAATTGCTTTGGTTGCCAATTTTAGTCGCCAAATGTGCTGTTTGTTGTAGTGAGACTTTGAATCATTTTACTTCAAATATTTTTGAAATCATATCATTTTTACCCCTACCACAACATTTGTAATGGAAAAAGTTTTAAAAAAAATTATATTTTGGCCTCAAATTTAAAAAAAAAAAAAGAAAGAAGAAAAAGAAGATGCAAACACACCATCTCTTTCCCAAATTCACTATCTCTCACCTTCTTCCAATTCTTCTCTCTCCTCCTTCCTTACGAGCGTTTCCACCACCAACCACTACTTCAATCACTCAATTCTCCAAATTCACTCACTCAATATATATACATACATATATACATACATACGCCTCATGTGTATAATATAACAAAAACAAATCTTCTTATTCTTCTTTTTCTTCTTCTGTACTAAAGATAGAAAACAATTCCAAATCCATCACTTGTGAGATATTGTCCCCCTATGTGATTTCTGGAATAAGAAAACAATTGTCTTGTACTGTAAAGCCAATTCGGCTAAGCTCTGTTTGTTTTGCGACCAACGCGTACACTTGGCCAATTCTCTCTCTCTCTCAAATACCTTCACTCCCAGATCTACGACAACTGCAGATCTGCCACTGTGTTGAATTTTCAAGATTTGATGGTGATAAACGAGGATGGCTCTAGCTCTGTTTGCGTTCTAAGTTTTGAAATCCCGAATTTGAAGAGTTGGAAAAGTTGTGGCAAATCTAAGAATGTGATGTATAAGCAGTTAATGGAATTGGCTAAGAGGGAAATGGTGAGGGTAGACGAAGATGTGGATGAACAACAGCGACCTAGGACACCTAATCAATGTGTATGTGGTGGTCAAAAGCAACAGGGAAATCTGGAGCTTGATAGTATAAAATTTGATAATTAGGAGGGATGATGAGGATATATTCTTGCATCAGTATACAACGTCTTTCTCTCTGCTTATGTTACCAACAACAACAACTGTAGATCCAGGAGAGAATGCTTGCATTGTGGAAGTTAACAAGATATGGAATTGTAACCTCCCATATCAGGCCCTAGTTTTGACCTAAAACTTTTTGTTTGTTTGTTTGTTTGTTATATTATACAGATAAACAATATACCATGCAATATATGCATGTATATATATTGAGTGAGTTAATTTGGATTTGGGAGAAGTTGGGTTGGAGAACTAGGGATGGCAATAGGGGTTAATGGGGTGTATAGTAATTCCTCATCCCCATTTCCCTATAATTATTTTGAGTGATGCTAGAGACCCCCAGTGACTAGGCACCCCCAGTGCCACATGGCACACTGCCAGTGGCTAAAGTCCAAAAAAAAAAAAAAAAAAATTGTTTTCCAGCCAATCAGCAAGGACCCCCAGCACCCTCACTGGGGGTCCAAAGCATTTTCCAATTATTTTTTCCCATTCCTCATTCTCCATTCCCCATGGCTACTACCCTCTCCATCTCCTAATAGGTTTGGATTTTCTCCAACCCAACTTGACCAATTTTTTTTTTTTTTTTAAGATTCACAACCAATGCTAAATATACATTCAATCTTATTTTATTTTATTTGGCTTACAACAAAATCAAATACACATTAATTAACATTGTCACATTATTCTTGTCAAATTTTATATATATTTAGAAAAATTCTACTCTTACAAAAAAAATTCGTCTTCTTTTTTAATTTTTTTTTTTAATTTTTTTAATTTTATGTATCTCCTTTGCCTCTCTATTAATTAATCTTTGATAATCAGAAGGTGAGTTGTTACTCTCGTTTCCATCTTCTTCTTCTTCTTCTTCTTCTTTTTTTTTTTTTAATTTTTATTTGTATTTATAGAATGAATTTTCTTGTTTCAATACCTCCTGTAATTGTTTTATTGAATTTCTCTCTGATTTGATGGTAACCTTAGATTGAATTTCTCAATTTTTATCTCAACTAGTGATCACCTTAATTGAAATTTTGTACATTTTTGTCTTCAATTTCCATATTTTGGTTATGATTAATTACGCGTTTTTGATTGATAGTCACAATCTTGTCGTCACTAGATTGTCGCCATCGCAAATCATCGTTGCTGTAGTGAGAGAATGATAGAGAGTGAGAATTAGAACTCTAATTGTAAACAAAGTAGTGAAAACTAGGGATGTCAATGGATAACCTACCCTATGGGTATCTATGGAGACCCAACCCAAATCGATTTTCTCCTTTTTTCTTGTCCGTCGGATAGGGTAAGTGATGTTCTTTAAATCTCAACCGGGGATGGGTAACCACTAATTTTCTCATTTTTTTTTAGGTACATCGGAAAATAATTTCTCCATATGCTTTCTCTACTCTATTTACAATTAGAATTCTAATTCTCACTCTCTCTCATCCTTTTACTATAGCAATGGAGATTTGCGATGGCGACAATCTAGCGACTACAAGATTGTGACTATCGATAAAAAACGCGCAATTAATCATAACCAAAACATGGAAATTGAAGACAAAAATGTACAAAATTTCAACTAAGGTGATCACTAGTTAAGATGAAAATTAGGAAATTCAATCTAAGGTTACTATCAAATCAGAGAAAAATCCAATAAAATAATTGCAGGAGATATTGAAACAAGAAAATTCATTCTATAAATGCAAATAAAAATATAAAAACAAAAAAAGAAGAAGATGGAAACGAGAGTAACAACTTACCTTCAGATTATCGAATATCAATTAATAGAGAGGAGAAGAAGATACATAAAATTAAAAAAAAAAATTAAAAAAGAAGATGGAATTTTTTTGTAGGAATAGAATTTTTCTAAATAAATTTAAAAAATTCTAAATATACATAAAATTTGACAAGAATAATGTGACAATGTTAATTAATGTGTATTTGATTTTGTTGTTGAGCCAAATAAAATAAAATAAGATTGAATGTATATTTAGTTTTGGTTGTGAATCTTTAAAAAAAAAAAGAAAAAAAAGTCAAGTTAGGTTGGGGAAAATCCAAACCCATTAGGAGATGAGGAGGATAGTATCTATGGGGAATGGGGAAAAATAATTAGTGGGAACCCATCCCTGCCCCATCCCTAGTGGAGATTTAAAGAATATCATTTACCCTACTCGACGGATAAGAAAAAAAAAAGGCAAAACCCATGTACTTAGGTTGGGTCTCCATGGATAACCACAGGGTAGGTTATCCATTGCCATCGCTATGGGGAATTGAGTGATTGTGGTGGTGGTTGGTGGTGGTGGCAGCGCTTGTAAGGGCGAAGGAGAGGGAAGAATTTGAAGAAGATGAGAGACAGTAAGTTTGGGAAGGAGATGGTGAGTTTGCATTTTTCTTTTAAAATTTGAGGCCAAAATATAATTTTTTTAACTTTTTCTGTTACAAATGTGACGCTGAGGGTAAAAATGATACGATTTCAAAACCTTTGGGAGTAAAATTGAAATTATTCAAAGTCTGGTGGTGTCATTGAAAATCGAGGAAAAATATAGGGGTAAAAATGAAATTTTCTCAAATTACAAACACATCTTCTTAGATTTGTTCGAAATAAGAATTGTTTCTGTGATTTTGAAAATTATACCATACTCTTTTGAGTTTCTAATCACATAACAAATGATTCATTTCATTAATAAATTATCAAGTCAATTAATAATTTTTAATAATATCAAAAATATATTTCAATTAACAATTTAAGTAATTTTATTACTAAATAGGAGAACAGTTAGAAATTTTGTTTTTTTGGCTAATTCTATTAAATAAAAAATTTTAACAAAGAAATATTTATAATTTTCAAAACTATAAGAAGCAATTCGTATTTTTAAGTAAATTTTAAAGAGTATATATATATAATTTATCCTCAAAACAACAAAGGCAAAATAGAGAAAGATCACAAAATATTTTCATAAATTTTTGTTTACGATTTTATACTTTTTTTAATGCACATTTTATTTCCATCTCAACATTAACCGGTGCTTTTGAGGGAATTTTTGTTTTTTTTCTTTTAATAGGTAGAATATCTGGGAAATATTATGGTGCTGTTGTCTTTTTTGACTTTCAAGAGTTAATAGTGTAAATTTAAGCGTGCCAGTAAGGATCAATTAGTCCTTACAGAATTTATAATTGCCAACCAATTATCAAGTTGAAGTTTTTTCAGTCTCAATGAAGAGAACTTTTACTAGTGACTTGTTTAGAAGAAAATTATGAATAGTAACAAGTAAATATAATTCAGAAATCGAATTTCATTAAGCAAATGAAAACTTACAATGAAGTTACAATGACCCAGCCTCGACGAGGTTTAAAATAACAAACTACTGAAAAACTACTCCTAAGGATTGAAGCGCAGTACAGGAATTGAACTGCTGGAAATGTAAAGAACTGGAAACGTAAAACTGAAAAGAAAATGAAGTAAATAAACTGGTTTCTGGATCTGAGACCGAGTCTTTCATTTTGGGGTCTTCCTTGCTATTTATACTTCTCAGTGGTAATTGTCGAAGTGGGTTTCCAACCGTTGAAATGTCCTCCCATGATTGCTGAACATGCTCTCTCACAGTCAGTCCCATTACACCATTCTTGCAGTTAGGCTACCCTCCTGATTTTGAATTTAAATTTATGAGTAACCATTAGGCCACATCATCTTGTGTCTCTCGACTGTTCCAGTGCTGCACAGATCTATTATTACCAATACGAACTGCCACATGTCCGACCTTGATTGGCAACTCATATTAACTCCCCAAATTGCCCTCCTTGTGTCACGTGTTAAGTTGTGATTGGCTTATGCAAAATATGTAGCCAACATTATCCTTCGCACTAATATACCCAATACTTGGTGATATCAGTGGACCAGTGCACTTTGCCCACCACTTAGGACGTGTATGGACTTGGTTGAAGTATAATCGTTTTCTTAGAAACGAAACACTGACCTTCATTAAATCTTTCCCTATGTTTTAAATATTCCCACCATATTCTGCGAATATGAAGAGACTGGTACATCTCTAATGGCCAAACCAACCTTTTCTTACATTGATCAAGCATACGAGGAGGCATTTGACAATGATGACCGTCCTCGAAAGAATCTTCATGCATTTATTGGCCACATTTATCTGCCCCCATTCATACAAGTTATGGAGGTTTTTGCAATTTATCAACCTTTGGACCAAGAATCTACTAATTACAATTCTCTGGACCAAGAACTTGGAAAAATGGATATTGGAAGTTCCTCCTCCGCCCCAAAACTTTCTGTATGGGATGAAGTTGCTTCATCATCTTCTAAAAGTACTAGCTGGGACGCTTGGCCCACACCCACTCAACCTCAAACAAGAGAACGAATACTCCATTGATTTCCTAAGTTTGATAATCCCACTGCAATTCACCCCTCCATGCGCAATTTTGTAGTATATCCATATATTTCCTTCGACTGTCTCCGCAGCCTTGAAGACAACCTGCTTTCGGCATGGTACACTTCTACCTTACCATCCAAAATGGCGCGAAGGACTCCACACCCTACTGAAGCCTTGGGAATCAGTCCTACACTCTTAGCTAAAAAAGCAAAACTTTGCTCTTCTGATTGGCTAGAATGCGTGAACAGGCCTGAATTCTCATCTTCATTTGGAGGGAACCCCACTGCTCGTCCCTTGCCCTCCAATCCTAACTGGATTGAGGAACTGAAACTCACGCCTTTTGATAGCCTACATTTCGCTCCCTACCAGGCTTCGATTCCTCCTACTCCTTACCAACAGTACATAGCTCAGACTCTGCTTGTCGCTTTCTCCCATTTATCCTTCGAAGTCCTTCGAGATGACATCCCTCACAAGAATTTATTATGGTCTTGTGATAGTTTTTCTCGAAACCACATCATCAATCCTGTGGCCCAGGCTGAACTTCATACTTTCTTGGATCAACTTCCCCTTTTACTCAACTAGCACACAAATGCTTCTATTACTAGTGAGTTGCCGGAGAATACTTATGCTGCTCACATTCAAGTTCAGTATGAAGCAAAGAATCTTCTCGAAGAATGTGAAAACTTTAAAAACCAAAATCCAGAGTATGAGGAAGATGCACTATGGGTGATGCACCTGAAGAGAAAAAAATAAACGAGATGGAGAAGGCACTTAAACAAACAGAATTTGAAATAAAGGCCCAACAACTCTTTTTCCAACTAAGGGCTCATCAATTAGATAAACCAAATTTAGATAAGATAGAAGATAGGTTAGAAAAAGAATATGTATTTATTGAATTTTGCTGGACAAAGTTCTATGATCTTGTGACTTTGTCTATTCCTTATTTTTACGAAATTGAGAATGTAGCCAAGGAGGTTTCCCCAATGTAAACATTACTTATCAATAAAACTGGGTTTCTCAAATTTCAGTTGTTATGGTCTGGTGTTATGTTCCAATTGCATGGTTAACATAATCTATGTGAAAAACAGCTTTGAACTCACCAATCTTAGTTCGAAACCAAGTTTAAGTGCTTCGAAGTATGGAATTTTTTTTTAGAAGTTACACTGCTTACTCTTAAAAAGCTCTCCCAGATAGAAAATTCAAGGTGAAATTTCATGTAAAGGTAAGTCTTTTGGGTTTCTTCACTTTTTGACCAAGAACTGGTTTTGTAGTGCTTACTTATTTCAGAACCCAAAACTTAAAACAGGATAAGCATTCCAAAGACTCATTCGAAGGATATTACCTTATAAAGATGTCCTAGGAGTATGCTTATAATACCTTCGAAGAGAACAAGCTGTAACTAATGTCTTTCTAAGGCATAAGCTCCAAAGATCTTGAAAGGAAACTGGCTTCGAAGCCTATAGTTGGCTTCGAAGCCAAGCTGAGCATTTAAAATATACTTCCCTCCCAAAACTTACTCTTAAAAGAGACTTTCTATGATGTGGTTTTGAGACCCCTTGTGTTTTGAAACTAGAGTTTTAATTCCTCATGAATCAAAACCATCAAATAATTTATTTCGGGTATACTTGACCCATTGGGTTGACTTGGTAATTTTTTGGACGGAAAGGTTTAAAACCCTTTTCCTTCACGCTCTATCTATTCACTTGCCCAAAATTTCCCTTCTTATCCCTATTGCTCTTATCTACAACTTTTCACTCTTTATCCACCTTCTTCTTTCAACTCCTCGATAATGGCTTCTTCTCCTCTAAAAGTACCAGTCGTTAAGTACGTGAGCCTTATCTGTGGCTTTGAGAAGACTCATTAATGGGGAATGTGACAAATACAGAGCTGGTGAACGATGTGCTGTCGATAGACACATCCTCATTCCTTGTCACCATGCTCAAGGAGAATATGTGCTCGGACCCATTTTTAGGGAGCCCTTGCTCAACTCCCTACCTTATACTCGCGTCTAGAGGATCATTGCCTCTTTTACGATGGTGGCCTTGACTGGGGAGCTGGAGGTTGAACCGACCTCACTGTTATTGGCCCACCCTAAGGCCTGAATATGAGGAATGGTACGATCGAGTTGTTCTTGCTAGGGTATTGGACCTTCAAGAACTTTGTCTCCTCGACGCCCTTCGATTAGCCAGGTTTTCTATTTCTGAAGACCCTTTCCTCATATCCGCTGCACTCTGTTTTTGGAATCCATCTTTCAATTTTTTCCAATTTCGATATGGTATGATGGCTCTTACTGTTCTTGATCCATCTCTTAGGGTTATTCCCCATTGGTACTCTTTTTTGCCCTGATTACCCCGACCTTAATGTGCCTTTTTTCCATTCCCCCTCTTAACTCCTCCTTTGGTGATTTCGCAAATTCTGAAAACCAAATGGAGGGCCTTGTAACAGATCGAGAATTCTTCTATTTTCTTCTATACTGGCTTTGCAAATTCTTATTTTACACTTCTTCTCAGAGGATTATGCCTGAGTTTGCCCCTCATGTCCAGGCTTTTTCTTTGGGAAAGAAGATAGCTCTAGCTTCATATGTTTTAGGCCACGTATCTAGAGTCTGCTCCCAGTTTTGTGAAAAACCTTTAGATGCCAACCAAGGGAGGTCATTTTGGATATTGTAACTTTGGCTATTTGCCTACTTTACCGATTTACACTCCAGATGTCTGAGGTTTTTGGTACCAAACCCTGCTACTTATGGAGAAAAATACGCTAGAGTTTCACTCTACCCTTCCAACTTTGCTTACTACTTCACCTTTTTCCACCAACTTCCAGCTTCCTCTTCTTCTCAAACCTTTTTCTATCCCTTCAAAGCCAATGTTGGCCCAACATGGTTAAGGACCTTCTCGGCTGACAGAAACTGCTCCCAACCTCAACACAAGGACATGTGGGCTTCTATCTTAACTCCAATGAAGCTTTTTATTGGCACTTTACACCCTCGAGCTTACAAATGCATAGCAGAAACCATTGCCCTACTCAATTTGCTATGCAATTTGGGCTTACCCAGGGGATCCCTATCCCTCTATGTAGCCAAACTAACCCAAATCTTGTCACTAGAGAGTTGAAAGTGCAAAAAACCAAGTTAGAGGAAGCAACCTCCAAATTGATTCAACACTTGATCGAGTTTCAATTCATTCCCTTCATCCTATAAGGTACTGCACTGAGAAGGTACCAGAATTGGTGGACGGCCAACATGGAGGTGCTGTTGGCCATTTCCCCTGAGGATTTGTTAGTAGGATTAGATGTGTCCTCTCAGGCTAAACCCAAGGGTACTGGGATTTCCGCTACTGCTTCCATTCTTCCTGCTATCCCAGCTCCTACTCTTGCTGTGTCAGCCCCTCTTCCTAGAGTCACTAGGGCTGCTTCGAAGAAAGGTACTCATTTCTTCTTTTCTTTCTCCTTTCCTTTTATAATATTCCGTTTATTTGCTTATGGCCTTTATTTAATGCAGAAACCTCTCAGAAAGACTCTCATCAGAGAGCTCGAGCCTTAACCATTCTCAGGAGCAAGTAACAACAGCAAAAGAAGAGAAAGGTCCTACTTGACCCTGAAGAATAAGAAGTATCTGCAGCTTATACGGACAAGGAGGAGGCAGAGGAGGAGAAAGAATTGCCATTAAAAAGAAAAAAGAAAAAGGTGACAATCTCTCTTTCTGATTTTACTGAGGACCCTACTCACAAGGTAGCTGCTAAGGCAATGGAGAGAAAACAATCCAAGGAAATAATTGTCTTCCAAAGGTCTGAGAAAAGGAGACAGCAACAGATACTAAGGGATGAAACTGCTGTTATTGATACACTCCAAAGGGAAACAACAAGGAGTTAACAAACTGCTGAGCACTATACTCTTCGTAGTTCTCCAACCATCACTACCATTTCTAAGGCTAGTAATTTCTCTTAATCCCTGTGGTAATTTCCTTTCTCAAGATTTCAGCATAAAAACTCACAATTGCTTCTTATTTTTTGATTCGCAGCAACAGTTATTCCACATTCCCATCCTTCAATACTGGCTTCTTCTGTTTTGCTTGAAAATGAAAGGTCATTAGAGACAGCCTCAAAAAGGAGAAAGAAAAACAACACCAAAGTGCCTTTAAGTATAGAGCCCATCCAAATAGTACTTCCACTTCCTGGACCTACACTTTCCATACTTCTTTGAGGCCAAGCATCCATCTTTCTTATGCCCGAGCTTAACTCCATATTTGTCTCATCTAACCTTTGTCTTAGCCCAATTTACTCTTCTTATAGTCCTAGCTTCTCTTTCATCACCTAAGAGGGCCCCAGTTGTCACATCATCGTCAGTGATAGCTGGTGCTTTCAGAGAAGATACTGGTAGCTCACCAATTTCTTGTTCACCATCCAGCTCCAGTCCCTCTTTCTTTGATCTGCTGGTGGCCAAGACTATAGACACTGATGGGAGACCTCACACTCCTTTTCCAATTCGCATACAACCATCTCTTCCTTCCACTAGTGATTCATTTGTACTTTCAATGTCAGAAGAGGTGATGGATACTTTTGAAGGCCGGCTAGCTAGCCTATTTGACATGTCTTCCTCAATTCAATCAACCAACAATGAAGTTGAACCATTGGTCCTTGCTGACTCCCTCCTAGAAATTTTTAAGAGTTCCTTTACTATCAGCAGAGTTCTTTCGCCTCCAGTGGACTTGGGCTCCTGTTTGGAACTGCTGACATTATTCTCAAGGATTTCATTTGAAGCCTTACAAAGACCTATCATTAAGAATGATTTCCTCCAATGCCGCAAAGTTATTGAGTAATGCAACATGGCTATTTCAAGCCACTTATCCCAAGCATCAGCTACCATGGATTTCTATGTCAATATCTGCCATATTGCTAAAGCTGCAAAAGAGAAACTACTGAAGGACAAGGAATTTGTTTCCCATATACATGCTGAGATATTTGAATTAAAAGGACAACATTCTTTTGCTTCTCATTTTCGAACTTAACTTTTGGAGAAAAGGGCCCAATTAGAGAAAGAGTTAGAAGTAATTAACCTAGCCTTGGATCATACTGCTAAAAAGCTACAGATTACCAATCAAGGGCTAGCTGACCGTAGGCAGGACATGGTTACTGTCATGACCCAAATCTGCCCCTATAGGTTTAGCGTCGTAACTGGCCAGTAGTCCTTGATTTACCAAAGGCCTCTTAACAGGATAACATATAGTTAGGGGCTGCGGAAGCAAATATATAAAATTTACATTGTCCATTGAGTTATGAAAACGTACATGGGACAGATAATTTTAAATCTTAAAACTAAAATACAGTATTTATATGCCACTCCATGTACATACAATAGAAAAACCTTTTTGTAAATCAAAAGAAATTAAGTCTTACACATCTACAAAAACACAGCCTCTAAACATGACTTGACCAAGAACCTCCTCGGGAGGCACAAAGGCTGGTTGACCAAAAACTGAGTCACTAGGTCCTCAACTCTGAGCCTGGTTACGTGCCTAATCACTTACATATATAAAATAAATAGTGAGCGGGAGCCCAGTGAATAATAACAGAGCAAAGGGTTAAATGAATGATGTCTCATAATTAAGTCCGTGTGTAGAACCGATTCATATTCGTGATCTCATTCAATACATATATATATATATATATATATTTCATGAATCATGCTTGATCATTCATAGTTCATCTATTAGAGCTATCAGATCATATACAGAACATCATAGATCATACTTGTCAGTTCCATAGAGGAACCTCCGCCCGTATACGGATAACTTGCCAGTTCCATAAAGGAACCTTCGGACTGGGTACGGAAAACTTGCCAGTTCCATAAAGGAACCTCCAGCCAGGTACAGATAACATGCCAGTTTCATTAAGGAACCTCCGGTCCGGGTACAGATAGCATACTTGAATCATAGTATTAATGTCATATATATATATATATATATCAGAGATGAACAATTATTCATAGTGCGTAAACATAGCATTCATAGGACAAATCTTATTCTATATACAGAAAATAATTTAACTTGAACATAGCTTTACTAAGTCATTACTCACAAATAACTGGTGGCTCCAAATAGACGAGTAGAGTAGGCAATTCACTTAACTTGAGGCCCATGACCTACGTAACATGACAGATACATACATTGAAACACACGCTCGAATTATACATAACTTCTTTCATTTTTCCTTATTGTGTTTCTAGCCCTTATCCTCATTATAGTGTTTTAACCTTGGCCTAGGAATTCCTAGGATGGAATGAGGATGCTAAAATGTATTTGAAAACATTTTCCAAAACTTGCTGAAAACAGGGTCCACGCTCGAGCGTGGTTTTCCTCGCTCGAGTGGACATGCAAAATGTGGGGGTTCGCTCAAGCATAACTTCCTTCATTCGAGCGGTCTGCAAACTTTGAAAAAGTATTGATTGCTTGATTTTCTCGCACAACGGACGCTCGATCCCTGCTCGAGCGTGAGACTCAGACCTTCGCTCGAGCGTGACTTTCGTCGCTCGAGCGATCTGCAAAAACACATGAACTTCTGGGAGCATGCATTTCATGCTCGAGCGGACTTCTGGTCGCTTGAGCGTAGAATCCGACGCTCAAGCGGAAGTGCAAAATCTGAAATTTCCAGGTTGCATTCTCCAGCTCCAAGCTCGAATTCTACACCCCAAAACTCATCTTCTTGGGCCAAAATTCTGGAGAACATCTAGGAACTTGTAAAATATCGTGGTTTGAAGATCATTTCACGAAATCCAGGCCCAAAAGTATGTCAAACATGCAACAATTCAACTTGAAATGTAAAAACATGGTATGAACATGACATGCATATGTTCACTTGAGTTCATGGCTTCTAAAACATGATCAAATGTGATCCATTGATGAGAAATGTTATGAATTCTTCAACTTATGCTAGAATTACAACATGCATGGGGAAAATCTTTGAAAACAACTTCAAAATGCTATAAATATGCATGCATGTATGGAATGACTTATCTTTCTTCAATTCTAGCTCAATCCTTATATGAATTCATCTAATTCACTTGTTTTCATACATTATTCAACTACATTGCAAGGCCAAAGACTAAAACTCTTACCTAGAGTCTAAGTTGCACAAGTGAGGAAGTTTCAATTCCCAAATTCTTTGCAAATCTCCAATAATTCCTAGCAATTTTCCCCTATCCCAACTTTTGATCCCAATTTTCTTCTATCTCACTCTATCTCTCCCACGTTTTTTTTTTTTTTTGCTTGTGTATGTGTGAGCTCAAATGTATTGAAATGAAGAAAAGAAAGGGTGAAGGCATATAAGAAGCCTTATATAAGCTCACTTAATGAGAATTAATTAAAGCTAATTAAGTGGGCATTAATTTAATCGTTCCAAGTCAAATTTTGATTAAACCTACCATAATGTTCTAAAAATTCCAAATAGCACATAAATCAAGTCAATTTCCGAATCGGATACCGATAAGGCCTTTAATTCGCAAACCGAATAAAAACAAGAACAGATCTTTCTACGTTAAAGAGATATAAACACAAAATAATGCAATGCACATGTAATTAACTCAGGATTTCTTCTTAATTACTTGTTAGGCATACTTAAGCATGAATTAGCACTAATCATGGGTCAGGGTTGTTACAGTCTTCCCCCCTTAAAGAGTTTGGTCCTCCAAACTCGAATTACCTTCATTTTGGAAGAACACTGGATTCAAAGGAAACAACTCAGGGTATCTTCTCATCATGT
Source organism: Camellia granthamiana (assembly GCA_036172215.1). NCBI lineage: Eukaryota > Viridiplantae > Streptophyta > Magnoliopsida > Ericales > Theaceae > Camellia > Camellia granthamiana. The sequence goes on from CM069908.1 coordinate 138,397,037, forward strand.
CTTCTTCTATCTCCCAAGTTGCATAAGTTCCTCTATGATTCTGCTAATCAACCTTCACTAACGAAATTTCTTTGTTCTTCAATCTTTTGATTCGACGGTTCACAATTTGCATCGGCCTCTCCTCGTATGTATAATCCTCTTTTTGAAGTACATGAGTCGGCTCAATCACATGTAGCAAATCTCTTAAATAATCTCGAAGCATAGAGATATGAAAGACATTGTGCATGTTTTCCATCACTGGAGGTAAGGCTACTCGGTATGTTACTGAATTAATCTTCTCGAGAATCTCATATGGCGCAACATATCTTGGCGCCAGCTTGCCCTTAACGCCAAACTGGGCTTGCCCTTTCATAGGGGTCACTTTTATGAACACATGATCACCAACTTCATACTCCCTATCTCTTCTCAAGACATCGCATAGCTCTTGTGTCAGCTCTGTGCAGTTCTTAGGCGTTGTTGAATCAGTTTCACTTTCTCAGTTGTTTCTTGCACCAGGTCTGGTCCCAATAACGGTCTATCACCTACTTTGGCCCAACAGATCGGAGATCGGCATTTTCTACCATACAAAGCTTCGTAAGGAGCCATACTGATACTTGAATGGTAGCTATTATTATACATAAACTCGGCCAATGGTAAGTAGGTTTCCCAACTGCCTTAAAAGTCTAGAGCACACATTCGTAACAAGTCTTCCAACGTTTGAATGGTTCGTTCAGATTGGCCATCTGTCTATGGGTGATAAGCACTACTTAGCCTCAATTCAGTTCCCAGAGCTTGTTGTAGACTCTGCCAGAATCTTGAAGTGAACTTAGGATCTCTGTCAGACACCATAGATACTAGCACGCTATGTAATCTCACAATCTCATTAACATACAAGGTAGCCAACTTATCCGCATTATACAATGATTTAACGGGTAAGAAATGTGCGGATTTAGTTAAATGATCAACAATTACCCAGATAGAATCCATACCTCGAGATGAGCGAGGTAATCCCACAATGAAGTCCATGGTGATATGCTCCAATTTCTATTCTGGTATTGGAAGCGGTTGTAGCAAACCAGCGGGCCGTTGATGTTCAACTCTGACTTGTTGGCAATGCAAACATCGGGCCATAAAATCTGTAATGCTCTTCTTCATTCCAGGCCACCAGAAATTCTATTTCAAATCATGATAAATCTTTGTATTTCCCGGATGCATAGCAAATTTCGAACTGTGAGCCTCAGTCATGATGCGTTTTCTTAAGTCAAAACAATCCAGCACACAAAGACGACTCTGAAATTTCAACACATTGTTTTCAAATACAAACCTGGGCCTTGGTTTTGAGTTAATTTCATTCACGATCTTGTTCAAGAACTCATCTTGCAGTTGTTTCTCTTTAATTTCTTCGATAATTGCAGGTTGGGCGGAGAGAGCAGCTAAGATTTCACCTTGTCTTTACAATACAACTTCAATCTCACCCTTTTCCAAGTCACATAGCAATTCTTTCTGATCGGTAAGTAAACATGACAAATTTTCTATTGACTTTCAGCTCAAGGCATTTGCTACAGTATTAGCTTTTCCGGGATGATATAAAATTTGCAGATCATAGTCTTTGATTAGTTCCAGCCATCTTCTCTGTCTCATGTTCAGTTCTTTTTGGGTAAAGAAGTATTTCAAACTTTTGTGATCGGTGTATACTTCACAAGTCACACCATACAGATAATGTCGCCAAATTTTCAAAGTAAACACCATAGCTGCTAATTCAAGGTCATGTGTTAGATAATTCTTTTCATGTGGTCGAAGTTGCCGAGAAGCATAAGCAATCACCTTACCATTTTGCATTAATACACAACCTAAACGTTTATAGGATGCATCGTTGTAAATCTAAAACCCATTAGTTCCATTAGGCAAAGTCAAAATCGGTGTGGTAACCAATCTGGTCTTCAACTCTTGAAAGGCAGATTCTCTTTGATCGTTCCAATCAAATGAGATATTTTTTTGGGTTAACTGAGTCAATGGCATAACAAGTTTTGAAAAGTCTTTCACAAACCTGCTGTAGTATCTTGCAAGTCCTAGAAAACTTCTAACTTCTGACACATTTGTCGGTTTGGGCTAGTCCACAATAGCTTCAATTTTCTACGGATCTACTGATATGCCATCCTTGTCGATCACATGTCCCAGAAATGCTACGCTGTCAAGCCAAAACTCGCTCTTAGAAAATTTGTATATAACTTCTTTTCTCTCAAAATCTGTAAGGTAGTTTTCAGATGATTCTCATGTTCTTCCCTACTTTTAGAATAGATTAATAGGTCAACAATGAATACAACAATAAACTCATCAAGAAATTGTTTGAAAACCCCTATTCATCAAGTCCATGAAAGCTGCCGGTGCATTTGTTACCCCAAACGGCATGACTAAAAATTCATAATGTCCATATCTGGTTCGAAAAGCTGTTTTCTTCACATCTTCTGCCTTGACCTTCAATTGATGATACCCGGATCTAAGGTCAATTTTAGAAAATACTTGGGCTCCCTGGAGTTGGTCAAACAAGTCATCTATTCGGGGTAGTGGGTATTTGTTCTTCACGGTAACTTTATTCAATTCACAGTAGTCTATACATAACCTCAAAGACCCATCCTTCTTCTTCACAAATAAGATTGGAGCACAGCAAGGTGATGTGCTTGAACGAATAAATTTCTTGTCTAAGAGTTCCTGGAGTTGAACTTTCAACTCTTTGAGTTCCGAAGTTGACATTCTATAGGGGGTCTTGGAGATAGGTTGTGTTCCAGGTACTACATCAATTGTAAACTCAATCTCCCTATCAATCAAGTCCCCGGACAGGTCATTAGGAAACATATTAGGAAAGTCACAAACTACAGGAATAGTCTCCACACTGGTACCATTCGAAGATACAATCATTACATAGCACAAGTAACCCCGACAACCTTTTCTCAACAATTTCCTAGCTTTCATAATTGAAATCAAATACGGTGGAGAAACCACCCCATTTCCAGTAAAAACAAATTCGGGCACTCAAGGTGGTCTAAACACAACAGATTTACTTGCACAGTCAATGGTGGCATAGTATTTAGTCAGCCAATCCATACCCAGAATATAATCAAAGTGATCAATGCTCAAGGGCAGTAAATCAACATACAATGTCATTTCACCAATTACAATATCACATGTTGGATAAACATAAGCACACATCATAGAACCCCTAGTCGGTGTAGGCACAGATAATAAATAATTCATAGGTTCTAACAGTCTAGTTAATTTCTAAGAAAAAACATGCGATACAAATGAATGCGTAGAACCAGAATCAATCAGCACATAAGCATTCTAAGCACAAATAGAAATTGTACCTGACACGACAGATTCGGTGTTCTGTGCATCACCAGGGACCAAAGCAAATACCCTTCCTTGTCTTAGTGTTTCGTTCCCGGTATTACCCTTGGCATTAGTTCTTGTATTGGTTTTCGTTACGGGAGCAGATTCGGCTGAACTTGCTACTGGATGGTTTGTATTATCGAACCTCATTGGTCAATCTCTAAGCATGTGGCCGGTCTTGCCACACCGAAAGCATGCACCCGACACACGATGGCACACGTCTGTATGATTTCTTCCGCATTCAATACAGGTTGGCTTAGACCCACTACTTTGGCTTGAACTACTAGAAGTTCCAGTATTTTGCTTTTTGTTCATAGAGAATGAACGACCCTTCCAAAAATTGGATCCGGATCTTTTGCTTCGCCATTTAGTTGTTGATGCCTTAGCTTGGTTCTTTGCTGCCAAAATGGCTTCTGCCATTAATGCCCTGTCGAGTACATTCACATACGTAGGTAGGTTGAGGACTCCTACCCTGTAATAACCCTCGCCACTGATTATTGATAACCCGACTGATTACTACTAAACTGAGACTGAACATGATTAGTAATCGAATTGATTGAAATACTGAACTGACTGATTGAATGCGCTAGTTCAAATGCATATCTATCTGTTAACTGTTAAACTTATCTGTCCATGTTTTATGTTTTAAATTGCGAATTGAAGGCCTTATCGGCGGCCGAATCTGAAATCGATTGATGTTTTATGATCATTAGAATTTATAAGATTTTATGGCATATTTATCTGAAATGTGATTCAGTATGATTAAATTAGATTAAAATAAGCTAAATTGCATAGTTGGCTCTAATTACCAAACTACCACTTAGTGGGCCAAGTCTTAAGCCTTTAGTTGATTCACATATGTGAGCCTTAACACATTTCCTCAACCATTTCATGTCTCAACCGACTGGGGAGAGAGAGAGTGGGAGATTTGAGTGCAACTTGATGGTTTTGCTTGAAATCTTGAGGAATTGAAGGAGTTTTGCATAATTGAACCTCTAGACTTGTAATTGAGGAACCTAGGTATGAATTTTATCCTCTTAATTGTGTATTTAAGTTCTATCTAGCATGGATCATGGTAGTTTAAAGAGCTAAGTCAAGAATTGGTCTTTTAATGTTGAATTAAAGCTCATTCCATGCATGCATGTTGCCCTTCATGAGTTTTGAGGTGTTTGTTCATGGAATTACTCATGCATGTTCATATTTTTACAATGGACCATGAATTCATCTTGTTTTTGGAACAATTGGCTCATTAGAGCAATTATTTGAAGCTTGAAAGTTGTTTAAAGTCTTGCATGTCCAATTGAAGTTATGTTCTTGAGTTTTGGTTTGAAATTGAGTTGAATTGATCTTCCTGTGGGGCTTTGGTTTTACAATTGAGCTTTGAATCATGTAATGTTATGAGTTTTGAAATGTTTTCCAGAAAATTAGCCCAAAAAGGTTGGATTTGATACATTTGAACTTGGTTTTGAGCTTGAGGTTCGAATCTGAGAATTCCAGATTTTGAACTCACGCTCGAGTGGGGTTACTGGCGCTCGAGCGTGAAAATTGTGCTCCCAGCATTTTGTTGTGTTTTGCAGTCCGCTCGAGAGGGGTAATTTACGCTCGAGCGGGACATTGTGTCTTACGCTCGAGCGGGTGTCGAGCGCCCAATCGAGCGTGAATTTCACCCATCCAGCACTTTTGACTGTTTTGCAGTACGCTCGAGCGGGTAATTCTACGCTTGAGCGGAAACCTTTGTCTGCATGTCCGCTCGAGCGGAGTAACCTACGCTCGAGCGGGACCCCTGCTTTCTGAAAATTTTGAAAATGCTTTCCTGAATGCATCTTTGAATCCTCATCCCATCTTAGGCATTCTTAGGCCTAGTTTAAGGCATCTTAATGAGGATATAGATGTAGAACCACACCGAGTCTAAGTAGGGACTAAGTCTTTGATTCCCGAATGTGAACTTAGTGTGTGTTCATCCTGTAAACTGTGTAGGGTTGGCATCTGAGGACGCAGGGTTGGCATCTGAGGACGCGGGGTTGGCATCTGAGGACGCGGGGTTGGCATCTGAGGACGCGCTCTAGCTTAACTGTAGCCTAGAACTCTGTGAGTAACAGCTGTGTAAAGATATGTTCAAATATGAATATCTTCTGAATGGTTAAACTGTACTGTTTCTGAATTGATACTGTTAACTGAATGAATGTATGTCCTCTATTTTGAACTGTATTGTGGCATCCATATCAACTACTGTTACTGTTACTGCTACTGTTACAGAGATCTCTGTCGGTTCCCATGTTGGAACCACTACTGTTCACTGATATGATGGCCATCATTGACTGTTCGGTCTTTTAAGACCTACTGTTTACTGTACTGCTATGCTAATGGATGTACCACATATGACTGTTATACTGATGACTGAAATACTGATTTAATGAACTGTTTTCATTACTATAAGAACATTCATTCTCAACCTCTTTACGCATTATGTTATTCACTGGGCTTTAGCTCACTGCTCATATATATATGTAGGTGTACAGGCACCGGACCGTTGCTAGAAGCGTCGGGGTAACTCCAGTTTTGTCAAGCCAACCTATGTGCCTCACTGCGAGGTTCCGAGCCTGTTCCAAGCTAAGGCTACGGGGTGTTTTAGTTTCCCCCTTTCTGTTTTGTTTTGTATAGACTGTAGAGACTGTTACTATACTGTTTTAATAGGGATTAAATCCCTGTCCTGAATGATTGTAAATGTTGTACATACTGCTTTGCACTGATTGTATACATGTATGAAAAGTCTTTTGCATACAGACTGTCACAGCTCATTGGACATTGTTTAAATTACTGTTTTGGCTTCTGCCAGCCCCTGTACTCTGTTTTACTGTTCTACTGTTAAGCAGGCCTTCGGTAATCACGGATTACTAGCCGGTTACGGTGCTAAACCCATAGGGGCGGGTTTTGGGTCGTGACATACCCGATCTAATATCTCCAAATCCAAACCACTTTCAAATTTCCATGCTTTCTTGTAGTTAGTATCCACTATATGTGGAGCAAACCGAGCCAATTCAGTAAACTTGGTTCATACTCAGCCACTGACATTTTGTCTTGTTTGGGTTCTTGAAATTCAGATACTTTCTAATCTCTGAAGCATTGGGGAAAATACTTTTCATAAAAGATCTCATGGAATTAAGCCCACGTCATGTTTTCATTGGCATTTCAAATCAGTAACCACCATTTCCGGGCTTCATTTTTTAATGTATAAGTGGCCAAGAGAACTTTTTGCATTTCGGAGTAAGGAAATACTTCGAACAGTTTTTCCATTTCCAATAGCCATGTTTTCTGCCTTCAGCGGTTCACTACCACCCACGAAAGTTGGTGGTTTCATTTTCATGAACTTCTGAGTTAGGTTGATTATATCACTGTTATCTGGCTTATGTTGCACTAGTAGAGGTGGGAGAGGCATGGGTTGCTGCCTCTATTGTTGTGTCATAGCTTCGGTCAATGCTGCAAGCATCTATTCCATTAAGCTCATGCGAGCCTCTGAGGATTCACTCGTATCGTTACTTCTTGCGTACTCCATAGTGCTATAGGGAACAAGGTAATAATAAATAGAGGAATAATCTTATTCAGTTCTTTCAAGTTCATTTATTCAGGTTCAACTTCAGTTTTCACTTTTATAGAGATTATCACGCACTCACACATGCTGATAAAATGTGCCTAACTTCTTACTAGGACAACCAAAGCTCATATGGACTCGTGTGTGCGGTAGAACACGTGCTTTGATACCATTCTGTCACGACCCAAACCTTCCCCTATAGGTTTAGTATCATAACCGGCCAGTAATCCTTGGATTACTAAAGGCCTCTTAACAGGATAACATATAGTTAGGGGCTACGGAAGTAAATATATAAAATATATATTGTCCATTGAGCTATGAAAACGTACATGGGACAGATAATTTTAAATCTTAAAACTAAAATATAGTATTTATATGCCACTCCATGTACATACAACAGAAAAAACCTTTTTGTAAATCAAAAGAAATTAAGTCTTATACATCCACAAAACACAGCCTCTAAACATGACTTGATCGGAAAACTCTTCGGGAAGCACAAAGCCTAGCTGACCGACCAAAAAACTGAGTCGTCAGGTCCTCAACTCTAAGCCTGGTCACGTTTCTGATCACCTACATATATAAAATAAATAGTGAACAGGAGCCCAGTGAATAATAACAGAGTAAAGGGTTAAATGAATAATGTCCCGTAATTAAGTCTGTGCGTAGAACCGATTCATATTCGTGATTTCATTCAATGCATATATATATATTTCAAGAATCATGCTTGATCATTCATAGTTCATCCATTAGCACTAACAAATCATATACAGAACATCATAGATCATACTTGTCAGTTTCATAGAGGAACCTCCGGCCGGGTACAGATAACTTGCTAGTTCCATAAAGGAACCTCCGAACTGGGTACGGAAAACTTGCCAGTTCCATAAAGGAACCTCCAGCCGGGTACAAATAACGTGCCAGTTCCATTAAGGAACCTCCAGTCTGGGTACAGATAGCATACTTGAATCATAGTATTAATGTCATATATATATATATATATCAGAGATGAACAATCATTCATAGTGCATAAACATAGCATTCATAGGACAAATCTTATTCAATATACAGAAAATAATTTAACTTGAATATAGCTTTACTAAGTCATTACTCACAGATAACCGGTGGCCCCAAATAGACAAGTAGAGTAGGTAATTCACTTAACTTGAGGCGCGTGACCTACATAACATGACAAAATACATACAGTGAAACACACGCTCGGATTATACGTAACTTATTTCATTTGTCCTTAGTGTGTTTATAGCCCTTATGCTCATTATAGTGTTTTAACCTTGGCCTAGGAATTCCTAGGATGGAATGAAGATGCTAAAATGTATTCGAAAACATTTTCCAAAACTTGCTGAAAACAGGCTCCACGCTCGATCGTGGCTTTCCTCGCTCGAGTGGACATGCAAAATGTGAGGGTCCGCTCGAGCGTAACTTCCTTCGCTCGAGCAGTCTGCAAACTTTGAAAAAGTACTGGTTATTTGATTTTCTCGCTCGACAGACGCTCGATCCTTGCTTAAGCGTGAGACTCAGACCTTCGCTCGAGCTTGACTTTCATCGCTCGAGCGATTTACAAAAACACATCAACTTTTGGAAGCATGCATTTCACGCTCGAGCGGACTTCTGGTCGCTCGAACGGAAGTGCAAGATTACAGGATCGTCGCTCGAGCGTAGAATCCGATGCTCGAGCAAAAGTGCAAAATCTGGAATTTCCAGGTTGCACTCCCCAGCTCCAAGCTCGAATTCTACACCTCAAAACTCATCTTCTTGAGCCAAAATTTTGGAAAAACAACTAGGAACTTGTAAAATATCATGGTTTGAAGATCATTTCATGAAATCAAGGCCCAAAAGTATGTCAAACATGCAACAATTTAACTTGAAATGTAAAAACATAGTATGAACATGACATGTATGTGTTCACTTGAGTTCGTGGCTTCTAAAACATGATCAAATGTGATCCATTGATAACAAATATTATGAATTCTTCAACTTATGCTAGAATTATAACATGCATTCAGAAAATCTTTGAAAACAACTTCAAAATGCTATAAATATGCATGCATGTATAGAATGACTTATCTTTCTTCAATTCTAGCTCAATCTTTACATGAATTCATCTAATTTAATTGTTTTCATACATTATTCAACTAAATTACAAGGCCAAAGGCTAAAACTCTTACCTAGAGTCTAAGTTGCACAAGTGAGAAAGTTTTAATTCCCAAATTCTTTGCAAATCTCCAATAATTCCTAGCAATTCTCCTCTATCCCAACTTTTGATCCTAATTTTCTTCTATCTCACTCTCTCTCTCTCCCACGTTTTTTTTTTTTTTGCTTGTGTGTGTGTGAGCTCAAATGTATTGAAATGAAAAAAAGAAATGGTGAAGGCATATAAGAAGCCTTATATAGGCTCACTTAATGATAATTAATTAAAGCTAATTAAGTAGGCATTAATTTATTCGTTCCAAATCAAATTTTGATTAAACCTACCATAATGTTCTAAAAATTCCAAATAGCACATAAATCAAGTCAATTTCTGAATCGGATACCAATAAGGCCTTTAATTCGCAAACCGAATAAAACATGAACAAATCTTTCTACGTTAAACAGATATAAATACAAAATAATGCAATGCACATGTAAATAACTCAGGATTTCTTCTTAATTACTTGTTAGGCATACTTAAGCATGAATTAGCGCTAATCATGGGTCAGGATTGTTACAGCTACAGCCATTTAGTTGTTTCCATCCCTTAGGAGTAGAGAATCAATTGCAAGGGAACAACTCAAGCATTGTACTGATTTATAAGCCAATTTATGGCTACATGTATTTATTCTTTATGAAATGAAAACTTTTTATTATCTATTTGAGTGTCTCATGCTCTCTCATTAATTTATTTAGCACTCTCTACACTTCTTGTGTCTCCCACATAGTTGGATAATAAGGCTTCGGGTACCTGCCATTAATTTTCTTTGGATGCACATAACCATTTAGGTTCCTTAGACGGTAAGCTTCTCCAGGGAAGACTTTATGAACCTGATATGGTCTTTTCCAATTAGATGACCATTTGCCAAATTTATGGCTCTTAATGCCTATTAGAAGTATTGTCTTCCATACCAAGTCACCTTCATCAAAGCTGATGTACTTGACTTTTTTGTTATAACTTCTGGCTATCTTTTTCTTTTGGAAAAGGATATTGTTTAATGCCAAGATTCTAGCCTCATCCACGTGTTCTATTTCCAAGAACATGCTTTGATGATATTGCTCAGAAGTTAACTGGTCTTGGCCTTTCACCCTTTAGGACTCAATGTTAGCTTCCACAAGCAAAACTGCATCATGACCATACACTAAGGCATAAGGAGTGATTCCTGTACTTGACTTTGGAGAAGTCCTATAAGCCCATAATACATCTAACAACAAGTTATATCAATCTCTAGGATTGTCTTCCACAACTCTTTGTATTTCTTTTTTTAAGAACTTATTAGATGATTCTGCCTGACCGTTACTTGTGCATAATAAGGGGTGGAATTAATAAGGCTAATTCCAAATTCTACTGTGAAAGATTTTTTACCATCTTTCCATCGAATACAGTCCTATTATCTATAGTTATGGTCTGTGGGATGCCAAATCTGTGAATCAGATCTTTAATAAATCCACTAACTTCAGTTTGATCCACAGCCTTATATGGTTTAGCTTCGACCTATTTAGTGAAGTAATCCGTGGCCACTAGGATGAAACAATGGTGCTTCGAGGAGGGTGGATGTATTTTTCTTATCATATCCATAGCCCAACCTCCAAATGGCCAAGGCTTCACAATTGCATGCAAATCAGTTATTGGCATATGTCTTATCATGCCGTACTTTTGGCATGCTTAACAACCTCTAGCATACTTTATACAGTCTTTAAGGATGGTTGGCCAATAATAGGAATGCCTTCGAAGTAACCATCTCATCTTCACACCAAGCTGATGGGCACCACAAATGCCTTCATGTACTTCAGCCATAGCCATCAATGCCTCACTTGGCTCTAAACATTCCAATAATAACCTATATGCTCCCCTTTTGTACAGAGCATTACCATACACTATATTCTACATGGACTGTAATTTAATCTTTCTATTGGTCTTCGAAGATAGGCCAGTCAAGTATTGCGTGATTGGATATATCCAATCCTGATCTTGTAAGTCATTATGATTGACTTCCAACATAGTGCCCTTTTTAACTAATGGTGGTATTAATTTTTTATATGTTGCTTGACTTATGTTCAATTGAGTGTCATACATTCTTTTGAAATTCGAAGCCTTCTGAGCTACATCATTTGCTTTGTTATTCATAAACCTTGGGATATAAGTCACATTTGCTATATGAAATTGAGAAAGCAAATGTAATGCAACAATATAATATGGCAATATGCTTGCACTTTGACATTTGAAAATTTCTTTTACTTTGTTGACTACCAATTGAGAATCTCCAAATATGTCAACTACATGAGCTTGTAATCCAGTAAGTATTTCAAGCCCCCATTATTAAAGCTTCATATTCAGCTTGGTTATTGGAACAAGTAATTTCATCAACTCTGAAACCATGTGTGGTTTCTACCCTCTATGGTGACTTAATTACAACACCAATTCCAATCAGACCATTGGCTTTTGATCCATCGAACCACATTTGCCAAGGCTTAACATTGACCATGCCAAGATCCATTGTCACTTGGCTTTCTGTTTGACACGGATGATCTACCAAAAAGTTAGCGAAGACTTACTATTTTACTACCTTTTGGGGGACATATTCTAGATGAAACTCTGAAAGAGCCAACATCTATTTGCCAATTCTTCCTCTCAGTATAGGTCTAGATAACAGGTATTTAACCAAGTTTGTGGTTGCAATTACCAAGACGACAATAGGTAAAAGATAATATCTCAATTTCACTACTGTAAAGTACAATACGAGGCACAACTTTTCTACAGCTGAGTATTTACATTCACAAGAATTTAAAAACCTACTAAGGTAAAAAAATTGCTTGTTCCTTGCCTTCTTCATTGTCCTAGGCTAGGAAAACTCCCAATGAATCTTCTGTTACAGCAATGTATAATTTCAAGGGTTTATCTCTCCTTGATGGCATCAACACTGGAGGTTTAGCCAAGTAGGCTTTAAGTTCTTCGAACACAGTTTGATGCTCAGCTGTCCACACAAATTCTTTTTCATTTCTCAGCTTTAACAAAGAAGAAAATACTTTAGTTTTCCACACAAATTAACCTGACCAAGGAACTTTTGTAATTCTTTCTTACTTAATGGAGGTTTAGCCTCAATGATGGCTTTGGTTTTATTCTGATCAATCTGTATTCCCTTCTTGTGCACTACGTACCCCAAGAAGTTTCTAGCTGATACACCAAAACACATTTGAGAGGATTAAGCTTCAACTTAAACTTTCACATTCTTTCGAAAGTTGCTGTCAAGTGAGCTAGGTGCTCCTCCATAGACTGAGACTTCACAACAATATCATCAATGTAACACTCTAGGTATCCTCTAATGAGATCATGGAAGATAGTATTCATTGCCCTCTAATATGTTGCTCCAACATTCTCTAAACAAATGGCATTTTAACCCATTCAAATATGTCAATATTCCCAGGACACCTAAATGCTGTCTTATGGACATCTTCATCTGCAATGCAGATCTAGTTGTAGCCAGAATGTCCATCCATCATAGACAAAATCTTGTGTCCTGCTGAACTGTCCACCAGTAAATCTACTATGGGCATGGGGTATTCATCTTTTGGGGTTGCTAAATTCAGATTTCTAAAAAAGATGAATACCCCATGCCCATAGTAGATTTACTGGTGGACAGTTCAGCAGGACATAAGATTTTTGCTAAATTCAGATTTCTAAAATCGATGCATATCCTCAATTTACCATTCTTTTTTACCACAGGCACAATGTTGGACAGCCATTCAACATATCTGGCTGTTCTAATGAAGCCTACGTTAAAGAGCCTAAAAATCTCCTCTTTCACCTTCTGAACCACTTTAAGACTCATCCGTCTTGGTTTCTGCTTGTATGGCTTGAAATTAGGCTTCATATGGAGCCTATGTTCCACTAATGACCTGTCCAATCCAGGCAATTCATTGTACGACCAAGCAAAACAATCCTTATATTGTTTTAAGACAACCAATAACTGATTCTTGTCACAAGGACTTAACCAAGCACTAATGTAAGTGGGCTGCTGTACTGAATCTTTGCCCATATTGATTTCTTCTAAAGGGTCTTGTACTTGAGCACTCACTGATGCCCTTTCTTTATCTTCTTTCACCCTCGAAGCAACCCCTCTATCTTGTTCTGCGCCCACCTTTTCTGGTCTAACATCTTTACTTTCTTCTTCATAGACAAATTTGTCCTTAAAGCATTTTCTTGTATTTCTTGGACTTTATTTTCAATGTCCAATGCATAGTATTTACCAAGAGCCAAAGGTTTGGCTACTTGGTGCATCTGGCTATAGCCAACTATTATGGCTTCTTGCTTTTTCCTTTGTACTTTCTGGACTATTGCCTTTATGTCCAATGCTGAAAATTCGATTAAAGCCAATGGGTTGGCTTGTTGGTCTTGATCTCTCTGCCTACAACCAAGCATCATCATCATCTTTGTTGACGAACTCTTCATCAGCACTCTCCTGCACTAAGTGCTTCAAGTGTGCTACTTCCTTATTAGCCGTCACTTTGGCTGCTCCATCAGGCTTCCTCAACACACTGAGCGGTACAACCCTTTTAGTGTATAGCTTGGCCTCAGCAAAATCAGCACAAGCAATAAAAGGCTGCGGATCCCCATTGATTTCCTCTGTTTTCCCATTGCATAGAGCTATCATCACCTTTTGATGTAAAGAGAAAGGTACACACTTGTTGGTATGGATCCAGTCCCTGCCAAGCAAAGCATTATACTTGGCATTACTGTCTATAACAAAGAATGCTGTCATGCAGTCTCTGGTTCCCACACTCAGGTTGATAGGTAAAATACCCTGAGCCATTTGCTTGTCCCTAGAAAAACCAATAATGGTTATACTGATGGGGATCAACCTAGGATTTCTCTTTCTCAGCTTTTTCAAAGAGGACTTCAGAAGTAGGTTTACTGTTGTGCCATTGTCCACTAACACCCTGTTCATCTCTATCTCATCGAAGTAAGCTCTGATATACAAGGGCTTAACATGCTGGGTCATAAATATTGTGGGGTACTCAAACGGATATGAGAGATTAATGGTCACCTTTTCACATTCTTTGTCAGTTTCCATTGGCTTGGCCACTTCTGACTCATCTTGAATCATACTAACCTGTGAATCATCACTAGAAACTGGAATGGGGTCATCTTCCTGACCTTCCTGGTCTTCTTCTTCGGCTTGGAATTCCTGTGGTAACACATATACCATGTTCACTGGTACTGAAGGGAATGAGCCAAACTATACTACTGGCTGCAATTGCTCTTCTCCTGTTTGGGCTTGTTCTGAAGCTTGGGAGACATCCTCCATGCTACACTCTGATACCTCAGTACCAGTGGTGTTCTTCAAATTAACTCGTTTGTGATCTACTCCCGTTGGATTTCTGACCAAAAAAGTATGTTCAGCCATGAAAGCTTCAAACATCTCATCTTCAGCCAATTCTTTCATTTGGCCTAGTTCAACTTCTCATTCCGTTTCACTGTCGCTTTCCATCAAGGCCTTTTCTTTCTTTGTCTGGCCTTTCAACTAGGCCAATAAAGAACTCTCTCCGCTTTCCTTCAGATCCCTTTGGTACTGAGTGTACCTTCGTTGGATCTTTTTCTTTTGAGACCTAAAAATTACTCGAACCAGATCTGGTTCCTTTGTCTTTGGGTGTTTGAGTAATACCCAATTATTTGGAGCCACCAAAGGGAGGTTTAATCATTTTTCCCTTATCTCCAAAAACATTTCTTTGGGCATGTATTTCCTTAGGCTTTTTTGCCATGACAAACCAGTCTGGAACCCCAGATACCCATAAACTCACTAGCTCAGTTGTTGAACTTGCTTTCCCAGTCTTTGGAGCCACCTTCGAAGCTAACAGTTGAGGCCAATCACTGGCTCTAACACCCTGTCTCGAGCCTAATTCATGCCTTCTTTCAGGGTAATTGCCTTGCATCTTGTTCGAAGTTGACTTTGGAGGCCAATCACTAGCTCTGCTTTCCTGACTTAAGCCTAACTCATGCCTTCTCTCAGGATAATTGCCTTCCATCCGATAGTAATTGGGTGGTCTGAACTCATGTAGAGGTCTCTTACCCTTAGATTGCATTCTAGTGGCTGATGGTCTAGCCAAAAATAGCTGCTGTCTAGGATCAGTTGGGTGTGGCCTTCTGTTGTAAATGTTGGTTGGCTTAGGACATCTCTATACATTCCTGTAATGTTGTTTCCCATTAATTTGGGAGTCCTCTCAACCATTTGTAACTTAACTTGCACCTGGGACATATCATTTGCATAATAGTTGCCTCAAGAGAGTCATGATCCAGTGCTTCCTCACTAGAGTCATCCTTTTGATCTGCAAATCTTTGTCCATTTGTTGGTGCATTTCTAGTATCCTTCTTGAAAGCAGTCTAGCTGGCAATATGCATCTGCACATTAACCTCCTCCAATTCCTGCAAGGATAGATTTTGAAAATCTGGCATATCAACATTGGCTGCAGCCTCCTCAATCTCTGGAAACAGATTGGTGTCAATTTCCATAACTTTCTCTGCTTTGGCTGGAAACTTTAGCCTCCATTTTCGAATATGTTCTTGGATCTTGTCCCGAAAAACAATACAGTATTATTTAGTTGAATAAGACCAAGAATTGTGCCATTTACAATACATTTTTCCTTTAAGTTTTTCTGGGGTATGGATCTTAACTCCCTTTAGTAATTTTAGGATATTTGCTGTAAGCAAATGATCAAAAATGTCATCTGCTTTTGTTAAATCAAAAGAGTACTTCCTATGAAGGTTTTTCTTTTTAAACTGTTGGTCTATTGTACTGTCCTTTTGAATTAATGTCTCACAAGTCATAGGTTCTTTTCCTACAATTTCTGCCGCATCGATTTCATAATTAGGGTCCCTATAATAGGTTTTATATGATGCATTACTTCGATCATGTTCTTCCTCAAGTAAAGATTCATATCTAGACACCTTATAGGTTAATTCCACTAAGTCTCGAAACTCAGTTGAATCGAACTTCTTTCGAAGCCTAAACTCCAAACAATTTTGAGCCAATCTCACAAATTCAGGCTCTGGTAGAATGACCCTACACTTATTTCATGCTCTTTTGAATTTGACAATGAATTAAGCAGCCTTCTCATCAGGCCTTTGGCTTAGCCTTGCCAAATCTGTCATGGAAACCTCAAGCTCTGTTTTGAAGAATTGGGCATGAAATGCCTCTTCCATTTACTGCCAAGTTTGGACAGAGTCAGGTGTAAGATTAATATACCATGCAAAGACTACCCCAATTAAAGAATTTGGAAAGAGTCTCAATTTCATATAATCATTATTAGTGAAATTCATCACATTGGCCTGTAAACCTGACCATGTATTCTACTGTTGACTGGTTTCCATTTCCATAAAAGAGAGCAAAATCTGGTGTTCTAAACCCCCTTAGGTATTCATGTACCCTATCCACCCATTCTAGGTATGACTTTCTATATACAGAAGTTTAGACCCCCCAAGCCATGGGTCCACAAATCTCCCTGACAATATCAGTAATTTGGCCCCTAGGAACCATATTCTGTGCTTATTGGACTACTATTGGAGGAACAAACACAGGGTTTGGCGGAACTCCATGTGCTTGAGGTCCTCTTAGTCCATAGAGAGGTATATTTAGGATTGGCTGTCCCTATGGTACTGGTTGCTGTTGAGGGTATGGTTGACCTCTCTGGGCCTGTCCTGCGAAAGGTGCTGCAAGAAGAGGAACAAGTGTTGTTTCTCTCCCAGCCATAAGAAACCTTTCCAACCCCCCGGGTGTAAATTCGAACAAAAGATTAGTGAGCCCTTTAGTGCTAGGCATGGTTTTGAACATGGGATTTGGAAACATTCTCATGCCATTTTCTTGTGTTGGCCCAGATCCACCAATTTGTATGGCTTCGCTGTTAGGTAATGGCATATTTTGATTTACCAAAGGCCTCGAAGGAGGTTCATACCATGACTGAGGTACAGGTGATAGTTGTTCATAATTTTGATTACTAGTCTGACCATTAGTATGTTCATTAATTTGCATAGGCTGTTTATCTCTAGCCAATCTTTGTTGAAGAACATTTGAATTTTCCTCCATATGCCTTGTGATAGTTGGTTGATGGGAATTCATTCGATCCATAAAGGATGTTGCCCATTTTTCTATTGTATACATTAACTGCTGTCCCATGGCATCTACTAAGCCTCTCCACGGATTCATTGGCTAGGTAGACGAAACAGTGGATGGTCCAATTCCATGGCCTCGTCTGATATTCTGAACATGTGGTGCATGTTCCGAGGTGCTGGTCTGTTTGACCATAGGTTCTGATGAGATAGGTGCTTACATAGGATGCATTATTACATTATCCTCTAGATCAGATGCTTCTATCTCTCCTTCTACACATTTTTCCATGTGTTCATTTTCTCCTTGTCTCCTACGTCTAGCCATTTTAGAGTCCCACTGGGTATGCCAAAAATATATGTTGGCTTTTTTGATTTTCGAGAGTTAATAGTGTAAATTGAAGCATGCCAGCAATGATCAGTTAGTCCTTACAGAATTTGTAATTGCCAACCAATTATCAAACGATTATGTTGAAATTCTTTCAACCTCAATGCAGAGGACTTTTACTGGTGGTTTGTTTAGGAAAAAATTATGAACAATAACAAGTAAATATAATTCAGAAATCGAATTTCATTAAGCAAATGAAAATTTACAATGAAGTTACAATGACCCAACCTCGACGAGGTTCACAGCAACAAACTACTGAAAAACTATTCCTAGGGATTGAAGTGCAGTACAGGAATTGAAGTGCTGGAAATGTAAAACTGGAAAGAAAATGAAGTGAACTGGTTTCTGGATCTAAGTCTGTGTCTTTCATTTTGGGGTCTTCCTTGCTATTTATACTTCCCAGTGGTAATCGTCGAAGTGGATTTCCAACCGTCGAAGCGTCCTTCCATAATTACTGAACATGCTCTCTTACAGTTAGTCCCACTACGCCACTTTTGCAGTTAGGCTTTTCTCTTGATTTTGAATTTAAATTTATGAGTAACCGTTATACCACATCATCTTGTGTCTCTCAACTATTCCAGTGCTACGTAGATCCATTATTATCAATACGAACTGCCACGTGTCCGACCTTGATTGGCAACTCATATCAACTCCCCAAATTGCCATCCTCGTGTCATGTGTTAAGTTGTGTTTAGCTTATATAAAATATGTAGTCAACAGGTGCACACTTTTTAAAGAGTGTATATCATATATACTTTATAACTAAAAAAATAATATAATTTTAATTTTGTAAGTTATAATTAAAAAATATCATAATTAAACACAATATGAGACATAACTAAATAATTTATTAATCATAACTAAATATCATAACTAAGATGCATATAGTGGGGCTATTTGGTACAACTTTTAGGAGGTGATTGTAACTTATTTTAGTTTGAGAGTCTGTACCAAACTGTTTGGTGCAACTTTTACTTATAACTTATTAGACAAAAATAATTTAAATAAAGTAAAAAAATTTTGATTATTTAAAAATTCAAAAAAAAAATATTTTTAACTTTTAATTTTTAATTATCAACTTTTAACTTAAGAAAAATTACACCAGCAAAGTAGAATATCTTTTTTAAAGTAGTGTCCATTAGAATTTTATTCAGCTAAGTTGTGTGCGCACAAAGTTTGGCGAGACTTGCTAGCCTTTGTAGGTGGTATCATCTATCAACTTCACATACAACTGGTGAAACTATCGATTGAGAAAATCCAACCTGTTTTATTTATGGGTTGTTTGGGTGTCTTAAATAAGTGTATTTTTTATCTTTTTAGATTAAAAAATTAAGAAAAAAATATAGATGTTTGGATTAATTTTTTGACTTTTTACGAAAAAATATGTATTAAAAAATTGTATAAATAAATATATAGGAAAAGTTAGTGATGTAACCCGTACAGTCTGGCAGAGCAGTGGGCAGATTAGGAGATAGGAAATGATTGCCTCATTTTTTGGCTTGAATTGGACGGTGTTGTTCGGTCCTTGGAGGCCCACCACGGGTCCCGTTTTGCTAATATGAACCGATCAATGTGTAGAATTCGTCGAGTACTATATACTTATAAAAAATCACGGTAATCGAATATCGATAGCTATCTAATCGTATTAGTTTTTTTTTGTCAATTGTTAACTATAACACCATCCATTTTTTATACGAAACTGATTTGATCATATAATTAACTATATCCGATCAATGTGATTTTTTACAGGCATATAGTACTCGACGAGTTCTACAACGTTCAAATTATCAAAACGAGATCCTTGATGGACCCCCACTGGCCCAACATTACCCTCCAATTTAATGAATATATATACCTATTTTTTTTTTCCCCTTTGACAGCCCAATAAGTGCACTTCCATCAGTTCAGTACCAGTCACGTCAACTGGTTGGTTTGTATTAAAATATTGTGTAAATTAATTTTTTTATATTTTTAATTTGTGAATAGTGATAACTTTTTAATTTTTTTAGTAATTTTTTAACTTTTGAAATTTTTTTTAAGATGCCAAACCAGGCCTTAGTTAGAAAATTTAAAAATGATAAAAAAATAAATGAATAAATAAAATATATTTATATTTTATTTAATTTCACACTTTCTTATTTTATTTTTTAAATTTCTTTTCAGAACGTAAACAAAATTTGAGATCTTCAAACTTTCACCAACCGGGTTAGATCCTTCCGGCGTCATCCCACTCAAGCAACTTTTTCTTTTTCTTTTTTTTATGTGGAAAAATTACAAGCAATTGGGACAATTGATCAAAAAATAATGAGAATAACAAATAATTACACTATCCTTGGAAGTAATTATTAGGGATGTAATTGGTTTGGTATTATCTTTATTTAGATAAATTTTTTCATTAAATCGGTAATGTTGATTTTATTATTTTAAGTATTAATACAGGTTGTTTCTCCCATTAAACCACACCAAACCGAACAAATTGAAATGATTTGTTTTGGTACGGTTTAACCAGTTTAGGATCTTTCAAACTTGAACTACTTTTATAATATAGGCCATCGTCTGGTAATGCCAATTGGGACTAATATAGCCGCTAAAGACAAAATAAACTAAAATGTTAATAAGACTAAAAAATTAATAAGATAAAATGTCACATCTAAAGTAAAACTATTTGACTTTTTCTCTTACTAAAATCAAAAAAATAGACTCCAACGAACTTTTTAATCCCAAGTTATAAAAGTCTCAACTCAAAAAAGTCAACTAAAAAAAGTTTGGGCGAATTATACTAACGGTCCCTATAGTTTGGTACTTGTGTCACTTTGGTTTCTGACTTCTCAATTGTAATACATTTGACCCTTAATTTTGAATCTTGTTTCAAATAAAGACAATTGAAAATCCATTACTCAATTTCAAGGGCAAAGTAGTCAATTTGATAAAATATAAACTAGTTTGACAAAAATAAATATTAAAAAATTATTTTTTAATTTTTAAAAATTATTTATACCCACCAAAGATAAAAGGGATTTTTATTGATAAATCTCATGTAGAAGTGTTTTAACCCAAGAAGTCCATGAAAAAAAGATTTAACCCATTTAGTCCCATGTATGTATAGTTTTATTTCATAAAGTCATTTTTCTTAATTTACACTATTTTCTTGGACACTTATACCCTTATATTTAATTTTGATACCCTTATAAATATTTTTTGAACGGCTAGCAATTTTATGATGTGACCATTCATATTTTAAAATTCACATTGGTAGGAATGTAAAATTGGCCCATGGGCGGCCCGAAACCCGCCCGTGAGCCGGGGGGGCCCGGCCCGTTGACAATGTGAATATTCACATTGATATGTTAACATTCACATTAATAGGAGTGTAAAATTGGCCCGCGTCCTGTGGCGGCGCGAAACCCGCCCACGGCCCATGGGCGGCCTGGGGCAGGCCCGGTCCGGCCCGTTGACAATGTGAATATTCACATTGACATGTTAACATTCACATTGATAAGAGTATAAAATTAGCCCACGGCCCGGGGCAAGCGCAGCCCGACCCGTTGACAATGTGAATATTCACATTGACATGTTAACATTCACATTGATAGGAGTGTAAAATTAGCCCGCGCCTCGTGGTTGCCCGAAACCCGCCCACGGCCCGTGGGCGGCCCAGGGCAAGCCCGGCCCGCCCTGTTGACAATGTGAATATTCACATTGACATGTTAACATTCACATTGATAAGAGTAAAATTGGCCAGCGGTCCAGGACGGGCCCGACCCGGCCCGTTGACAATGTGAATATTCACATTGACATGTTAACATTCACATTGATAAGAGTGTAAAATTGGCCCGCAGCCCGTGGGCGGCCCGAAACCCGACCGCAGCCCGAGGCGGGCTTGGCCCGACCCGTGACAATGTGAATATTCACATTGACATATTAACATTAACATTGATAGGAGTGTAAAATTTGCCCGCTGTCCGAAGCTTGCCTGCGGCCCGGGGTAGGTCCAGCCTAACCCATTGACAATGTGAATATTCACATTGACATGTTAAAATGCACATTGATAGGAATGTAGAATTGGCCCGCGGCCCGTGGGCTGCCCGAAACCTGCCCACGGCCCGGGACAGGCTCGTTTGGGTCCGAGCCCGAGCATGTCCAAAACCCTAGGTTAGAGCCTAGGTCATCACTTTGAAGCCCGGCCCGGCCCATCGGCCCACTTAAGGCCCATTCAAGGCTCAGTCCGAGGCCCAGCCCGCCCGAGGCGCAATGTATTTTTTTGTAGAAAATAATAAAATTTTGGTAGAAAAAATTAAAAAGAATTTTTAAAAAATGGCCAGGCCTGCCCAATCCCGACCTAAGCTCGAGGCTAAGCCCAGGCCCACCGGCCCGACTTGAGGCTTGATCCATCGGCTCGTCCAAAGCCCGAATACCCTTGTGCCAGGGTTAGGGCCTGGGCCTAATTTTTTGGCCCGTGGGCTGACCTGGGAAAGGCTCGTTTGGGCCCAGGCTCGAGTCTAGTCCGAGACCCTAGGCTAGGGCCTGGGCTATCACTTTGAAGCCCCGCCCGGCCCATCAGCCCGGTTAAGGCCCATTCAAGGCTCGGTCCGAGGCCCGGCCCGTGCCGAGGCCTAGTGTCTTTTTTTGTGAAAAATAATAAAATTTTGGTAGAAAAAATTAAAAAGAATTAAAAAAAAATGGCTAGGCCAGGCCCGTCAACGGGCCGTGGACAGGTTTCAGGCAGCCACGAGGCACGGGCTAGGGCTAATTTTATACTCCTATCAATGTGAATGTTAACATGTCAATGTGAATGTTAACATGTTAATGTGAATATTCACATTGTCAACGGGCCGGGCCCGCCTTGGGCCGCTAGCCAATTTTATACTCTTATCAATGTGAATGTTAACATGTCAATGTGAATATTCACATTGTCAACAGGCCGGGCCGGGCCGCCCACTGGCCGTGGACGGGTCTCAGGCAGCCACGAGGCGCGGGCTAATTTTACACTCCTATCAATGTGAATGTTAACATGTCAATATGAATATTCACATTGTCAACGGGCTGGGCCGGGCCCGCCCCGGGCCGCGGCCCAATTTTATACTCTTATCAATATGAATGTTAACATGTCAATGTGAATATTCACATTGTCAACGGGCCGGACCGGGCCCGCCCGGAGCCGCCCATGGGTCGCGGGCGTGTTTCGTGCTGCCACGAGACGCGGGCCAATTTTACACTCTTATTAATGTGAATGTTAACATGTTAATGTGAATATTCACATTGTCAATGAGCCGGGCCCGCCCCGGCCGGACTCGAATTTTTTCGGGCACCCACGAGGATCGACATAGGCCGGGCCCTTACACATTGACGATATGAACATTCACATTGACGGTGTGAATATTCACATTAGGGGTATTTTGGTAATTATGTCACCCATAGGACTTATTAAAACATAAGAAAATAATGTGAACTAAATGGAATATAAGTAGATAAAAAGGGTATTTTGGTCTTCTTATCTCAAATAGGACCTAATGGAATAGTCAAAAAGAATATGGGTTTGATGGAATAAAGCTCTTAGAAAATGGATTTATCAAAAAAGCTTCCAAGATAAAATTATATCAAATTGATAGATCTTTTACATATTTATTTATTTATTTTTAACAAATTAATTTTTAATATACGTTTGGATAATGATTATGTAATGGGTGGTTGTTTTTATTTTCATTAAATTAGTTTTTATTTTTTCAAAAGTCAAATATGGCAACAACTTTGATATCATTATTAAACCAATCCATTAAATCAAAAAATCTAAAACTAAAAATATTTCATATATGTTCAATATATCGATTACACATTAAAAGTCCAATAGCCATCTATTGTAAGATAATCATCCAAAAATATCCGTTAGCAACAAATACAACAATCTATTACATGATAACCATTTAAAAATCATAAAAAAAAAAAAAAAAAAAAAAACATCACATGATCATCATCCAAACACATACTAATAAAAGTTAACTTGGTAAAAATAAATAAATAAATAATATGTAAAAGATTTATCAATTTTATATAATTATCTTTGGTGAGTAGAACTAATTTTTAAAAATTCAAAAATATTTTTTTGACATTTATTTTTGACAAATTAATTTATATTTTATCAAATTGATGACTTTGCCCTTGAAATTGAGCAATAGTATCTTCAATTGTCTTTATTTGGAACAAGATTCAAAATTCATGGTCAAATGTGTCACAATTGAAAAGTTAATGACCAAAGCGACACAAGCTCCAAACTCTAGGAACTGTTAGTGTAATTTGCCTATAAAGTTTTTGCCAAATGACAACATAGTTGCCAATTTACATAAAAACATTGAATTAATTATTTATCCATCACTTCAAATATATCTAATCCTTCCATTTAATAAATACTTTTAAATTCTTAAATTAACAAAAATACAAACAAACAAACAAACAAACAAATTAATAAATATTCAAGAATAATGAGTTAAAATTAAAATTATATGTAATAAGAGTTTATTAACTTAGATTATAGAGATGATAAAGTTAATTAATTGAGGTTATTAATTTATTATATTTATTAATATCATTATAATAAATATGTATATATATGTTGAAGCGATCGGTTTTGGTTTAGTTTTGTATACAAAGTGCTTGAATCGACACCAAAATCAAAAAAAAAAATCAAATTAAAAAACTACACGAACTGATTCTTGTTAAAAAATAAACCAAATATAATCATTTCGATCTGATTCAATTAATTTGATCAATTTTTTTGATTTTTCTTATATCTCTAATAATTAGGATGTCCTTTGAAATAATCCAAATTGTGAGCTTCTATTACCCAACAAAAACACCTTTTTACACCTATTTTTCAATGGTACATTCCTTCAAAATCTTAATTTAATTTCTTTTGGTTTATATTTTTACAACACTCTAATATCCAACTTATCATCATCATCTTTCAATTATCTCTTTACAAACTTCACACTTTTCAAATTCTAACTTACACATGTGTCGCATTACCGATTATCTTTAATTGTCATATTCACTCGTTCAATCATCATTTCCTAACTCTTTTATACGTCTCTCTAACTTTTCTTTTACCCAAGTGACCACGAATCTTCACCCTTCACAACCTTTTCATCATCATCAACAGCCTGTTAGATAATGTCTCAATGGGACCAGATAATTAAATGTGGTGTTATCATTTATAAGAAGCCTACAATTTAAGTGATTCAATTTAGTTAATAGGCTTAAGGGTATATGTGTTATGGACCTAATGTGTAGATACTAGTTGTATAATTTCTATTTCTATGAGGGGCAGAAATAGAAATTAAAACATATTGGTTAAAGTTGGTTTTCATTCCTTTTGAACTTCCATAACCTTTCAGTTTTGAAAACCAATTACAACCTTTAAAAGGTTATGGTCCCTATTCCTTCCCAAGTGGAGAAAAGAACACTGCCGTTTTTCTAAATCCTCTCAAAGGAGAAACATAAGGCACCAAAGGGGAAAGGACTAGAAGGCAATAACATAATCAATAATAAAGAGTTTATTGATAATCACACTTCCGTTTAACCGTTCATCAATGGATTCAGGTATGTCATTTTGTCTTGACTTCTTGATAATACACATGGTAAATGATTCGAAGTATAAGGTTTATGTTCTGAAATTTATGTTTACAATTGATATCAGAGCATGCATATCATGTGTCTTATCAGAATTGATATGCTTTATTCATTCTATTTAGTTTCCTGGAATCAGATTCTGAATTTTCTTATGGATGTAAATTCTGTTTTTTCCTGTTTTGTTCTGTGAAAATGGCAATCTGTTTTCTGGAATTGTAAAATGATTCGGTGGGCAGTTTTTTTTTTCTCTCAAATGGATGAACATCATGTATTTATATATATATAGATATATCTTGCGATTTGATCGGTTTAATTTTGAATATCATAAAAAAAAAAAAAACTATTTGTTTTTTGACCCGTCAATTCTATTTATATATGTATGTATATAATTGGGATTGCTGCAGATTATATAACATATACGGGGTCACAAATTTAGAAATCTTTAAATTTAATGTAATTTCATACAACGTCTACAGAAATTTAATTTTCTAACATTCTCAATATAAGTCAATTCAAACAAGATGTCACAAAAGTGATCTCTCTTGTCTAGATTGTTTTATATGGAATGTTTTGATGTTCATGTCTGTGTATCTCATGCGGGTATTTATCGGTCCAAAGACATGATTAAGACTTGGCAGAATTACACACACATTTTGTGGTGATAAACATGTGCCAATTGTCAAGAAAACCTAATGTGAATAATAAATCCATCAAAAGATAGATTTGTTATTTGACATAACTTATTGTCAATGTTTGATCATTACAACAAGAATACCACTTACAGTTAATATCACTACCCAAAGGCTTGGTATTAATGTTGTGCTAGGTATCTTGAGATGTTGTCATTAAATTACTTTATTTAGAGATTATCTGTTTGGTAACTTAATGTGAGCATAATTGTTTATTCCTTTTATTTTCTTTTCTATTCAGCTTTAATGTCGACTACTTCAATCTCTGCCAACATGAACAATGTTCCAATGTTAAATGGAACAAACTTTAAGGACTGGAAAGAGAACATATTGATTGTTCTCGGCTGCATGGACATAGACTTGGCATTAAGGATGCCAAAACTGAATGCTCTCACTACACAAAGTACTCCTGAGGAAATTGTGTACTTTGAAAAGTGGGATCGTTCTAACAGACTAAGTCTTATGATCATAAAGCGTGGGATTCCAGAAATCTTTCGGGGTGCAATAACAGAGGATGTTACCATTGCCGGTGAATTTCTTTCGGAAATTCAAAAGCGTTTTGCTAAAAACGATAAGGCTGAAACAAGCACGCTTTTAGCAAGCTTGATTTCAATAAAGTATAAAGGCAAGGGTAATGTTCGCGAGTACATCATGGAAATGTCTCATCTTGCTTCAAAACTTAAGGCACTAAAGCTCGACCTATCTGATGATTTGCTCGTGCATTTAGTTCTCATCTCTCTTCCTGCACAATTTACCAATTTAAGGTTAGTTATAACTGCCAGAAGGAGAAATGGACTCTCAATGAGCTCATTTCATTTTGTGTGCAAGAGGAAGAGAGATTGAAGCAAGAAAGGACTGAAAGTGCTCATCTGGCAAGCACCTCCAAGCATACGGGCAAAAGAAAGGATAAGGGAAAGGAAGTTGCTATTCCTCAGGGTCCGGAACCAAAGAAACAGAAAGTGCAGGATGGTTGTTTCTTTTGTGGCAAGCCCGGACACAGAAAGAAGGATTGTGCCAAATACGTCGCCTGGCGTGTAAAGAAAGGTACATTTCATGTTTTGGTCTGTTCTGAAATAAATTTAGCTTCAGTACCAAGAAACACTTGGTGGGTAGATTCTGGTGCTACTACTTACATATGTGTTTCTATGCAGGGTTGCCTGAACTACCGAAAGCCAACTGATGCTGAAAGATACATCTTTGTGGGTGATGGCCAGTCAATAGAAGTGCAGGTAATAGCGCATTTTAGATTATTACTAAAAACTGGTTATTATTTGGATTTATTAGACACTTTTGTTGTACCGTCCTTTAGACGGAATTTAATTTCTGTTTCTGTATTGGACAAATTGGGATATTATTGTTCTTTTGGAAATATGAAGTTTAGTATGTCTATTAATTCCAATGTTGTTGGTACTGGTTTACTTAATGTGTTTGATAATCTATATTTGCTCGAAACTATTGCATCTTATAATGCAACCTTGCACGTGGAATCACGAGGTACAAAGCGTAAATTAACTAAGGAAAATTCAGCCTCATTATGGCACAAACGCCTAGGTCACATCTCTAAATCTAGAGTTGAGCGCCTTGTGTCTGATGGAATTTTGGACTCTCTTGATTTTTCAGATTTTGATGTCTGTGTTGAGTGTATCAAGGGAAAACAGACTAAAATAAAGAAATATGGTGCCCATAGGACTACAGATGTCTTAGAATTAATTCATACGGACATTTGTGGCCCATTCCCTATGGCGTCTTGGAATGGTCAACAATATTTTATCACATTCATAGACGACTATTCCAGATATGGGTATCTATTTCTTATCCATGAGAAATCACAGTCTTTGGACGTATTCAAAAAATTTAAGGCCGAAGTTGAGTTACAACTCAACAAACGGATTAAAAGTGTCAGGTCTGACCGTGGTGGTGAATACTATGGCAGATATGATGGATCAGGTGAACAACGTCCAGGACCGTTTGCAAAATACCTGGAGGAATGTGGAATCGTCCCACAATACACCATGCCAGGATCACCTAGCATGAATGGTGTATCTGAGAAACGAAACCGGACTCTTAAGGATATGGTAAAAAGTATGATCAGTCATTCTACTTTACCAGAGTCCCTTTGGGGTGAGGCTCTAAAGACAGCAACTTATATCTTAAATCGGGTGCCAACTAAAGCAGTTGTAAAAACACCTTATGAGCTTTGGGTTGGGCGAAAGCCTAGTCTAAAACATTTGCATGTGTGGGGGTGTCCTGCTGAGGCGAGGCCTTATAAACCTCATGAACGAAAATTGAACTCTAAAACCATTAGCAGCTACTTTATTGGCTATGCCAAACGATCACGGGGTTATAAGTTTTATGATCCCACAAAGAGGTCAATATTTGAGACGGGAATTGCAACATTTTTTGAGGATGTTGAGTTTGGGGGGAGAAATCCAGTTAGAGACATTGTTTTTGAGGAGGAAGCAGGAGTAATCCCACTTCCTACTACTACTTTTGACCAATCACAGGTTCCTATACCTGTCATTGCTCGAGAAGTAATTTCGGATCCTCAACCAGACAATGTTGTTCAAGATAATATAGTTCAAACCCCCATTCAAGATGAGGTAATTGTTCCTGAGGAACAAACTCTACAACCTCAACCTCAAGAATCTGTGCCATTAAGGCGATCCACAAGAGAAAGGAGATTTGCATTTTCAGATGATTATATTGTATATCTCTAGGAACATGAGGTAGAAAATGGAATGTCGAAAGATGATCCAATCAACTTTCGTCAAGCCATGGAAAGTTCCAACTCTCATAAGTGGATAGAAGCCATGAATGAAGAATATAAGTCTATGCAAGACAATAAAGTTTGGGAACTTGTCTCATTACCAGTTGGTGCGAAGCCCGTAGGTTGTAAATGGATATTTAAAACCAAAAGGGATTCAAATGGTAATGTGGAGAGGTATAAGGCACGTCTTGTAGCCAAAGGCTTTACTCAAAAAGAAGGAATTGACTTTAAAGAAACTTTCTCTCCAGTTTCTTCGAAAGATTCTTTTAGGACAATTATGGCGCTTGATGCATATTTTGATCTTGAGTTGCATCAGATGGATGTCAAAACAGCTTTTCTTAATGGTGACATTAAAGAAACAATTTATATGGTGCAACCAGAAAACTTTGTGTCAGGAGACCCAAAGAATATGGTTTGCAAATTGACTAAATCCATCTATGGACTCAAACAAGCTTCTCGTCAGTGGTACTTCAAATTTCATCAAGTTCTCACTTCGTATGGTTTTGAAACTAATGTTGTTGATGAATGTGTGTATCACAAGTTCAGTGGGAGTAAACACATATTTTTGGTTTTATATGTTGACGACATATTGCTTGCCACAAACGATATAAACTTATTGCATGACACCAAGAGATTTCTGTCTAAGAATTTTGAAATGAAAGATCTTGGTGATGCTTCCTTTGTATTAGGAATCGAAATACACCGAGATCGTTCTCGGGGTATTCTGGGATTATCACAAAGGAGCTATATCGAAAAAGTACTCAATAGATTTGGCATGCAAAATTGTAAATCAGGTGAAACCCCGGTTGCTAAGGGAGACAAGTTTAGTCTCAGCCAATGCCCGAAGAACAGTCTTGAAATTCAAGAAATGCAGAAGATTCCTTATGCCTCGGCTGTAGGGAGTCTAATGTATGCTCAAGTATGTACGCGTCCGGATATTGCGTTTATAGTTGGCATGTTAGGCAGATATTTAAGTAATCCTGGCATGGATCATTGGAAAGCAGTCAAGCGTGTTATGCGATATTTACAGAGAACAAAGGAATATATGCTCACATATAGGAGATCGGATAAGTTAGAGGTCATTGGATATTCCGACTCCGATTTTGCTGGATGCCAAGACAGTAGGAAATCCACATCAGGCTATATTTATCTGTTAGCTAGCGGAGCAATTTCTTGGAGGTCTGCAAAGCAGACGCTCATAGCTTCATCCACCATGGCCGCAGAATTTGTAGCATGTTATGAGGCATCAAACCAAGGGATATGGCTGCGGAATTTTGTCACTGGGTTGCGTATTTTGGAAGGCACTGAAAGACCACTTAAGTTATATTGTGACAATAAGTCTGCAGTTTTATATTCCAATAACAACAGGAGCTCGACAAAATCAAAGCATATTGATATCAAGTTCCTAGTTGTAAAAGAAAGAGTGCAGAGTGGACAGATTTCCATAGAGCACATTGGGACAAACTCCATGATAGCGGATCCACTTACGAAGGGACTACCACCCAAGGTCTTTCATGAGCACACTGCTCAGATGGGTGTTGTTCTATTTGAGAACATTCTGGTTAAGTGGGAGTTTGTATTTATATTACTGCTTTATGTCAGCCTTGAGTTTTATCTATGTAATTAGATTAATTTCTGCAGAAATGAAATATTCAGTTTATTACGCTCTGTTACGTATTGTGCAGTATTGATCTCAATAAAGTTAAGTAGGACCAGTTGGAATTAGGCATGTATGGATCACATCACATGTAATTTCCATGCTACGCATCCATGATTGATCTATGTCATTTAGTTGTATTAGTATACGTGACCATTGGTGGGTCGAGTTACGATTGATGTAACGAAGACCGCTTTGATCCTATATTAATATAGTTAATGGACAAGATTGTTTGGATACCCTCAAGTTATGATAACAAATTTTTGAGCTCACTAAAGTTAAGCACATTTTTCAGGATACATATGTGGTCCAGTGGGAGATTGTTAGATAATGTCTCAATGGGACCACATAATTAAATGTGGTGTTATCATTTATAAGAAGCCTACAATTTAAGTGATTCAATTTAGTTAATAGGCTTAAGGGTATATGTGTTATGGACCTAATGTGTAGATACTAGTTGTATAATTTCTATTTCTATGAGGGGCAGAAATAGAAATTAAAACATATTGGTTAAAGTTGGTTTTCATTCCTTTTGAACTTCCACAACCTTTCAGTTTTGAAAACCAATTACAACCTTTAAAAGGTTATGGTCCCTATTCCTTCCCAAGTGGAGAAAAGAACACTGCCATTTTTCTAAATCCTCTCAAAGGAGAAACATAAGGCACCAAAGGAGAAAGGACTAGAAGGCAATAACATAATCAATAACAAAGAGTTTATTGATAATCATGCTTCCGTTTAACCGTTCATCAATAGATTCAGGTATGTCATTTTGTCTTGACTTATTGATAATACACATGGTAAATGATCCGAAGTGTAAGGTTTATGTTCTGAAATTTATGTTTACACAGCCACCTCCTATAAGTCTACTATTTAATTTATTTTTAAAATGTTACTTTTTGTATGACAAAAGAAACAGTAAACTAGTTTGAAAGAAATACAAAAATGATGATTTTTTTTTTAAAGAAATTATTTTATTTCACCAACATCTTTTTCAAAATATTATTACAAATATATTTCAAAATTAAACTAAACACAATCTAACAATCGGGAAGTTATCTAATACGTCCAACTTATTAAGAGATTATATAATTAGTTTCTCAAATAGAGAAAAACGTAAAAAAAGAAACTAATTATATGTGATCTCATTATTTAGAAGCGCAAGTCACATAAAATATAAAAAATATTCCACTTCAGTATAGGCTTCTAAAAAAATTACAAATAAATGATAAATTTTATACATATTAATAATTAAAGTTATAAATTTTTATATAAATTTATACTAATAATTTTTTTTGATTGTACCACTTATTCATAATTCCCCTAAAATATTGTAAGAGGAGCTAATTTGAGTCTGCAAAATTAATTAGACTCGATAGCCCAAGATTAGTGAGCTTGAATTTATCGCAAGTCCAAGATTGGTGGGTTCGGATTAATCACCATCAAACAGGCCGAATCGCTCTAAGCCTTGAAAGGGTTCGAATTCACGAACTTAGAGACTTCTCGGGCTCGGACTTGAAAGGGTTTGGATCCACAAACCTAGAGATCCGAAACACTTGGCTTCGAACGGATTCAGACGCAATCTAGAAGCCGCTCCATTAATGAGTCCCAGAACACTTGCGGGCTCGGAGCTTTCTGGGATCTGCGCACCAGAACCATGGACGTAATGGAATTCGAACAAAGGACTCGATCCCGAAGACGATGAGTAGAGATAAATTCACTCTTTGGTTAAACCAGCCTACACCCGGGTCGAGGTGGCACGACTCTGGGGGGTCCATGAGACTCGGCAATATTTAGCGGCGAGGGGGTCCTCTAGGACTACCTCGGCCCCTTGGGATGATTGGGGATCATTAGTTAGGTGTGACTAAGAAGAAGGGTTCGCCGAGAGGTTGATCTCCTCTTCGAGGGTTTTCCTCATCCTCGGAAAGGTCACTTCCTCGGATAAGGTGGTTAGAGAGAATATTCCCCATGTGCCTTGCACATGGGCTCCATCTTATATCATGAGGTGCCTATAAATAACATCTACCCATAACTTTATAAGGGATGGATTTTGGAGAGAAAATTCTTGGGAAAGAACTAATTTCCTTTCTCCATTATCTACCTTGAGAGTAAAAGTGGGAGATCTATGGAAGAGTCTTGCCATTATTCTCTCTCTAGCTACTTTGTCTTCTTCTTCACCCAATCTCTTATCTCCATCA
Source organism: Camellia granthamiana (assembly GCA_036172215.1). Lineage (NCBI taxonomy): Eukaryota > Viridiplantae > Streptophyta > Magnoliopsida > Ericales > Theaceae > Camellia > Camellia granthamiana. The sequence continues at coordinate 138,429,614 of CM069908.1, forward strand.
TCTCCTTTACTCTTGTGTTCTTAAGTTGAGATCCATGAAGCTCATTATTCTGATGCCATCTACTTCACTGAACTGGCTGTCGAAGAAATTCCCACCACCTCTAAGCCTCGAGGGGTCAAAATTCCTCGTTGGGAGGATATCAAAGATGACAAGGAGCCAAGGGTATAATCAAGTAAACGAACAATGTCTTGACCAAAAAGTCTGCCTATTCCTCGGAAGGTGATGAAAGTTCGAGAAGGGGAGCAAGATGGTGTACTATTTGTGAAGGTGCGGGGAGTCGGTTTCTTCAGCCACCGACTCCGAGTCAAACGAAGAGCCTCCTGACAATGACATAGTAATAAAGCCTGAAGTGGCTCCAAAATGCATGCAAGATGGGCCGAAGCCTCAGCCCGAACAACTTATTGAAATAGATCTGAGTGATGGACAATATGCATCGAGGCCGATATTTATAAGTTCGAGCCTTAGCCTAGAGAAGCGGGAACAGTTGTTAAAATTGATAAGTCGGTACTCAGATGTGTTTGCTTGGTCATATAAACAAATGTCTGGACTAGATCCTGACCTAGTCTCCCATTATCTTGATATGTTCCCAAACTCCAAGCCAATCAAGCAAGCTGCTCGAAAATATCATCCAGATCTCGAAGAAAATATTAAGGAGGAAATTGAAAAACTTCAATAGGCTGGTTTCATCTGGCCAATACAGTACCCCACGTGGTTGGCAAACATAGTACCAGTAAAGAAGAAGAATGGTCAAATCAGAGTATGTGTAGACTTTCGAGATTTGAACAAATCTTGCCCGAATGATGAATTCCCTCTTCCTCACATCAACACCCTCGTGGATGCCACCTCGGGACACCAAATGTTCTCATTCATGGATGGATTCAGCGGATACAATCAGATCAAGATGGCTGAAGAGGACGCATAAAAGACTGCTTTTAGAACACCTCTCAGAAACTTCTTCTATACAGTCATGCCTTTCAAACTCAAGAATGCCGGAGCAACTTACCAAAAAGGGCTATGACTGCAATCTTTCATGACATGATCCATCATGAGGTGGAAGATTATGTTGATGATCTAGTGGTGAAATCCAAGAAAGAAGAGGACCATCTCCAAGACCTTGACAAAGTATTCAAGAGGTGTCAGAAATTCAAAATGATGATGAATCCTCTCAAATGTGCTTTCGGGGTGACTGTTGGGAAGTTTCTCGGATTTCTTGTACATAGGCATGGTATCGAGGCAGATGAAGACAAGGTCAAATCTATCAGAGCAATGCCTTCCCCGTATTCTTAGACGGAGTTAAAGAAGTTCCTCGGGAAGGTGTCTTATATTCGGAGGTTTATCCCAACACTTGCAGAGATCTCTACCCCTTTCGGCTCGTTATTAAAAGGAGATGCCAAGTTCGAGTGGAACCAAGAGCACCAAAAGGCCTTCGAGAGAATCAAGGCGGCCTTGACCTCGCCTCAGACCATGATAGCTCCGCAGCCCGGGGTGCCTCTAATGTTGTACCTAACTTCAACCCCTAAGTCCATAGGGGCATTATTGGTCCAAGATGTAGATGGAGCAGAACGCCCGGTGTATTACATCAGTTGGAAGATTCGAGGAGCAGAAGTTTGATATACTCCGGTAGAGAGACATTGTTTAGCTTTGGTATTCACCGCCCAAAAGCTCAGACATTACTTCTTAGCACATCAGATTCAGATTGTTACTAGAAGTGATCCAATCCGATACCTCCTCAGCAAGCCTGCTCTAACCGGGAAGGTGGTAAGATGGTTGTTAGCATTGGGTGAATTTGAAATCACATGTGTAGCTCCCAAGGCAATCAAAAGCCAAGCCTTAGCCGATCTCCTTGCCCAATTTCCAAGTAGTGACTATGAACCAGTGAATGAAGAATTAAGAGGAGAAGTGCATGCAGCTATGGCTTCTGAGGAAAGTTTCTGGACATTGAGCTTTGATGGAGTAGCAGCCGGAGGGAAAGGAGGAACCGAGATAGTCCTTACAAGCAAAAGTGGGGAAAAGTTATATTTGTCTTATAAAGTGAATTTCCATTGTTCGAATAATGAAGCCGAGTATGAGGCTCTTATTTTTGGCTTGATAGCAGCTGAGAAGCACAATATCAAAAAGATTCGAATTCGGGGGGACTCAAAGCTGATAGTGAAGCAAGTTTCAGGACAATTCGTCTTAAAGGAGCCTGCCTTGGCCACATATCGAACAATAGTCCAAAGGCTTCTTGATAAATTTCAGAAGGTCCAAATAAAGCATGTGCCTCGCTCTGACAACAAGTTTTCAGATGCCCTCGCAACATTAGGGGCAAGAGTTGACATTCCAGAGGAGGAGGCGCAATTGTTATGAAGAAGAGAACAGAACCTTCAATAATACTCGAAGACAAAGACCTTCCGGAGGATTGGAGAGGAGAAATCCTCGAACAACTTAGAAGCAAAGTTGGAAAATTGACTATGGCCAAGCTTGCCAAATTCATAATTATTCAATGTGAACTTTATTTCCAAGGAGGTACCGGATTCCTAGCCCGGTGTGTTGGCCAACAAGAAGCGAGCTTCCAACTACAACAGATTCATGAAAAGTCCTGCGGGGATGGGGATGGGGATATTAGTTTGTACAGAAGGATCCAAAGACAAGGCTATTATTGGCCCTAGATGGAGAAGGCCTCGAATCAACTACCGAAAGAATACCCCAAGTGTCAGTCATACATCCGGGAGGATGAGAGTTGCTTTGAAATTGATACCCCTGACTGGAGACAAGTCTACATTGACTATCTCAAAGAGGGAACACTACCTGAGAGCCCGAGGGACATTGCACACCTCAAGAGGAGAGCAAGGCGGTACTTTCTTGATCAGAACAAGCTTTACAGAAGAAGCATTGAGGGCACTCCCCTGAGGTGTCTCTCCAAGGAGGAGTCGGATCTAGTTCTCGGAAGAGCCTACGAAATTGAGCATCAATGAGGGGCTCAGCTGTTCGAGTAACTTATACACCTTGGGTATTACTGGCCGACTATGGAGTCAGATGCATCCCATCACGTGAAGAAGTACCAGACTTGTCAGAAACACGGAAATTTGATCCATGCTCCAGCTGTAGACCTGCATAGTATCCGGACACCATGCCCGTTCCATACCTGGGCTTTTGATCTGATAGGGCCCATCTCCACACTTTCTAAGGGGTATAAGTAGATTCTCGCAGCTACAGAATTGAGCACGAAGTGGGTCGAAGCAATCCCTCTGAAGAACGCTACGGGGCCTACGGTCACGAACTTCATCAAGGAAAATATCATTTGCCGGTTTGGAGTACCAAGCACCATCCTTTCAGACAATGGCACTCCCTTCATAAACAAATATGTGAAGAGCCTCCTAGAGACTTACCAAGTGAAGCATCACAAATCCACACCCTACTGTCCAAAGGGGAACTGATTAAGGCCGAATTGTACATCATTGAAGCCGTTAATTAGAATCTCTTAACTTCACTTGCTGGTCAAACTGTATACTTTATGTGTGTTGAATGTCAATTAGGTTGTACATCGTCGAAGCATAAAATGGGCAAAAAGACAAAATTTGGACAGAGTTGACTTTTTCTGGAAAAGTCAAACCGATGTTTTAAACCTGTTTGGAAATGAGTAGAAGTATAAAAAGAAAAGGAAAAGGCTTTTCTAGGGTTCTGAAATTGTTTTGACCTAAAGGGAGAGGCTAGGGTTTGGAAGGGAAGAAACAAAAAAGCTTCAAGGATGTCTCCCATGGTGGTTTCTTCTCCATCTACCTCCTTCCACTCCTCCATGAGTGGCTAGTCGTCTTTTCTAGGGTTTTGATGAAATCCTAGCTATGTAATTAGTTTGTTTTCTTTTTGATTTTTAATTATGTAAAGGTTTGAACATTTGTATGGTGATTTAGAAGTTTCTTTTATATATTTTTTATTATCTCTTCGAATATTTGACTTTCTGTGATTGTTGAATGTTATTCATACATGTGTTTTCTATTCCTTCACATTCAAGGTATGAGACGAACCATACTACGAGGAACGAGTCGTATCACTACCTTAGTTTAGAGTGAACGATTCGTATTACTTGAGATGGTTCGTGCTCGTACATTGAATGTGATGATCTTCTTGTCAAATGCTTTGAACTTGTAGTTGCGAAACATTAATCCGTTCAAACCATAGCATAATTGATTTCAATTAGAAACCCTAATTATGTGGTTAGTGGTGAATTCTCTACCCTAGGATTTTTCCCCAATTCAGTAAACCCAATTTTAATTATTATTGATAATTTAATTCCTTAGTTTATTTTATTTGTTATTAAATTAGGTTATAAATAACCAATCTTTTTATCAAAATTAATTTAGGAATTTGACAATTAAATTAGTTTAATTTCACAATAGTCCCTGTGGATCGATACCTGCACTTGCCATTATTCTGATAGAATTTGGTATAGTTTAGTGATTATATTTGGTGTATTCAACGACCCATCAAATTTTGGCGCCGTTGCCAGGGACTTCTGGCAAAATTAGTTAATTTAAAGTTACATTCTTACTTTAATTTTTAGTTTAGGATTTTATGCTTTTGGTGTTGCTAAGTGTGCAGAGCGTTTGAAATTGGAGCTATCATTGAAGTGCAAGCGGAGTGCAACCGAGCTTTAAAAAAAAAAAAACCGCAGCACTAAAGTGAGTAAACAGAAGCAAACACTCACAAGCAAAGCACCAAAGTGCTAAAACGAAAGTCAAAGCTCAATTGGGGGTTGGAGACAATGTCTATACGCCAAGCATCCGCAAGATGAGTAAAGCATTTTCGTTGAATCGTTGTGAGTATTTCTCTTTTAGCATTCTACTTTCGTAACTTAGTGCACCGAGTCGAACTTATTGTGTGTGTGTGGGTAGTGTATGCACGGGCGTCGTTCTTGTCGCCCTGAATTGTGGTGTTTGGACCTTGAACTAGAAAAGACCCTTAGGAGACTTAGGGCTTCTGCCCGTTTTCCCAGGCTTGAGTATTCATATTCATACATTGAGCCATTAGAGATGGCAGATCCTAATGTCCCGAATGTGCCTAACCGGACCCTTAAGGATTATTTTACACCCACTGCATATACATCACCATCATGCATCCAATTGCCCAAGCTTAAGGACCCAGGTGCCCTAACCATTGCATGCATTATAAGGGACCACTTCATTGATAGGGCCTTATTGGATTTAGGGGCTAGTGTTAATTTGTTGTCGTACTCTGTGTACGAGGAATTTGGGCTTGGCGAGTTGAAGCCCACTACTATTACTCTTCAGTTGGCTGACCGGTCCCTCAAAGTGCCACGAGGCATGATTGAGGATGTGCTAGTTAAGGTTGATAGGTTCTACTTCCCTGTTGACTTTTTGGTTTTAGATATGGAACCGGTAGCCAGTTCAAGGAAACAAATCCCGGTGATTTTGGGTCGACCTTTCTTGGTTACGGCCAATGCATGCATTAATTATCAGACCGAGGTTATGGAAGTTTCATTTGGTAACATGCAAGTGAAACTTAATGTTTTCCAAGCATCACAACAACCTCATGAGAGAGAGGAGTGCTTATTAGTGGATGTTGTGGATGAGATTGTTGAAGAGGCTTTGCCCTCCATTCTTGTAGAGGACCCTTTAGAGGCTTGTCTATCTCATTTTGGGTTTGAAAATTTTGATATAGATGGGTCAGTTGAGGAGGTGAATGTCTTGCTTAATTCTTCTTTTACACCGGATTTTCCTCCATGGAAAGCCTGGTTTGAGTCACTTCCTCCTCTGTCAAGAGAGCCTGCCACACCATCTTTGGTCACACCACCTACACTTGAGTTGAAGCCACTTCCGGCCACACTCAAGTATGCATTTTTAGGGCCCCAGGAGACTTTACCAGTTATCATTGCATCTGACTTGACTGCTGAGCAGGAGAGTCAGTTAATGAGTGTTCTTGTGGCACATCGGAGTGCAATAGGGTGGTCAGTGGCTGATTTGAAAGGGATAGATCCCTCCGTGTGCATGCATTATATACACTTAGAGGAGGACACCAAACCTTCTTGCGAAATGCAACGGAGACTGAATCCTAATATGAAAGAGGTGGTGAAGAAGGAGGTTTTGAAATTGTTAGATGCGGGTATCATATACCCCATCTCAGATAGCAAGTGGGTGAGTCCCACGCAAGTGGTGCCCAAGAAATCGGGCATCACTGTTGTTGAGAATGAGGGAAGAGAGTTAGTCCCCACACGAACCACTACTGGGTGGCGAGTGTGCATTGATTATAGGAGACTAAATTCCTCGGCTAGGAATGACCATTTTCCCTTACCTTTCATTGACCAAATCCTAGAGCGGTTAGCGGGGCAGGATTTCTATTGTTTTCTTGATGGCTATTCGGGGTATAATCAAGTCCCGGTGTACCCCGCTGACCAGGAAAAGACCACATTCACATGCCCTTTTGGCACTTTTGCTTACAGGCGCATGCCCTTCAGGCTATGTAATGCACCAGCGACCTTTCAATGGTGTATGATGGCCATTTTCTCCGACATGGTGGAGAAATTCTTAGAGGTTTTTATGGATGACTTTTCGGTGTTTGGACCGTCTTTTGAGGAATGCCTTAGGAACTTAACTAGAGTGTTAGAACGATGTACTAAGGCAAACCTAATCTTGAGTTGGGAAAAGAGCCATTTTATGGTTTGTGAGGGTATAGTGTTGGGACACATTGTGTCCCCTCGAGGTATAGAGGTTGACAAAGCTAAGGTTGACCTCATTGCAGGCCTTCCTCCACCCAATTCCGTGCGTCAAATTAGGTCTTTCTTAGGGCATGCAGGTTTTTACCGTAGGTTTATCAAAGACTTTAGTAAGATATCATGTCCTTTGTGTAGTTTACTAGTTAAGGACGCGCCTTTTGTCTTTGATGAGGCATGCTTAAAGGCATTCGAAACACTAAGAATGGCCTTGACCACCGCCCCAATCATGAAATCACCAGATTGGTCGCTTCCTTTCGAAATCATGTGTGATGCCTCCGATTATGCTGTCGGGGCTGTGTTAGGCCAAAGGGTCAATAAGGCACCATTTGCTATATACTATGCTAGTCGCACTCTCTCGGATGCACAATTGAATTACACTACCACCGAGAAAGAGTTGCTAGTTGTGGTCTTTGCCTTAGACAAATTCCGATCTTATCTCCTAGGTTCCAAGGTCATAGTCTTCACTGATCATGCCGCTTTGCGGTATTTACTATCTAAGAAAGAGACTAAACCTAGGTTGATTAGATGGATTTTGTTACTTTAGGAATTTGACTTAGAGATCCGTGACAAGAAGGGATCTGAGAATGTTGTGGCGGATCACCTCTCCCGAATCCTTGCTGAGTACAATAGTGACCCTCTTATTTTGCATGATTCGTTTCCGGACGAACAACTCTTTGAGCTGTCACAAGCGAGCCCCCCGTGGTTTGCACATATTGTGAATTACTTGGCCATTGGGCAAATTCCACAGAATTGGTCTAAGCAAGACAAAAACCGATTCTTTTCGCAGGTCAGGTATTACTTTTGGGAGGATCCGGAGTTGTTTAAATATTGCTCCGACCAAGTGATCCGACGGTGTGTGCCGGAGAGTGAGGTGCATAGCATTCTTACATTTTGTCATTCTTCTGCATGTGGTGGTCATTTTAGTGGGCATAATACGGCCGCCAAGATTTTACAGAGTGGGTTTTATTGGCCCACAATTTTTAAAGATGCCCATCAATTTTGTAGAACTTGTTTGCGCTGTCAGCAAATGGGTTCGATGTCTCGGCATGACATAATGCCAATGTCCCCTATTCTTGTGGTAGAAATATTTGATGTGTGGGGGATTGATTTTATGGGTCCTTTCCCGTCGTCATTCGGGTTTGAGTACATTCTTTTGGCAGTAGATTACGTGTCTAAGTGGGTGGAGGCAATAGCTACCCGAACAAACGATTATAGAGTGGTAATCAAGTTTTTGCATGAAAACATCTTTAGTCGTTTTGGGTTTCCTAGAGCCATAATAAGTGATCAGGGTACACATTTTTGTAACCGGTTCTTTGAGTCGGTAGTTAAGAAATACTCTATCACTCATAAAGTTGGCACTCCATATCACCCTCAAACTAGTGGCCAAGTAGAAGTCTCAAATAGGGAGGTAAAGCACATAATTGAGAAAACGGTGAGACCGGATAGGAAAGATTGGTCACAACGGTTAATTAATGCATTATGGGCTTACCGCACTGCTTACAAGACACCCATTGAGATGTCACCATATAGAGCGGTGTTCGGCAAAGCTTGCCATCTCCCGGTTGAACTTGAGCACCGAGCATTGTGGGCCATAAAGAAGTTTAACTTTGATATGGCCGCAGCTGGGCTCAACCGGAAATTGCAACTCAATGAGTTAGAGGAAATCTGGAATGATGCATATGAGAGTTCGAGAGTTTTTAAAGCTCGGACTAAAGAATTCCATGACAAGCACATTAACAGGAAATCCTTTGAACCCGACCAAAAAGTGTGACTTTTTAATTCAAAATTGAGACTCTTTCCGGGTAAGCTAAGATCACGATGGGATGGCCCCTTTATAGTTGTTGAGGCATTCATTCATGGCGCCGTTGAGGTGCGAGATCCAAAGACTGGCCACACTTTCAAAGTGAATGGCCAAAGATTGAAACCATATATAGAGGGGATTGGGAATGGGGATATGATTGAGTCCATTGCATTGATGGACCCATTTTACTACGATTGATGGATTAATTTCTTATTCTCTTTTCTTTCCCTTCTATGCTATTTTGTTTTTCTTTGTTCTCGTCATACTTTATTTGCGTCTAGGAGACTTTAAATCCTCTAAAGGTGTAATTCCTTTGGTGTTAGCCGTGCCCGAACGGCATCTGACGGTCTGGTATAGCCACCTAACCGTATTTGTAGTGAGTTCCTAGGAGATCAACTGAGACGGTGGAAACTAGAGTTCGAATGGCAAAGCCTAGAACATAAAGGTTTGGGATTTCCAAGACTATAGTCTGGTTTAAATACCTAGTGGTGTGGAGATTGCTTCAAAACTACCTCGGCTTGAACTCTGTATGGCAGCCCCATAGGTTGAGGTAGCTTTATGCGCTTCGATTCTGGATACCGAATCAAACTAATCTATCACCCTGTTGGAGAATAGGGAAAGTTACAAACCCAGTTAGGAAGAAAAGTAGTACCCGTGGTTTTCACGTGAAGATTATACCTTTAGTGGGCATTCCGTTATTTTCTTATGTGCTATATTTATTTCGGATGTCAATTAAAGGTAGAAATGCGTAGTTTTGATTTTAAAAAAATAAAATAAAATAAGAGGGGATTATACTTGTTCATTTTAACATTAAAAAAAAAATAATTTTGTGTTGTACTTGTTGTAAAAAAAAAAAAAAGAAAAAAAAAAAAAAAAAAAAGAAAAGAAAAGAAAAAGAGAGAACATGTTTTCATGTTTATTTTATTTATTTAAAAAAACAATTTTGTTGTTATATTTGTTCAATTGTAAACAAATACAAATATAAGTTAAAAAAAAAAAACACACACACACACACACAAAATCAAAGTTAGACCCTGCTTAATAAGCAGGTGCGAGAATGGCGTGCGTTGACCAGCCGCACGTGCGGCTTGGGCCCCGCACGTGCGGGACGCCGAAAAAAAGAAAAAGAAAAAAAAGAGAGCACGCCTAGGGTTCAAATCACCGCACATGCGGCCTGGGCCCGCACGTACGGGAAATTTGTGAGATTGAACTTTGCACCCTGCTTAATCAGCAGGTGCGGGCCATGTGCGGAAATTGTGGTTTTATTTTATTATTATTATTATTATTATTATTATTTTCTTTCTTTCATTTTTAATTTATTGAAGTTAACAAATTTTAAATAAATACCTAAATAAATTTTACAAATAAATAAATAAATATATAATTATTTTTTTTATAAATTTATTATTATTATTATTATTATTTTATGTATATATATTAAAAAAAATTTGTATTTTATTTATTTATTTTCTATTTTTTATTTTTCTATTTTCTATTTTCTATTTTCTTTATAAAAAAAACAAAAAAAAACCTCCGAAATCATGGTACTAACAATAATCCTAATTAAGTTTTTTTTTTTTGTGCTATATTTGTTTAATTTAAATTATTTCGTTACTGATTCTCATTAGTTTGTGGATTATTTTATTTTTATTTTTAATTTTATTTGTTTAGTTAGTGATGTTATTTTATTTATTTATTTATTTATTTTTCTATTCTATGATGTAATTGTTCATTTTATTATTAATTAGTTTAGTTTTTATTTTATTTTTCTTATTTTATTTTCTTCTCTTCTATTAATTAAAAAAAATGTTTAGTTTAGATTATTTTATTCTATACTTTAGTCTCTTTTGTAGTTTAGTTATTTTATAGTTTAGTTTAGTTTATTTTATTTTATAATTTAGTTAATTTAATTTAATGTCATTTTTATTCATTTATTTAATTCTTTCTTTTCTTCAAAGAAAAAAAAAAAAAAAAGAGTGTGAAGTGTGTATATGTTACTCTCTGCCTACCTGGATATGCACCTACAATTCTGGTAATATTCTCTCATTTCTCTTTACTTTTCCATTGAGGACAATGCCATATTCAAGTTGGGGGATGAGGGTTATATTTTCTTTTGTGTATTTCTATTTGGCTCATAATTCATGCTTATACCTGTTTCACTTGATTGCATTACTTCACTTGATGTGACTTTTTGCTAGTAGGGTGATGATATTTGCATATGTTAATTGGAGATCATAGTAGACTTGTATGAAAAGGGTTTATTGGGTAGATACTTGCATGCGATGTTTGCACGATGAGAGTTGTCTGTGTTTGTGGTTTTAGTACACTTGTCATGAGTATGCCGTAATTCACATGAACACACTATCATAGCGGTGATCTTCTTATTATAATCCCTGGTGTACATCATTGATAATAGCTAGAGTTGCAGAAAAAAATAAATGAGGAGCCAAGATTCTTAAAAAAAAAAAAAAAAAAAAAAACTTGACTTGTTTGGGTTCGTAACCTTTTTAACTCGAGTTATTAAGCCCGTAGGGGTGTCTCTACACCTAATGCCCTAAAACCGTCTGGTTTGGGAGTCATTGGCCCAAAACTTGCTACATGGGTTGATCGAAAGCTTAAGGGACTTGGACATTGCACAGTTAAGGAAAAATAAGAAGAATGACTTGTTCGGATTCGTAGCCTTTTCAACTCGAGTTATTAAGCCTGTAGAGGTGTCTTTACACCTAGTGCCCTAAAACCGTCTGGTTTGGGAGTCATTGGCCCAATGCTTGTTACATGGGTTGATTAGAAAGCTTAATGGATCAGGACATTGCACAGTCATTTAAAAAAAAAAAAAACTACTTTTGAGAATCTTGGCTGCAACAGGTTAGTTTTTCTGTATATGTTGGGTGTTATTATGAGTTACACTGGGCTATTATAGCGGATAGTTAACTAATATGGAGATTGCACTTTACACTAAGGGTACTCATGACTTGTTTACTAGCATGCACAAGTACAGGGGATTTTACTTTTGTATTAACTGAATTGTGGTTTTGACTCAATAGGTTCCTTCATGCTTGTCCACTGTGCCTTTAATGACTCATGATGTCTCAATATCACACTGTAGTGGCACATAAGTTGATTGTTAAGTGGAGTAGTGTAGTCATTTGTTGTTGAGTATATATGAATATGTTAATGTTTGTGGGTGTCATTTCTGGAAACCCTAATGAGACTTTACTCGTCCACTTGGGGTAACCTTGTGGTTTAAAGGCTTGTTGCATATGCTAAATGTAACTGTTTTTCCCACGAAAGAGGAAATAGATAGATTTTGTTTAATTTAATTTTATTTTATTTTATTTTATTTTACTTGCTTGAGGACTAGCAAGTTATAAGTTGGGGGATGTGATTAAGGCCGAATTGTACATCATTGAAGCCGTTAATTAGAATCTCTTAACTTCACTTGCTGGTCAAACTGTATACTTTATGTGTGTTGAATGTCAATCAGGTTGTACATCATCGGAGCATAAAATGGGCAAAAAGACAAAATTTGGACAGAGTTGACTTTTTCTGGAAAAGTCAAACCGATGTTTTAAACCTGTTTGGAAGTGAGTAGAAGTATAAAAAGAAAAGAAAAGGCTTTTCTAGGGTTCTGAAATTGTTTTGACCTAAAAGGAAAGGCTAGGGTTTGGAAGGGAAGAAACAAAAAAGCTTCAAGGATGTCTCCCATGGTGGTTTCTTCTCCATCTACCTCCTTCCACTCCTCCATGAGTGGCTAGTCGTCTTTTCTAGGGTTTTGATGAAACCCTAGCCATGTAATTAGTTTGTTTTCTTTTTGATTTTTAATTATGTAAAGGTTTGAACATTTGTATGGTGATTTAGAAGTTTCCTTTATATATTTTTCATTATCTCTTCGAATATTTGACTTTCTGTGATTGTTGAATGTTATCTATACATGTGTTTTCTATTCCTTCACATTCAAGGTATGAGACGAACCATACAACGAGGAACGAGTCGTATCACTACCTTAGTTTAGAGTGAACGATTCGTATTACTTGAGATGGTTCGTGCTCGTACATTGAATGTGATGATCTTCTTGTCAAATGCTTCGAACTTGTAGTTGCGAAACATTAATCCGTTCAAACCATAGCATAATTGATTTCAATTAGAAACCCTAATTATGTGGTTAGTGGTGAATTCTCTACCCTAGGATTTTTTCCCAATTCAGTAAACCCAATTTTAATTATTATTGATAATTTAATTCCTTAGTTTATTTTATTTGTTATTAAATTAGGTTATAAATAACCAATCTTTTTATCAAAATTAATTTAGGAATTTGACAATTAAATTAGTTTAATTTCACAATAGTCCCTGTGGATCGATACCTGGACTTGCCATTATTCTGATAAAATTTGGTATAATTTAGTGATTATATTTGGTGTGTTCAACGACCCATTAGGAACGGGTAAGCGAAGGCCACAAACAAGACACTGATAAGGATTCTGAGCAAGATGATGGATGAATTTGGGGGGACTTGGTCCAAACAGTTGATAGTAGCCCTATGGGCGTATCGCACTTCAAAGAGAAAGCCGACTCAAGCAACTCCTTACTCCCTTGTATATGGGTCCAAGGCAGTGTTACCTATAGTGTTGAAAACACTATCTGTTCGAATGGCTCTCGCCTCGGGGATGGTATTGGAGCCTCGAACCACCAGATTGGAAGCATTAGAGGAAAAGCATAACAGAGCTACAAAAGTCATGGAAAGGTATCATGAGTCCATCGCCCGAGCCTATAACCAGACTGTGGTACCAAGAAAGTTTGGAGAAGGTGATCTAGTATGGAAGATTGTAGACCCAATCATGTGAGGACAACCTTTGCCCAAGTTTTCTCCAAAATGGAAAGGGCCCTATAGGGTGGTTCAGGCGAGCTCAAGCGGGTACTACAAGCTTGTAAGGGTTGAAGATGGCTTCCGAACTGGCCCGCTCAATGCAAAGTTTATCAAGCGTTACTACCCGTAGTTAGACTCATCTACGTTGAAATTCATTTTCATTTTCTTACTTTGTCTAAAAGTTGTATTTCCCTTACGTTATAAAGAAGTTGGTTTTCTTTATGGAGTATGTTTATCCCATCACTTGCAGTGAATATATTATACTTTTGTCAAGAAAGTTGAAAAATTAATGAGAATATTTCAGCTTTTATAAACATGTGCGTATGATTGTTTTTTCCATTGTATCATTCGAAATAAATATTTTATCAAGTAAAATGAGAAAACAATGCGAAAATATCCAAACAGGAAAGATTTTGTCATTTCATTGCATTGTCCTAGATAAAACATTTTTATCGAAGGAGGCAAGAAAGTATTACAAAAAAAAAAAAAAAAACTCAATCTCTCCTAAAAACACCTTCGAAGAAGTTGCCCGTCACATCTACATCCGAAGGACAAACAGCAGAGTGTGCCTCTAAAGTCTCTAAGGCCCGAGCATAGCCCGATTCAAGTTTACGAAGAGTTGCCTTTGTCTCATCTATAGAGGTCCGATAAGAGGCAAGCACAGCCAAAATTTCCACCCGATGACTGGCGTTCGAAGCTATATCCAGGCGCTTCCGAAGCCATGATAAATCCACTTGGTGACGCTCCATGTCAGAGATCCCCTGATACGCTGTCTTGACTACTTTCCCATTAAGGTCACACAGTCGTTGCCTGTCCAAGCTATATAAGATAGTGGCAAAAGACTCGAGAAGAGCAGTCTGAATGAGTGGACATTGGCAAGCAAATGAAGCAAATGTCTCCTGGTAACTCGAATACACAAGCTGTAGAACTGAAGCAAACTCAGGAGCTACCCAATAATGGAGAAATGATACTTTGCCAAAAGCCGAAGGAGGAATTGGGGCCGGAAAGCTGCTAGTCTCAGGAATCTCCCCGATGTTTATCAGGTTAGATGAACCACTCGGAGGGGTAACTTCTGGCAGAGGTCCCGAGCCTGAGAATACGGAGCGATAAGGGGAAAGACCAGAAGTATCACTATCAAAGTGGAAATCACTGAGATTCAAATCCAAAATATTCAAAGGCACTTGCAATGAAAAACCTCCAGCAGTCGTCTCAAAGGCAGGTGTCCCCCCTTGAGAAGGAGAACCATGAGGAGTCACAAAAAGAGTCGGAGCAGAGTCCGAGGCAGGTGAAGGCAGGACCCCGGTAGCAGCTAACACTGAAGAAAAGATAAGGAAGTCTTATTAAGGGTAGGGAACAGTAAAGCCATTTGAGTAAAGATTTCTCACAGATAGAAGTACATGACAAACTTCAGAAAGAAAGATTACTAGAGAGAGAATCATTATGCAAAGCCGGAGCAACTGAAGGACTCCTAGCATCAATAAAGTCACTTGGCTGTACAGGGAGCACCTAATCAATCTCAATGTCTGATAAAGCCTGACCAGTTGCAGTCATCCCTGAAAAAGAAAGGAAGGCCGGAGGATGAGAATCACCATAAGTGCCAGAGCGAGTCTCAGAGATTTCTAGCACATCCACCTCCACACCATTCCCAGAGGCGCACCTCATCTCTACATTGCTTCTAGAAGCATGGCCTGCGGCATCAATTTCTGTGGCATCAGTCCCTTCAGCAATCTCAACATTAGAACGGTGAGCCCCCATAACCTCGTCACCAAGATAGCGCTCTTCCTCAGTTATGGTAGAACGGTGACAACGCATGCGTGGGATAAGGTCACAAAAATGATCAGAGGACTCAGCCTTATCATCATCGTCATCTATAACTGCTATACGAGGGGTGCGCATCTTCACAAGTCTTGCAGACAAAGGGAGGGTGTCGTTCAAGTCTGAGTCTGGCCTGGTGGAGGCAGCATGGCTAGTAGCCATGGTACTGAGAATGTCAGCAACCGCAGGGTCCTACACAACAGGGGCAAATAAAAAGTGTTCATTTAAGAAGGTATAGTCGCAAGAAGGAAAGTAACTTCAAATTAAAAAATTTCGGGTACCTGATGGAGCCTTTTGGAGAGGTGAGAAGTAGAAGGACTGGCATCAGAAGCCCTCTTATGAGCCATCTTCTTAAGGCGGGTCGTCCGAGGACCAGAGGCCTTATTCAAAGGGATTGGCTCTGGAAAAACAATTGCCAAGCTAGAAGCAGACGCCTGAGCCGGAGGGTCAGTTGGAGCAGATGAAGTAAAGAAACTCTCGTACATGTGATCAGATTTCCGGCTCTCAGGCAGCCGAAGAGAAGAGTCATTCTTATAAATCGGCGGAGGCAAACATATGGTCGGTCTGCTCTAAACAAATGCAATAAATGCATTGATATTCTTCCGCCAATGTCGCCTGAAAGAGGGGGTGAAACCCCCTACTCGACTCAAGCCTGGCATCGTCAAAGAGCCAGATATAGAAAGCATGGTGTGTACGAGTCCGCGAGTAAAGTGCCCGTAGCTCTCCGAGAAAGATAATGAAGGAGATGCTGGCCCCGGGGCACACTGGTCAAACCCGAACTGACATATCACTCTGTCAGGTCTGTAGACAGCGTTATCAACGCCATCCTCATGCCATACCAATAATGAACTCGGACGAATCATTATCAGCATATCAACAAGGCATGCAGAGATACCCTTCGGCAAAGGAAAGGACACCAGGCGGAAGGAACCATGATAGATAAGCAGTGTTGCCACACCCACAGGTGGGCATACATAAGGACGTGCCACAAAGTGCTGGGGATCGTCCACCAAGGTATTCAAGGATAAAGTGGAAATGGCACGTAACCAACGTGTGATTAACGGCTGGCAAGACTTCGCTTTCTCAAATGTGCGAGACCCGTTAGTACCGAGCACGGGGATACCATCTTTATCCACTATCTCCGAAGAACCTCTGCCTCGAATACAGTCGGAGTAGGGGCAAACTTCGAGAACCTCTCGAAGAAAAAACAAAGCAGGAACTGGCTGTGGATGAAGGAGACAGACTCATATCGACCCACGGAACGAACCATGTCTCGATGTAGTAGATCCAGCCGGTAATAAAGATTTCCAAGAAATAGTGGAGCTAAAGGAATCTGATTCCCTCTGAAGAGCCTAACTGCCAAGGGGAAGACAAAAGGATTGAGAGAATTCGGAGGTGTGCTCGGAAGAATGAAGAATGAAAGGAAGCAAGCCAGAAATCCCAAAAAATAGAGCCTAAAGCCATACATCGAGCCGACCTCATACTCCCGAAAATCAGGGACAGCATCTCTAGCCAAGGGCTGAAGATCTCTAAAGAAGTGGCGGATCCATGCGGTGTAGGAGGCACGATCCGTCCTCACTTGATTGGTTCTCCTTGCTGAACCATCAAATACAGAACTCCACCGACCACAACCTTGAAGATTTAGCTTTAAAGATTGGATCAAAGAATTATCCTCGGAGCACATGAACACATCCTCGAGGGTGGGCCCCATCTCGTGCTGGCCAAGTATGAAGGTGTGTGTCTCGGTGCTCCACCGAAGAGCCATGGCTTCAAGGCTAGCATTGTTGCGACGGATGGATAGGGATCGAGATATTTTCACCAGGACCAATAGCCGAGCCTCCTGAAGCTGCTGACAGAGGCTCCTGTCCGAGAGGACATCATCGACCCACTCCTGCCAACCAAAATGAGGGTTTGAGAAGGCCTTGAACTGGGGATAGCAGTATGGAAAGTCCCATTGCTCAACTCTAAAGCGTAACACCGAAGAAGGGGAAATGAAGGCCTCATATCCGGAGATAGTGTCCTCAGAGAGACATAATGAAGCCCCCTTCGGAGACAAAAGAGAAGTGGTAGAGGTAGTCACTCACCAGAACGGGTCCTTCCGACCAAAATAAGGAGATTTCCTCAACTCGGACGCCGGAGGTACATCCCTCTCCTTTATGAGAGCCGGCTCTGATGACCCCGGGACAACAGATTTCTTTCGAGAAGACATATAACTGAAATGACAGGTATAAATAGCAAGGAGTTGACTGTATTAAAATTCAGAATATTGGAATTGAAGCAACACATTCAAATGAAATTTCGGCATTAACTATTCGTTTTTTCAGAAAATCCACGAATTCAACAAATTCTACGAGGAATTTTACATCAAGAATTCAGGCACGACGTCTACTATTCCGAGGGTTGCAACAATCAGTCATTTGATAATAAGGTTTACAGGCAACATGATGGGTTTACCAACAAATTCAACCCCGGACGTCATCAACAATTCATTTTCTTGGGTATTCACAAGGTCAACAAACAGCAATATATAGCCCTATTCTATACTATGGCTTTTGATTCCCACAAGAAAAGTGTTCACAAGGTTCAAAATGTCGGAGTACTATTCATCAAATATATATGGTTTGAATATGGCATTATCTTCCTCGAAACTACAATGATCAATTGCTCGACAAAAAAATTTATATTCAACAATATGGGTTCAAGATTCACTCAATATCTTCAAGCTCAACAAATTGCAGTACCAATGTGTGTATCATCAACATATAGATTTCAAGTTTCTGTCATCAATAAGAGGTGCAATGTCATAGGCCGTTTTGTGATGAAATTCAAGCGGGTCATTTTCTCAAAATCATTGTGTTTCATGTTAAAGATCCAATTTATACAAGTCTCAAAATTTTGGTTAGAGTGAAGTTCATTGGCAAATTTCAGATCCAAGATCAAAGGTATTTTATATTTCTCATCCGTAACAAGATTCAGTAAATTGTCCTACAAGTTGCAAGAATGTTCCTCCCAAGTCAATGTTCATAGCTCAAAATTTCTTCGGCAAGTTTCAACTCAAAAATAAAAATCATTCATAGCATATTCCAAGAATGCAAAGCCTAAACAAGTGTTGATTTATCCAAATTCATGAATTTAAATTTTTTTTTACCCTGGGGCTTAACAATTTCAGCGTGAGTGGGATTTAATTTCACAAGCATGATGGCCAGTATATCTAAATTCATGAACACAAAAGTCTATCAAAGCAAGAAAATAATGTGGATTTTAACAAAGCCAATAGCAGGTTTGAAGCAATAATGGACAAGAAAGAATTTGGGAAACATTACAAACCGGAGCTGGAGCGACGGCTGAAGGCAGTGGCAGAGTGATAAATGTGAGACAAGCACACACAGGGCCGACAACAAGACTGAGCTAGGCTGGGCAAGACCACACATGTTGCGTTGAGTGGGCGAACGTGCGTGGTCGGCGTTGGACAGGTTGAGGCCGGAGGCAACAATGGTGTCGGAAAGAAGTTGGCAACCACCCACGTTGCATTGAGTGGGCAACGGGTGTGGCCGGTGCTGGAATAGTTGAAGCCGGTGACGAACTTGCAGCAGAGCAAAGCCAACTGTGTTCAACGGTTGACAGCCGAGGCGGGCGACATAGATTACAGCAGAGGAAAGCAAATAATAGTAAAACACCGATGGTAAGGTGGAGGAGTCAGCGTCACAGTGATGTTGCAACGACGTCACAGAGGAGCAGTACGTTGCCGTTAGTGGCTCACGAAAGTTGGAGATCACAAATTTGGAATGTTTTAGAGCAGGAGCTTTGTAATATCAAGGATCATTTTTGAAGTAAAAATGTAAAGATCCTGAAATTGGGTTTACCACAAAGAAGGCTTCCTCCAAAATTTAAAAAATAATAATAATGTATATACCTACCCACAGACTTACAAACCGCAAAAGAAAGAGATGAACAATAATGCAAAGCTGAACGATGCTAGGCAGGACCACACACGGCGTTGAGTGGGCAAACGTGCGTGGTCAGCGTTAGACGAGTGAGGCCGGAACCAGTGGTGATATCGCAGTGGAGTTGGTGACCACACACGACGCGTTGAAAGGGCGATGTGTGTGGTTGGCACTGGAGCAAGCAACGGCGTCAGTGCTGGTCAGTTGAGGCCGGCAATGGCAGTAGGGCCACAGAAGAGTCTGGTGTTGGCTTGACAACGTTGCCACGATACCGATGGTAGCCGAGGTTGTGGCCGCCAACGGTGTGCAAGGTGATGTTGGACAGACGAAGTAGGAGCTTGGTCGAAGTTGGGACAGGCTGATGGCTGGGTTGTGACGCTAGGACAAGTCGGTGACGGGTCTGTGATGTCTGTGGCAGTCAAAGCTGGGTCTTCAGTGACGACGGCAGCAACGGGGCCTGGAGTCGCGATGAAGGTCAGTGCGCAAACGGAGCCATGTGGTTTGTTGAAGAAGGAGAGCACGACGGTGGCCTCTGGCAGTGTAGAAACGAAGCCTTCTTGGAGAAGAAGAAACTTGGCCTCTCGGTCTAGAGAGAGAGAACGCCGCAACGGCTATGCAACAAAAAGAATGATGAGCAACAGAATAGGGTTTTGGCCCTTTCCTTAAATAGGAAAAAAAAAAGGGAGCATTATCCTTTGAATATTCCCTCAGGATATTCTAAACATGTATATATATGTAATTGGTCTGCTGTGTTTGCCAAACAACAAAAAAGAGACGTGTGTGAGCCTTGTGTTCTATTTGTTAAGAATATTAAAAAAAAAAGGATGCTTTATTATTCTTTGGTTAGAATAAAATATATATATATATATTCTCATGTGCTGTAAATCTATATATATATATCAATGGGCCAAAAAAAAAAAAAGTTTAAAAAAATTTTTTTTTTTTTGCTTGTCAATTTTATTTGTAAATTACAGTGCGTCATCAACTTTATCCATAGGCTCTGTCAAGACAACATTTTTTTTTTTTTTTGGGATGTGAGGCGAAGCAGGGTTGAAGAAATAACAATATGCATGTCCAAGAAATTTAAAATTTCTCATACACATAAGGGGCAAATGTAAGAGGAGCTAATTTGAGTCCGCTAAATTAATTAGGCTCGATAGCCCAAGATTAGTGGGCCCGAATTTATCGCAAGTCCAAGATTGGTGGGCCCGGATTAATTACCATCAAACGGGCTGAATCGCTCTAAGCCTCGAAAGGGTTCGGATTCACGAACTTAGAGACTTACTCGGGCTCGGACTTGAAAAGGTTTGGATCCACAAACCTAGAGATCCAAAACACTTGGCTTGGAACGGATTCAGACGCAATCTAGAAGCCGCTCCATTAGTGAGTCCCAGAACACTTGCAAGCTCAGAGCTTTCCGGGATCTGCGCACCAGAACCATGGGCGTAATAGAGTTCAAACAAAGGACCCGATCCCGAGGACGGTAAGTAGAGATAAATTCACTCTTCGGTTAAACTAACCTACACCCGGGTCGAGGTGGCATCACTCCGGAGGGTTCATGAGACTCGACAATATTTAGCAGCGGGGGGGTCCTCTAGGACTACCCCGAGCCCTTGGGATGATTGGGGGTCATTGGTTAGGTGTGGCTAAGAAGAAGGGTTTGCCGAGAGGTTGATCTCCTCTTCGAGGATTTTCCGCATCCTCGGAGAGGTCACTTCCTCGGACAAGGTGGTTAGAGAGAATATTCCCCATGTGACTTGCACATGGACTCCATCTTATATCATAAGGCCTATAAATAGCACCCACTCATAACTTTACAAGTGATAGATTTTGGAGATAAAACTCTTGGGAAAGAACTAATTTCCCTCCTCCATTATCTACCTTGAGAGTAAAAGTCGGAGATCCATAGGAGAGCCTTACCAATATTCTCTCTCTAGCCACTTTGTCTTCTTCTTCACTCAATCTCTTATCTCCATCATCTCCTTTACTCTTGTGTTCTTAAGTTGAGACTATTGAAGAATCTAAGCCTCTCATCATCTTCTAGAGACTTCGAAGTTGTTATTCAAGAATCTTCGGAGATCTTCGAATTTTCCAATGACGTTCTTGAACCCTCTCATACAAATATAAATCGAATCCAGGGGATAATTTTTTATGCCTAAGGGGCAACTCGTCGGATTTTAAACTTCGGGGCAAAAAAGTGTAAATAGGCAATATTGCAGGGGCTTAAACGCAATTTCCCCCAAAACGGTACTCACTCTCCCTCAACCTCCACTCACCCACCCCCAAAACAGCGCAAGTTAGCAATATATAACAACAGAGAGCGAGAGAGAGAGAGAGAGAGACGAAGCAGAGATTCTCAAAAGAGCATATTGAAAATGGCGGCTTCTACTTCATCAAGCTTGCTCTCCGCCCCCTCTCTCAGGAAATCACCTCCCTCCTCCTCTCTCTCATCGAGGCTCTCTCTCTCCTCCGCATTCGGCTTCTCCGTCTCCCTCCCCCGACGCAGACCGCCGGCGCCGGTCTTCGTGGTGATGTCCATGGACGCCAAACCCACGATCCTCGTCGCCGAGAAGCTCGGCGAGGCCGGTCTCAAGCTCTTGAAAGACGTTGCGAATGTCGATTGCTCATACAACTTGAGTCCCGAAGAGCTCTGCACCAAGATCTCGCTCTGTGACGCTTTGATCGTTCGAAGCGGCACGAAAGTCACTCGCGATGTGTTCGAAGCGTCCTCTGGCCGGCTCAGGGTCGTCGGACGCGCCGGCGTCGGGATCGACAACGTGGATCTAGCGGCGGCGACTGAGCACGGTTGTCTTGTGGTTAACGCGCCGACGGCTAACACCGTCGCTGCGGCTGAGCATGGGATCGCGCTTCTCACCGCCATGGCTCGGAACATCGCTCAAGCCGATGCGTCTGTCAAAGCTGGTTAGCCACTTTGCTCACTCCATTTGTTCTATTTATTTATGATTCGAATTTTTGTTGTTGTGTTGTTTGTGTTGGGCATTTCTTCGAAGAGGTGGTGTGGTGGACGTTTTTGATGTGGTAATGATTGATTTGGATCTGATTTACATGCGTGTAATTATATACTTTTCCATTTTTATTCTCTTCTTTTGATTATTGATTTTCTGTTTTGGAAAGCAAAAGGCCTAAATTTTCTGGTAGTTTAGATTCTGATTGACTTGCAAGATCTGATTCTTATCGGGATGTTAAGGTTTTCGAGATAGGATTTGCTTTTATTGATTTATTTACTAATTAGTAAAGATTCTACGATTGTGTTGAAATGGTGAAAGAGTAGTTTTGTATTCAGAAGAATCAGAATCTTAAGTTATGCTTCACTTGCATGTGCTTGATTTCGTAATTAAATTGTGTACTACAAGTAGAAGAATTTACAAGCATGCATCCGGTTTTTGCTTTTCAGATGAGGTCTGAGAAAAAAAAAACATAAAACCTATTTATTGTTGCCTCTTCTTGTTGATCTTTCAACAACCCATAATTGTTTATTGTATTTTGTATCACGGTGTTACGAAACTTTCCACTGTAAAACTTCTGGGTTAATGCAAGTGATTAGCAATTTGCCATCTGTTTGGGAATCCTGCAAGCTGCAGTGGTGGCGAAGTACTTGGAATACTATCACCTATTGCTTAGATTGTATGATTTGATAACCCTATATTGTTTCTATTGATTATTTGGTGTGGGGCTAATAGGGGGTTTTCAATTGATCCTTTGAGTACTGACCTTGTTCCTTCTACATGTTAGAGGTTGGTCTAAGGTCATCTCCAATGGTTCATCAAATAGATCATCAAATTTAAATTTGATGAAAAAGCTTACTTTTTGTTGCTCCAACCGTTCATCAAATAGATCATCAAATCCAAGATTTCTCAAATCTTTCATCAAACTGAGGACGGATGCACCTTTCATCAAATCACTATTCATTGCCGTTAGATTTTCACTACTGGGTGCCACCTCAAGGCAAAAATTTGCGAAAAATTTACACTAGCTGGTCGACCGACCTTACACCCGCCCAGTCGACCGGTGGTTTGATGAAGCTCCGTTGGAGCACTTGATATCAAAAGAAGGTTTTAAATTTTTACTCAAATTTGGTGAAAAAAAAAAAAAAAAGATGAACCATTGGAGGCCTAAGTAACAGTCTAGAAATATTATATCCTCTTAATATATCATATTTTGGCCAATACAGGGAAGTGGGAGCGGAACAAATATGTGGGTGTGTCCCTTGTTGGCAAAACACTTGCTGTGATGGGTTTTGGAAAGGTTGGATCAGAAGTTGCCAGGCGTGCCAAGGGGCTTGGTATGCAGGTGATTGCACATGATCCATATGCCCCAGCAGATCGTGCCCGTGCTATAGGTGTGGAGCTTGTGAGCTTTGATGAAGCCATAGCAACTGCTGATTTCATCTCACTTCATATGCCTCTCACTTCTGCTACATCAAAAATTCTCAATGACCAAACTTTTGCAAAGATGAAGAAAGGAGTTCGGATTGTCAATGTTGCTCGTGGGGGAGTAATTGATGAAGAAGCTTTAGTGAAGGCACTGGATGCGGGCATTGTTGCTCAGGTTCTTTCTTTGCTCAAAAACCACTAAAAATCTGTTATTTGTGGAAGAAAGTGAATAACATTCCTCCTTCTTGCAGGCTGCACTTGATGTTTTCACTGAAGAGCCACCACCAAAAGACAGCAAATTGATACTACATGATAGAGTAACTGTAACCCCGCATCTTGGTGCCAGTACTATGGAAGCTCAGGTGTGTTAAAATGACAAAACTTGACACCTGTTCATGCTTTATATGTTTTTTGACATCATGTTATCATTTAATATTTGGGTTTGATGTGCAGGAAGGAGTGGCAATTGAAGTAGCTGAAGCTGTTGTTGGAGCCTTAAGAGGGGAGCTTGCTGCTACTGCAGTCAATGCGCCCATGGTTCCTGCTGAGGTATCAGGATTTTTCTTTTTTTAACATCTTTATTCCGAGTATTATCAGGCTTACAATATCTTCTCTAAACCAAATGCTGCACTTAATTTCCTCAGTTCATGTGTTTTACCATACATTTTTACAGTGGTGTGTGCTCTACACCTCTAATTTTTTTCTTTTTATTGATTTATTTGTTTTGATAAGTGAGTGTGTTTTCCATAGTGAGGTAGAATGTTATATCCAAGAAAATCTCAACATAATCAACCAACTATTTTTTTGATGCTTTGAGTTATTTATAATATTGTCAACAATTTTTATCCAGTAATCTAATTAACTAGAATTTTTTTTTTATTTTTTTATTGAGCAATGGAAGGACTTTTGACAATTTACTCCTGGATGAACAATTTGCTATTCTGCTTGTTTGTGTATGAAAATGATCGATTTTTTGATGTCTGTATATGATTAAATTATTTCTGGTCTTATCATTTAGTAGCTACTTAATTTGGGGACTGCTGATCCAATGTAGTATGAATTTTCAAAACCAACCCTCTGTTTTACTCTGTTGAAAATTCCTGTCCCCCCAAAAGAAAAATATAATTCACAAAGTACTTCCCCTCCCCCCTGTTCCACCATTAAAAACTCAATTTAATCTTATGATTTTTCCTCACAACTGCAGGTGCTTACAGAGCTCAAACCATTTGTTGAACTTGCTGAGAAACTTGGTAGACTAGCTGTGCAATTAGTGGCAGGTGGGAGCGGTGTGAAATCTGTGAAAGTGACGTATGCTTCTGCTAGAGCTCCCGATGACCTTGACACAAGGCTGCTTCGAGCCATGACCACCAAGGGTCTGATTGAGCCCATATCCAGTGTTTTTGTAAACTTGGTGAATGCAGATTTCACTGCTAAACAGAGAGGTCTTAGGATATCCGAAGAACGTATAATTTTAGATGGTTCACCAGAAAGTCCACTCAAGTCCATCCAGGTCCAGATTGCAAACGTGGAATCAAAATTTGCCAGTGCAATTTCAGAGTCTGGGGATATTACAGTGGAGGGACGGGTCAAGGATGGGATTCCACATTTGACGAAAGTTGGATCTTTTGAAGTTGATGTGAGCTTGGAAGGTAGTATTATTCTCTGCAGGCAGGTTGATCAGCCGGGTATGATTGGCAAGGTGGGAACCATATTGGCCGAAGAGAATATTAACGTGAGCTTTATGAGCGTTGGTCGAATTGCTCCGCGAAAGCAAGCTGTGATGGCGATTGGAGTGGATGAGCAACCCAACAAGGAGTGTTTGAAGAGGATCGGGGAGATCTCGGCCATTGAAGAGTTTGTTTTCCTCAAGCTGTAGTGAGGTGTCTAATATCTGTAGTCACTGCATGTTTGTTTTGTGCCCAATTTTGATTAATCTTCATTTCTGTTTTGTTGTAGTAGGCTGCTGTGCAATTGTGAGTGTACTTTATTGAGCTGTGATTGTCTATCCCGGGAACCAAAAATTGGGAAAGTTTTTTACTATATGATGGTTTTTATTTTTAGAGCTCCATTTTGTTATTAGATGCCTGGCTGGTCCTATTGGTTAAAATAAGGTGGTGATGGAAATGTATTTGATGCAGGAAACTGACTTTTTTTTTACACTCTGTACTTGGTCCGTAAGACTAACTAATTCGGAAGACTTTAGGAAGTGGGTTGGTTTTTTGACTATTTTAGCCTGGGTTAAAAAGCTTAGTTTGGAAAGGGTTTTTTGACTTTTTGATTTTTTTGATTTTTTTTTGTGAGAGAATAGTGTAATGATTATGGGTTGGATATGATGTTTTGTTTGTTGTAGTTAAAATATCTTATTTTGCCTTTTGTGACTAAAATAGTCAAAAAAGCCCACAAAATTACTTCCCAAAAGGAGTCTAATTCTATGTTCACTTGCAGGGTTCTATGTTCACTTGTAGGGTTCTAATTAAAGCTCAAGAAATTATTTGCATTTAAAAGTTTCAAACATGTGAGACCTCTAGACCCAAGCCTTCATCACTGTAGCTTATCTATCTATGGATTTGGTGAACTGATATTTGACCTCTGAACAATAATTTTACCCTTACATTTTATTATTATTATTAATAGAAATAGGACCAAAATTACATCTTCTGTAAAAGTCATAATAAGCTGATTTTTTTATTTTTTTATTTTTTTTCTCTAGATTGTTTTCATTTTTAGTGATTATATATATATATAAATACATTTATGTCAATTTTTTGAAAAACTTTTTAGGCCCATCTTAATTTGATGACCTAAATTTTTTTTATAAATAAATAAATAAATTTTTTCTTTAAAGACAATATTGAATTAACCTTTTTAAATTCTTCTCCCCAAAATTGACTTATTTTTTACTTTAATAGATATTTTTTTTTTTAGTTTTCAAGTTCGTCTAGTAAAGACTGGTCTATAAAGTAAAAAATTTAATATATTTCTTTTATAAAAAAATCAGATGAAAATAAATAAAACTAAATAAATCAAACAAAGCCATAAACCATCGAAGTCATTATCTCTTACCAACCTCAACTTTTGCCACAACATCTATTCAAAACCTTTATCAATTATTCTCTCCATGCTTTCTTTACATGATCTTCTACATACATAGGATAGGATAGGTGTTTTGGGAAGATGGTTAAAATTTAATTTTTTTTTAAAAAAAAATTGACTTTTTTTGGAAAAACATGTAAAAAATTGTGTGAGATAATATGACTCAAAATGAATTAAAAGCTGACTTTGTTGTCAAATTGGCCCCTTGTGTTCCTGAACATTCTACTAATTCAGATATCACTTGATCAATCCAATGTGAATATCCGGATTACATCAAATGCACTGCCCTCACTATTGATTTATGAACCCGAAAGGAAAGGGGCCTGAGCTAGAGATGTTGGGAGAGAGAGATGGAGATTATGAACTGCTAAATACGCAGCAATACCAGCGACATAACCAGCAAAAGCAAAACCGCTTACCTGCAAAAAAATAGAGATCGGTTTCATCTTATTATGACATGAAAAACAGACTTTGAATTGACGGACGCGATTGAAAGGTGGCATATACCTTTCGCAAGTACCAAAAGAAATCCACCTTTTCCATTCCCATAAACGCGACTCCTGCTGCAGAGCCAATTACCAACATGGACCCACCAGTACCGGCACAATATGCAACCAACTGCCAGAACTCCGAATCTTGGGGGAAGGAAGTGAGATTGTACATTCCCATTGTCGCTGCGACCAATGGGACATTGTCTATGATTGCTGAAACGACACCTATTGTGCTTGCAATCAGTTCAACGTTTGGAATATGGGCATCAAGGTAATTTGCCAGTTCCCGAAGAATCCCTGCTGCCTCCAAGCTATATAGAAAAGAATTCAAAAGTGATGGAGAGAGAAATGGAATAATCTACGAGGCTTCACAAGAATAACAATTAACAATGGTGACATACTTGCAATCCCTCCTAACTACAGATTTAGCCTTTTATTCATTCATGAATCTTTAAAAAAAACAAAAAAAAAAAACAAAACAAAAAACAAACAAAAAATAAAGCTTCCACTTATAAGAGTTCTAAAGATTTTGGGCTTCTGATGGGAATTTATTCATAGATTATTGAACTCAAACTAGCCAATTATTCAATGGTTACAACCACTTCTCCTAAACCAGAAGACATACCATCAGATATACAAACAAAAAATAACATAAATGAACATTTAAGATTCAGAGAATCAAGTAGTACTCTTTTCTTCCATTGTCATAAAAATCATATCTGTAGAACAAATTTGATCAATTCTTTATAACAGTAAGGTCAATGCAAATGTGGAAATGGCAATTAAAGTACTTTTAAAATAGTACTACATATAATTTCCTATAAAGATGTACAGATATTGTGCTAAGTACAAATATTTCTCTTCTGAAATAGAAATGAGATTATATAGAGTAAGACATTACCAATTATGGTGATTTAAGAGGGAGAATGTGATGTATAGTTTCACTATGTTGATCTCTTAAAATGCTAACCTTGATCTTCTACAATTGCTAAACTAGAAGGATGTAACAGTTGAGAACTTTAAATGGTGATGCCTGCATACCTGCCGACAGACAAAAGGATCCCAAGGAAGAATAGGATTCCTTGGGTGTCAATTCGTGATAAAGCTTGGGGTACTTTCAACCGTTGTCTTTCAGATTCACCATAATGGATAGCATCTGTTAGAATCCAAAGAATTCCGAGTCCAAGCATCATACCCATGTAAGGAGGCAAACCTGTTGCAGCCTTGAACACGGGGACAAAAACTAGTGCTCCAATTCCAACGGAGAAAACAAGCTGTCCTCGAGGTGCCATCTGTTCAGATGCCAAAACATTGGTTGAGTCCTGTCCCTTCCCATTCACTTCACTGAACGACAAATGAAAAGTTCCACAAAGCTAAATTTAAGATTCTGTAACTTCACTTATGCAACACAGTACCTAGTTGTACCCAAAAAACAGGAAAAAAAGAAAAAAGAAAAGAGCAATGTTGTACCTAGTAAGTGACATAAGAGCGAGCGGGACAGCCAAAGAAACTGCAGAAGGTATAAATAAGTCCTGTAAGCAAAGAGAAATGATTATAAAAATTGTTTCATTCCGTGAAAGATGAATATATGGAAGCAAATTAATGATAATGATCAGAGTGTCGGAACAATAAGAAGACCTTCATTGTCTGCAATGTAGATATTTGACCATGTATCCACAGCATAGTAGTGGTAACATCACCAATTGGAGTCCATGCACCACCAGCATTTGCTGCTATCACAACAACAGCCCCTAGAAGCCTGTAAATGAAATATTAACACATTAAAAAAGCTTTACCAAAGGAATTGATAGAAAATCTAATGCTGAAAATTTACTGCTGAATTACTAGTTCTGCAGACTTTATTTTATTTAGTTTGTACTACAGTTTAAAATTTAAAGATAACAATTGTGTATTGAGGTTCATTTTTGCTTTGAGTGCATTCAACATTGAACGATAAGACAAGTCTATGTGACTTAAAAATTTATACTATTTTTTGGTGAATTTTTAAAATTTTGAGTGGTACCGACTATGTATTCTCAACCAAAATTTTAAAAACAAAACCACTCAAAAGTTTCAAATTTCAAATCCACTCAAAATAGGATTATGAAACAAACCCTTAGCAAACACTGGTTGACAAAGTTCAAGACAATACAATGGGGGTGTTTGGCAAAGGCTATTGTTTGGCTTTTTGGGTTAAAATTTACAAAAAGACAAAATAGGTTAAAATATCCAATAAGACAAAATGTCACATCAAATTCATAATCATTTCATTTTTTCTCTCACAAATATCACATCCAATTACAAAAAAATCCAACTATCTTGTCAAACACACAAATTTTAACCTACTAAAATAGCCAAAAACTAAAATAGTCTACTAAAACAACTTCCTAAACACCCACAATATGCAACCAACAATTACAGTCAAAGCATGAACTTCTGGGAGCCACTCAAGTGCGTGATACAAATTTGGTAGGACTACCATCCAAAGACCAACGGTCTAGGTTTTAGACTACGGCATTTTTTTTTTCGTTTAATTTTTCAATTCTATTTAATCATTGTCTTCTTCCCTGGCTTCTTGAGAAATGGTTTTATGTTTCAATAAAAGTAATATTATTTCTTAGTAAAATACAGAAGTTTGAATGAGTTCAAGTTTAGAACTTGAAAATGGTGAATAGGATAAAACTCAAACTCAACAAAGCTTTGTCTCAACTACTTGATGTTGACTACAAAAGGAATAAAAAGAATTATTTGACTTACCAATCAATGAGGTAGAGGTTATGTATATATAATATATTCATGATACAATTTAGAAAACAATATATACAAAGTAAGATTCCTATAATGGAAACAATATACACAAGGTAAGATTCCTATAATTAAAATAATTCATATTCTAATTTCCATATTCAAACATAATATTTTGATTTCTATATTCAACACTCCCCCTCAAGCTGGTGTGAAGATATTTAACAAACGCAGCTTGTCAATAGAAGACTGGAACAAAGTTGGTCCCACAGATTTTGTGAATATATCTACCAACTACTGAGAAGAAGAGACAAGGGATGGACGCACAATGCCAGTCCGAACCTTCTCTCGAATGAAATGTATGTCAACCTCGATATGCTTGGTATGCTCATGAAGTACAGAATCAGAGGATAACATAATGGCAGATTTGTTATCACAAAATAAAGAGGAAAGAACGGTCTCCTCAAAACCCAACTGTGCTAGAATAGAGCGAATCCAAAGAATCTCACATGTCCCATGTGCCATAACCCGATACTCAGCCTCTGCAAAAGACCTAGAAACCACCGCTTGCTTCTTATTTTTCCATGAGATAAGATGATCACCATAGAAAGTACATAAGCCAGAAGTGGAATGCCGATCAATCCTAGATCCTGCATAGTTTGCATCAGTGAAATAGGAGAGCCCAGATTGGAGACCAGCGGTAAAGAACAATCCCAAGCCAGGAGAAGTTTCTAAATACCTCAAAATATAATAAACCGCGTCAAGGTTCTCTTTACGAGGTACATGCATGAACTGACTCACAACACTAACCGCAAATGTCAAATCAAGTCTAGTGTTGGTCAAATAAATGAGGCGTCCAACAAGACTTTGATACATGCCTGGGTCATCCAGCAACTCACTAGGCTCTGATGTGAGTTTGACATTAGAATACATAAGAATAGAAGCAGTTTTACACCCTAACATACCAGTATTCTAAAGCAAGTTAACGGTGTACTCTCTTCGAGATAAGGAGATCCCCTCCCTTGAGCAAGCCATCTCAATTCTCAAAAAATATTTGAGACATCCCAGATCCTTAATATCAAAAGTTTGGCCCAAGACCATTTTTACTTGACCAATGCCGACAGAGTCATCACCTGTGAGGATAATATCATCCACATAAACTAACAAGACTATACATTGACCTGTAGAATTCCGACTAATGAAACAAGTGTGATCGGAGTGACACTGAACAAAGCCCATAGATATAATAACAGAGCTAAAGCGACCAAACTATGCTTGTGGAGACTGTTTCAAACCATATCAGGATTTGCGTAACCGGCACACTTTCCCTGAATACTCCCCATCAGCCCGAAAACTGGGTGGAGGAGCCATATAAATCATCTCAAGAAGATCTCCATGGAGAAATGCATTCTTGACATCAAGTTGATGAAGAGGTCAAGAATGAGATGCTGCAAGGGAGATAAGGAGACGTACAAAAGTAAGCTTGGCAACAGGAGCAAAAGTGGCACCAAAATCCTTGCCAGGAATCTGTGTGAAACCTTTAGCCACCAAGCGGGCTTTGTAACGGTCAACTGAGCCATCAGCAAGGTACTTTATAGTAAACACCTATTTGCAACCAACTGTGCTTTCCCTAGGAGGTAAAAGTACAAGATCCCAAGTGTGATTATGTTTTAAGGCCGCCATCTCAGTTTGCATAGCCACTACCTATTTGGGATTCTGAAAGGCCTCAGACACAGAACGAGGAATGGACTCCGACTTAAGCTTGCCAAAAAAAGAATGGTAAGAAGGGGAAACCCTGTCATAAGAAAGATACTAGGAAATAGGATGATAAGTACTACTCAAATAACTCAAATGATTTGGAGGATGTCGATCCCGATGTGGGTTACCACGAGGAGGTGAAGAAGAAGCTAAAGGAGAAGAGTTACCTGACCCAGAGATCAGAGAGGCGGCAAGGGTTGCTGAGTGTGTGGGTGACGGGAGTATACTTGCAATAAAGGAGGAGGCGAAGGTTGAGAAGGAGGAAGGGGGACAGCCTTATTCTCAGCCTCGTCCAAAATGGTCACCGGGCAAACAATGGAAGTAACAGGAGGAGAAGCCTGCAAAGAAGGGTTAGTACTAAAGAAAAGAAGATCCTCACAAAACGTAACATCCAAAGTGTGGTGAAAGTGACGAGACACAGGGTCATAACACTTGTACCCTTTGGACATGGAAGAGTACCCTAAGAAGATACAACGAATAGATTTGTCATCTAACTTTGTGCTAGTGGGACTCTGATTTTGAACAAAACAGGTACACCCAAAGACACAAGGTAAGAGTGGAAACAGAGTGGTAGTGGGCATAAGGGTATGAAACGGAGTGAGCCTATGCAACACACGACTAGAGGTCCTATTAATGAGATAAACAGCAGTAAGGACAGCCATATGCCAATAAGACTTGGGAACACCCATACCTCGAAGAAGACACTGGACAATAGACATAATATGACGATTTTTGCGTTCAGTAACACCATTTTGTTCAGGGGTCCGAGGACAAATAAGTTGTTGAAGAATACCGATTTGATTAAGATGGGAATCAAACGCATTAGAAATATATTTCCCACCATTATCAAAACAGATAGTCCTAACAACTGCATGAAACTGAGTTTTAACCATCTATAAAAATTGGACAAAAATGGAAAAGACATCATACTTACGACAAATTAGATAAAGCCAAGTGCACCTAGTGTGATCATCAATAAAAATCACATAATATCTATGACCAAAAAAAGCAGTGATAGGGGAAGGCTCCCAGACATCAGAATTTATAAGATCAAAAGCACTAGGAGCACGAGTCATATGAGAGATATAGCTAGTACGGGTATGCTTAGACAACTCACAAACCACACAATGAAACTTAGAATCTTTGCAAGCTTTATTAAATGAAGGAAAAAGTTTACATAAATACTGAAAATTAACATGACTCATATGAGTGTGCCATAATTCTAAAGTTTGAATATTAAAAACACAAGACATGGAAGCAGGCAAAATAAATGCCTGAAAACTAACTAAGGAAGAAGAGGAAGGCTCGTCCGGAGGATACCCAAAGTAGTACAGCCCATCACGCTCATAGCCCTTGCCAAAAATCCTCTTCGAAAAGGCAAGAGGAGGGTAAGAAAATGACAACACAATTAAATTGTTTGACAAGACGACTAACAGATAAGAGATTACATGCAAAATTTAGGACATGTAAAGCATATGATAAAATAATGGTAGGAGATAAAAAACACTACACCTTTATGACGAATAGAGGATAACGAACCATTAACAAGACACATAGATTGGGCAATAGTAGTAGGGACTGGAAAAAAAAGAAAGGAAAACTCACCCGTCATATGATCATTAGCCTCAGAATCCAGAACCCATGAGGGACTAGCAGACCAAACATGAAAAGCAGTAGAAGTACCTGTTGCAAGGGTGGCAACAGTGGTAGATGATGGGCCAGGAGAATTGGCAGTAAGAGATCCAAGCTGAGCATGAAGCTAACCAATCTGAGTCTGTAACTCCTGTAAATTATGGAGATGAGGAGACCCAAAAGCAGGAGTAGCGTAATCCACTAGAGCCGCAGTGCGAGGGGTGGCAGCACCACGAGGGAGCGGCTCCCGACGACAAAATTTTTCCCATTCAACACCACACTCATAATACGATGAATAAGAGTGTGATGAGAAAGAGAAAAATTAGAACTAATTGGAACAAACTTGGTGGGTATATCAGCAAAGGATGGATCAATCATGGTGGAAGCAGAGGGGCTAAAAAACACACAAAGATAGCAACACAGTCCAAAAAAAAAAAAAAAAAAAGAAGCTGAAAAAAACTCAACGGCTTATCTAAATAGATGCTACCGAATAAATTCAGTAACCCAAAAGAATAAAAGGACAGACAAAGGAGCTTAATACATTAGTCCAATCACCCCAAGAAGGGAAAACAACAGCCATGAATCACCTATAGAGGCAGCCGAAGCACGTAAGACCAAAACCAAGTCTGGTCGGCAGCAACCAGAGCCTCGACAAGGATAAAGAAGGCCTACCGAGGTGAAGACAAGGAAGGAGAGGAGCTGCAAAGGCTGGGTTGAGGCTGTCAGAGGGAGAAAAGGAGTTGGAAAGGGCTGTCAGAGGCTAGAGAGAAGGAAAAAAGCAGTCGGTGGTGATGGGTGGTTGAGAGAGAGACAGCTAGGGAGGCTCTAATACCAAAAAGAATCAAAAGAATTATTTGGCTTACCAATCAATGAGGTAGAGGCCATGTATATATAATATATTCATGATACAATTTAGGAAACAATATACACAAGGTAAGATTCTTATAATTAAAATAATTCCTATTCTAATTTCCATATTTAAACATAATATTTTGGTTTCTATATTCAACACTACATGACTCTGATTTTTCTATTCTACTTGATCAATGGCAGGGTAAAAGAACTTCCATAAACTACTCAACTATATATCACTTTTTGGATGATTTAGTCATTTTACCCTTCTATAAACTACTCAACTATATATCACTTTTTGGATGATTTAGTCAACTTTATGACCAGCTGTTAAGCTCGGGGTTGGAGTTGAAATTTATTCTTCAAGTTTTTCAAAATTTCTCAATTATTCATCTTAGTAGTGAAGACGTTGAACCCCCATTGGCCTAACTATTATGATAGCCGCCATAGTTTCATCATATAAGAGACTAAACATGACAATGACTCCCAGCAATCAATATGCGAGAACTATATCATGCAACATTTGTAGTGTTAATAAGATAAGAAATCATTGCACAATTCTGGGTACCTACTTGCGGTATTCTGATGGGGGTACTAGTCTACGCAGTAGGGAAACCATAATAATAGTGGATGTCAGGTTGTCAAGGACCGAACTGAGGGAAAAAGTTACAAAACCAACCTGCAATCATCATCAATAATTGTCAAACGCCAAAACCTAATGCTGAATTTAAGAGTAAATGTTAGGGGCTATAGTGTTCTCAAGCTACCATAGGAGAAATTAAAATGAATTGATCTTCTACAGCTAGCTTTTTTAAATTTTCCTTGTCACCCCCAGAAATTGCATTCTCATTAGTCCATGAGTATTACAATTTCACTAGTAAACGAAAATGTTGTTAGCATCTGACGATTTTCCTATTTACAAGATGCTTATGCTAAACTAAATACTGGCACTTCAAGCTACCATTGATCATGAGCAATCTAAAACACATACAGCGAACTATAGTTTTAAAGAGTTCTTGTTCCAAAATGTCTCATAGTTACTTCTGGATGCCACATAGGATGAATTAGTTGCAATTTAGAATAGAATGCCATCATAGGAATCTAGCAAAAACTTTAAAAAATTAATCTCAGCAAGAGCTATGTTGGGGTCTTAAGGTTGCAGTACATTTTAAATTAGGCACCAGGCTACATAACACAGAGAATTTGGTACAGATTTATAACAGAAACTAGGAATCAGTGATACTTCATCTAATTAACATTTTCATCAGCAAGGAAAAGCAAAAAGAAAAATAACATGTATGGATTAAAAATTAGAAATACAAGCAAAATGGAACTTGGTCTCAAGGTTTAGAAAACTATCATGGATAAAACAATATTTGATACACTAAACAATGGTGCAATACTGATCATTTTTTTAACAAGAAGTGGTTTTTATATTTTGAACCAGTTTTTAAAATAATTTGATGACAAGATAGGTACCCTCCCCCTTCTAAAGGGGAAACACCGGTACATATTTAGGCTTTGAAGCTACTGAAAAAATGTTAAATTAATTTTATTTTTTAAAACTTGCCCAAGGATAGGTTTAAAACACATACTCCCTCCGTCCCAAAATATTAGTCCCTTATTCCATTTTTCATTGTCCCAAAATATTAGTCCCTTTTCAAAAATCAAGGGCAAAAATAATATGAATTTCCTATTTTGCCTTCTTTTAAATTCATTAGCAACATAAAAAGTACAATTATGACAATTGATATTCCCTAAAAAATGTACTACAAACGGGTAATTTTGGAAAATCAATTTTTTTAAAGTGCAATGATTGTACTACAAAAAAAAGTTAGATTCCCCAAAAGAACTATTATTTTGGACGGAGGGAGTATATCAAAAGAGGACCAATCAATGCCATTATAATGGCAGAAATAGAGCACTGACCACCCAAAGAAGAGTCTTCGGCTTTCGAGTTGTTATAATGTCAGTAACCAACTTAATCCTTGATGAGCATCGACTATTTCCACGATGGTCATTGCTCCAGCAAGAAAATACAATTTCACTGACCTCAGCAGATACATGTGAGTAACTCTGAAATGGCTATATCAGTTGAAGGAGCCTACACAACAAAGTGAGACAACTTAAATTAACTTGCACAATATTAACTGAGAATGAATATGCGACGACAAAACCAATATCCGGCGATATATTATAAAAAAAAATCGGAGGAGCAATCAGTGAAGAACCATTAAAGCATATATTGTTCTACAACAGCAGAAAATTTTATAATCTACGAAGCAGATATCATTGAATTGGTGAAGAAGTGTATCTAAAACTTACCCCAATACTACGTACAACCCACAAACTCACAGCCATACATAATCCAACTCCACTTTTATTGAAGGCAAAAGATTCTTCAAAAATATGCCTGTATATCCTATTACAAATAACAGTGCCATAGCAACATCCTGTAGCATGAGAAACCAGCTGAGGGGTTATGCATTTTTTCTCCTGAATTTATTGAAAGCCATCACCGAAAACTTGGGAAGTGATGGTATCAAGGAATGGGATAAAGAAGGACCTGATTAGCAGCAACCCATGACTGATTAATTGCCACTGCCCCTATTGCAGCAGCTGCAAAGACCGCGAGAGCTTTCTGCAAATCAGTTTTTGGCTTGTAAGTGGCCTCAAAATCCATTGAGCTTGTTTCATCAGCTGAACACAAAGGATCACATCCTCCAGATGATGGTATCAGCTCCTGATGGTGTGTTAAAGATTAATGTTAAAGATTAACATGAAGTACAACTTTTAGCAGAAAGGATACAAGATAGTGAACGAGTGTGCATAGTATTGCTATATGACAAAATGGCAGTTCAATATAACAGACAACTTTTCAAGAGAAGTTGCTTGAATAAAACAAAGGCTTTAAAAGATCAGGAAAGTTCCCATTTGTAGCAAAAGTTAAAAGCACATGGAGCTAGGCTAATTTTGTTTTATTCAAGTTAAAATCAAATACAACTAATCATTCAGTTTACATGCATAGCTCCTTTTCTTAGTTGTATCTTCTACAATTAACAATTGAGTAATGTAACAAAGCAGTATCACAATTTCAATAATGATGACCATAGCATAATCGATCACATTTCCTTTCTCAATGGTTTCCCACTAAAAAGAACCTGCCTTTAAACGAGTTTTCATTTCAACAAAACAAAAAGACAGACTATATGTATTTCACAATGGTTGGAGAACTTTGCAGAACCCCTAAACAAGATTGACGAGACACGAAAACTAAAGAAAACAAATAAACAACAATTATAAATCACATGTACACACAAAAACACACTATTTACGTGGTTCATCCTACAACTAGGGCTACGTCAACAGTCTCTGCGGTTTCACTGTGATATACAGAATATGCCTTTAACATGGAAGACTAGAAGCAATGCCACGTTCACAAACGTCAGCAAAACCAAAACTTGACTCTTAAAAATAGTAGACTAGAATGAGCCCCAAACATGATATGAGCATCTCCAATCCTTTCATCAAAAGTTCATCAAATCAAGGGAGAGTGATTTTTTTTATCAAATTTGAATTTGATAAAAATTTAAAAAGATGAAGCATTATAGATGATTTTTTTTTTTTTCATCAAATGTGATGAAAAGTGAAATTTGGGATGAGAATGTAATTTTTAAAAGATTTTGATGGAAAGTTGATAAAAGGATTGGAGTAGTTCATATCAAATCAAGCTTTTTACTCAAATTTGAAATCAAATTAGATAAAAAATTTGGTGAATGATTGAAGATGGTCTGACATGCTAAAGTATTTAAACAGTAATTAACTGAACATGCTTTAAATAATACTCTTTCCAAATTCAATCAAACCATTCAGCTGTTTCAGAATCAGTAAACCAAAAGCAAATTACACAATACTAACAAAAAGAGATTTCGAAAAGAATCAATATCATGCCAAATTCACTAGAATTCAATTCAAAGATTCATGTACAGAGACAAAACCAGAAATTGAGAATTTTGTGTTAAGGACCTGAATTTGAATCTCGGAGTTGAGTTGGGGCTGTTGCTGAGTCGACGAAGGAGATGATGACGATGAGTCTCGAGCCTTATCTTCGGCGCGAGCGAGAACGCCATTGCGGTGAAGCAGTCTTGGAGCTCTGAGCCTCAAGAAAGACGAACCCGAACAAGTCTGAGACAGAGAGCGTTGCTTGAATTGGTGCGCTGGGGACAGCTGGTGAGTCCTGATTGGCATTAGAGTCGACATCAGAGCTAGGGTTTCCAACACACCAGATCGTCGCGGCGGAGGCGATGGTGGTGGTGGTGGTGGTGGTGGTGGTGGCGATTTTGGCTTCGTTTACAGAGACAGTTGAGTGAGAGTCTTCTTGGCTAGTTTTGTTGGATAAAATGGGGATGGCTATTTCCACGCTGGGTTTGCATGGAAGAAGCAAAATTGGGAGTGGAATTAGGGAGTCGAATCTGGATACGGCCGTTTATTATTGAACAGAAAACGTTCAAATGACCTAAGCAAGCACCTTCCCTCTCTCTCTCTCTCTCTCTCTCTCTCTCCATGGCAGTAAATCAAGTTTCTTCCTCTCTCTATACTTCCATCAATGGTACCTCTCTCTCTATATATATACATACATACAAGCACGAGCTTTAGATTTATTGAAAATTCATCGATTTTGCAGGTGTTTGTGCGTCTTCGAGATCATCAAGAACCAATTGGATTACTTTTCCGATCATACAAACACGAATTGGGACTGCTTTCGCCACTGGTTCTCCACTCTGTAAGCTGATTTCTAACTGCTCACAGTGAATTTTCTTCTCTCTTTCTTTCTCTCTCTACTTGTATGGAAGATTTGGCTACTTGTAGTTTTATTGCAAAATGGAGATCTAAATTCCAATTCATGCACTGTTAAATGTAGGAACCAAATCTATCTGGGGGTTTTCTTAGTAAATAATATCAAAATCATCGTAAGTCTTGTAGGAACAACATGGAGGCTTTTCTTAGTAAACAACATCCAAAATTTCAAAATTCTTTAGATAAACGACCCAAACAGCTCCTACTCAACTTGTGTTCGACTTCTTAAAAATTCGTTTGAGCTCTATTCGTTAAGTAAACAAGCCAATCTTCAATACATTTTGTAATTCGTTAAAATTTTCAAACCAAGTTTAAATAATTAATTGCTCGTTCGGCTATGTTCAATAAACCTAAAACTATATAAAAATATCAAACTATTCCAGCTCGGCTCGACAAAAGCTTGTTTGAGATCGGCTAAAAAATTTAACAAACTAAGCTTAAACAAATATGAAACTTATTAAAGTTTTTAAACTAAGCTTGACCAGTGAAGTGTTCGACCCTATATGTGAGTTGTGTTCTTCATGAAGTAGAAGTATACAAGGAGATGAAGCACTATGAATGGAAAGACACTGCCAGAGTATAGAGATAATTGCATAAATCCATGAATAAATTAACTTCTGATTCGTGGAAATGAAATCAATATTAATATGCTACATTACAGTTTCTCTTAATCAAAAAAATCTATTGTATTAATGTTGCAAAACTTCAACAGCAGGAGATAAATCTCTTAACCCCAGAACACAGTATTAAATTGGTGTACTGCAGTTTTTTAAGCACTTTTAAGATTATAAACATTACAAATCTTTATATATTTCTAGGATTTGTAGATTCAAGCCAAGGTTGTTAAAATCGGGATCCTA
Organism: Camellia granthamiana; assembly: GCA_036172215.1. NCBI lineage: Eukaryota > Viridiplantae > Streptophyta > Magnoliopsida > Ericales > Theaceae > Camellia > Camellia granthamiana. Next base: position 138,469,429 of record CM069908.1, read on the forward strand.
CGTTGGATCGTTGGAGGTGTTTATAGGATCGGATCGTAAAATCGGATCGAGGATCGTAAGATCCTACCGAAAAAGACAAATTACATAATAATTTAATTTAAATAAATATTTCTTATAAAGTATACACAAAATGAGCCTATATTCTATTAAAAAGAAGTGAATATATTATGAAAAATACAATACTCCATGTAAAATGTACATATAATATTATACAATAGAAAACTCGATGGTAAAAGTTTTGTATTTCATCAAAAAAGAAGGTGAAGAAGAATTCTATAACAAAATACTTTACAATCTACAATAATGTATAAAAAGTAAAGAAAAAATATTTAACAAAGTTGGATATGAAAATAAATTAAGAACTCAAAAGAGTAGCTTAGTCGAATGATAAGGTTTGTCGTTAGCATCCTTGGTAGAGCGGATTTGAGTCACAAAAAGAATCTCTCCAAAAATTGAGATAAAGTTGCAATCATCTTACCCTCCTTAGACTCCGCTAAAGCTAAGTTTGTTTTTCCGACTATTTAATTTTCTTAAATTACCGCAATATTTGAATGTTTGTTTCCTAATTTGTTTTTCTTAGTCTATTTGATTCAATACTACTTAATTTTTATTATTTATTTTGACCACATAAATTGGTATTTAGACAACAAACATAAAATTTACAATAAAATATGTCATATAATACAAAACAAGGCTTGTAAATTGGATCGGATAGGATCGGATTCGGATCGGGATTCTACGATCCTATAAGAACCCACTACCAGGATCGAAAGATCCTACCTATAAGGAGTTTTTTACACGATCCGGATCGATTGTACTCAAATGGATCGTAAGATCGTAGGATCGTAAGATCCGGATCGGGATTCTGATAACCATGATTCAAGCATTTAAAATTCTGAGATTCTGATACTGCTGCGTAATTGGGCATGATTAACCAAAATAATATATAGACTCATGATCAGCAATGTGAAGTTGTTTAGTTTTTGTGATTTTCATTTTTGTTTTTGTTTTTTTTTTTTTTTTTTTTGTGTGTATAGTTCCAAATCATAGCTTTAAATTTTTTGAAAGTTTGTTTCTTTCTCTAATTTCATTTCTCACTTTTTTCCTCTCCCTCATCAAAGCCTAGATCGAACATAGCATGAATATTCTTGCCAAAAGTTGTTTAGAATTATGGGTTCGTGTTTCTTTTTTTCCGGTGATATTGAGAAATACTCATCGAAGGAAGTTTGCATACAAAGCAACATCAGTTTCCATAAGGTGTGAGCAGAGTAGAAAGGGCAATAGTTTGGATGTATGGCTAGGGCGGATGGCGATGGTAGGCTTTGCAGTGGTTCTTAGTGTTGAAGTAGCAACAGGCAAAGGACTCCTAGAGGTATAGCACTAATAAACTCATACCAATCAGGAGTAACAAAGTTTGGTTTTGGATGTATAACTTGGTTTTCATATTCTAATTTTCATATTTGTTCTTTTTCATCTCTAGTAGGACAATTTTGTGTAATTCTCCATGTGTCCTTGTTTGTGAAGAGATGACACAGAAATTAAATGACCACCCATCCTCTTGGATGAACCTTTTTCTACTCTGCTCCCTTCTCTTAATGGATTGTCAGGTTTCAAATTAATATCATTTGAATATGGTTAATTTGGAGAACTTGTACTGTAATTGGTACACTTCATTATTTCAATAGTAACTTCTCCATTAAAAATAATTACAAACCTGTGAAAGAGAGAAGAAAATTTACTGACGAAAATCTTCAGCATGGAGGTGTAAATGCGGAAAAGAAAAAAATAAGTTTATTAATTGTTCAAGTAACACACTCAGTCATGGTGGTTAGAATCGTAAGATTCACGATTGGATTCAATACAAGTTTCAACCAAAACAATTCAATTTATTTTATTGAATCTTAAATTTTGCGATTCACTATAATTCATTTTCGATTTACTGTGTTGTATTCATTTTGATATTGCAGAATTTTGGGCTTACAGCTCCTTTACCAACACCAGCCCTGGCAATTACAGCATTAGTGGGCGCTTTGACAGCAATATTTATCTTCCAATCTGCCTCTGAGAATTGATCACTTTGAAGTTCTTGCTTGGTGCTAGTGGGAGCTTTTGATAGAGATATTCTTGCTTACATTCTTGTTGATTTGTGTAATTTTTTGTCTCAGTGCTAACAAAAATTACCACACTACAGAATGTACAACAACAATATTCATGTAATGCCATGCCACTATGGGGGAGTTCTGATGGAATTCACTGTTGGTCTAGATCAATGAGCATATATATCCACCTGAAATATAATATTGAATGCTTCACAATTATGAGTGGTTTTAGAAAAATGGTAAACAAGAAAGATTGGATCTTTCAATATATTGGTTGGGCACACTCATCTGGTAGCTATCAGCATATGCTAGAAGGATCGTCTATATCCAGTCCTTATTGAGGACCTTGCAGTTTATGATGCCAGTCGTGGACAGGTGATTCGATGTCTTTTTAGAGTTGTCCTGTATTTTACTGTATACTCAAAATATTGCAAGGGAAAAAGGGTTGCATTGAGAGTCTTACTGTGATCCTTATTATTGAGTATAACGAATTTGTTCTCTCCACAGTGAAAGTAGGCTAATTAATAATTTAGGAGAACAAAATAGCACAAGCAGAATAACTAAGAAGGCAAACATTCTATTAGCATGATCCTTCTTACATTAACCACGATCCATAATGGCCACCTTACATCACATTCGTACTCTTAAGATGCTAAACCCGGGTTCAAATGTCTTGACTTGTATAGCTTTGAGAACTTCCCAAATTTGTATAGCTTTGAGAACTTCCCAAAAACAGCCTATATGTTTTTGATGCATTGAATAAGCCACCCAAAAAAAAACAAACTCCAAAAGTTGGGGCACACTGATTATCTACTATCAAGGCATCCTTCATGTCAAGATATGGGGCAGAAACATATTCAAAATTGAGTAATGAAATGGTTGAGGATCATCCATGGACCAGCATGGTTAATGAAAGCCACAAACAAAATCAGATCTCCATAGATTGAGGCCCAGCTAAAATTTTAGGCTTTTTCTTCTTCGCCTTCTTCTTCCCACTTTTGACATTCTTTCTTCCTGGTGTCACGTCTGTAACAGGTTGAGTGCTCTGCAAGTGTTGATGAATGGCAGCCAATGGGTCCGATTGGAAGGCAGGATGGTCAAGAACTGTCTTTAACTGATTTGCTTCCTTCAGTCTGATAAAGCAAAATAAAGATGGAATGATGATAATAATCATGATGATACTATAACAAGGAGAACTAGAGAGAGTAAGGGAATGAAGAGTGATGGAATTGAAGCACTCACACTAGATTCTGCCTGGATTTGCTATTCAGTTTAAACTCAGTTGGAGCCGGTTGCATTGGAGCCTTCAAGTCGGGAAGGAGCTCAGAGAGAGTTGTAAGATCATATGCTTTCAATTTCTTTTTTCGGCTTCTGACTTTTTTCTTCTGGTAGAACAAGAAATTACTTTTTCAGCAGCAAAATATATGAGCATGTTTCAAACGGATAGCATAAATCCTAATCAAATGTTTATGTTTGCATATGTTTACGGAAGAAAAGGTACTGCATAAATCATTTGAATTTAGTGATGATAAACTACGGAATAAAGAATAACCATGACCTACCTTTACAAATCATTGAAATAAACTATTGGATAGTAATTATAAGATTCTTATCATCTCCAGGTTACACTACCACTAAGGCACAGTCCCTCCAAAACTTAAAGATTGTAAAAAATAACCATGCAAATTTGAATTTGGAAATTATAAGATGCATTCCATGTGATGACTACAAATAATTGTCAAGGAATATACATTAAAAAAAAAAAAGTTAAAAAAAAAATCCTTTGAAAACTTGTTTATATTAATCTTCACAAGAAAATGGATACAAATGACCAGAAAATGGATGCAATCTCAATATTTTATCATCACTAGAAATCAATTACTGAGTGATATCTCATTTTCTTCTACTTTGATTATTATTTATTTAATTTTGTTACCTAATAGTCCGCTCAAATGCCACAGGATTCGAAATGAAACAAATTCATTTCCATGTGATCCTCTGTCCACTAAGCATTTGAAGATGCATAGATAAAGCAACCATCTTGATTAGATTCAAAAGGAAAGTCATCATAGCATAGAATCCATCATATAGAACAAAACTACTCGAGGGAACATTGTTGCTATTAGAAACAAATGAAAGTAGACAACGGAAATCCTATAAATGCTACTTATGTGTTCAATGAATAAATCATTATAAGAAGACTAATAGCCCAATTAAATCCAGTTCAAGCAGTACAGCAACAACTATTTGTACTGCGATTGACACTGTCCCTTGATAAAGAAGAAGTACCAGCAAACCACAACCACAATTTTTTGGAAAAAAATGTGAAGTATATATCAAAAGGAAAATTCTATTCATACATAAAATTCATACAAAAAATCCTACAAGAATGATGTAGCAATGCCATTATTGTAAATAAATGCATCTTCAATGGTATTTTGTTTTGAAGTGAATGGTCCATAATTAGCCCTATCATTATGTATGAAATTTTTATTTGTATAGCATTACTCGTATCAAAATTATCCAAACTAAAATGAGGTCAATCTAGTATTAGAGTTTCAAAATCAACAGATAAAATGGTAGAAGTTCTCACCTTGCCGATAGCCTTTTGGGCACCTAATGAAGCAACCGTATCTCTAACCTCTGTAAAAACAATTACCAATAAAAGAGTTATGGGAAGCTTTTGACTATAACCAAGAAAGGTGACATAAAGCACATATTTGAAGCACGGAAAATCAGCTGTAACGAAACTCATTCTTTGTTGACAATAATGAAATTATATCTCGAAATTTTATTCTAGGATGACATGATCTTTAGATGCCTAGGTGAGCTTTAAAAATGTGCTTGCTTTTCATAACACTTTCATTTATTTTACTTTGATCCATGTGTACCATGGAATTCAATTGGTCTGTAACTCTGTTGTAATTAATAGAGTTCACCTTCGGAAAGTCTCCGTTCTAAATTCTGGCATCCCTCAACCCAAAAGATTATTAGTATTGAACTTTATTTTGGATCTTCAAAGGCTCAATTTTGTTCTACAATCAAAAGGAAACTTCAAACTTCTTCATCTAAATTTCCATTGTGCCCCATTTTCTACACTAACCCCAATCACAACCATACATTCTACTATCAAATATTACGCCACATCTTGAATTTGTTCGGCATCCTAGTGATTAATCTCATATAAGCAAGCAACTAGCACTCATAAGGAAGAACTTCAATTACAACTACATTATGAATTAACCCTAGTTTTGAAACCTCTACATAAGCATTAAGAGCTTACAAGATTTTTGTATACCCATAGAAGTGGATTTGAATTTGACAAAAACTAAACTTAAATTCAAATGCTGATAGAACAATTGCGAACGCTAGATTAAAAGAGGAGACAATACTCTTTGAATTCGATTTCATAAACTTACTAGCATAGAACTGGAGTTTCTTCTCAAATTTGCGATCCGCATGGGTCGACGGTTCCGATCTGCATCAAAAAAATTTAAAAAAAAAATAAACATTAATTCGAAATCCACCAGTTTTTTCCATTTACGTATTGAAAAAACAAAAACGTAGGAAAGCTGTGATCGTATTGAAAATTTACAGTGAACTAGTCTTCCCCATATGTGAATATCTGAGAATGGAAATTAGGGTTTTCAGAGAAAGAGAGAGAATGGCTTCGAAGCGGTGTCGTTTGGTCTCTTAGCGAAGAGGGATGGATATTAATAGTAGTGGGCTTGAGCTGGAATTATTGGGCCCGCACTCTCTGGGCCGTGGAAACTTTAGGCCTGGGCTTGGATGGTAGTTTATTTGCTCCCCATTCCACCCCGTCTAAGTTTATTAAAAAATATTTAATATTTACTTTTTAGGATAAATTACACGTACACCCCCTGAGATTTGGGTTTAATACATATCACTCCCTGACGTTTGGAAAATTACACTAACCCCCCTGACATTGTAATTATTTAGACGAAATAAAAATATTGAACTTATGTACTCTCTCTTTTTTTGCTTTGCTTTACTTTCTCTTTTTTTTTTCCTTTTCCTTTACTTTTTTTTTTTAAATGTAATTTTCTCTATTTTTCTATTAGGAGTTGTTACCTTTTATATAAGCAGGGGATTTGTGAAATGAGACTATTAACCATAAGGGTGGAAATGTAATTTCCAAAACATCAAGAGGTGAGTAGTAATTGGAGCAAACATCAAGGGGTGTCAATGTAATTTACCCTTACTTTTATAATTTTAAACAATATATAAACTACAGTATTAAATTTTTGGGTTTGATGTCTTTTAGTGGTAATTTTGTTGTATTATTGAATTTATGCTTTTTATGTTTTAAGACTTGGATTGTTGTATTATTATTCTTTACTAATGGTTTGTAACATTGATTTAAAGTATGATTTATACTATTTTAATGCGAATGGAATTAATTTTAAAATTATGATAAAAAGAAACAATTTGGTAACGTAGCCTAACCCAAGTTACCCGGTCTTGGGAATAAATTTGTGCATAGGCAAGCGGGTACACAGGGTGAGTTTGGGTATTCATAGGATGAGGTGGATTAAAAAACAACTCCCAACCCAAAACAAGGCCGACAAACGACAAATTATGAAAATACTTACTTAGGCCGTTTGTTTGGAGGGTTAAAGAGGGGATTGAGATTGGTAGTGAGATGAGATTCATTAATATTATATTTATTTTGAGAGATGGGAAGGGGATTGATATTAACCTCCGGATATATGAATCCCCTTAGAGAGAGGATTCGGATGGGCCTCCAAAACTTGGTGTTAGAAAAATAGTCTGCTGGAATAGAAATTTTTTATTTTTTATATTTTATTTTTTACATGCTGGGCTTTTTTTTTAACATTAATGTTTAATTTTTTATATTTTTTGTTAAGTAAGAATTATTACTTTATTTGTTTTATTTTTTTTGGAAATTTTTTATTTATTTTATTTTTTAAAATTTTTTTACATGTTGGGCATTTTTTTTAAAACATTAATATTTAATGTTTTTGTATTTTTTTATTTATTTTATTATTTTTTATTTATTTTATATAAAAATAATTTAACAATCCCTACACTAACAATTATCATCAAAATAAACACAATTTTACTTAATCCCCTCACTATTAATCCCCTCACTACGAATCCCCTCCATTCTACTTCTGAAAACAAACGGACCTAAGGATAGAATCAAATCATCTGTCTGAATCCTTTTTGGTCTTCTCTCTATCACAAAATAAGAGTTAAAAAATATTTGGAACATAAGAAACAGGAAAAATAGTGAAACAGAGTATCATCAGCTCATTGTCATCCTTATTAGTAATATATGTCCACTTGTTTATATGTTTACACAAAATCTATATATGTACTGTATCACTTTCTTGTGGAATCTACAAAATAATCAAAGCATGACAGAGGCAAATATTGGACAGACCATGTGCTTTAGTGATCTAACAAGATATCTTTGTTTCAGTTTTGTAAGAAACCTCATACCTAATTACCAAAATCAATTGTTTTTATGATCACCTACCAAAAATAATTTTTAACCGACTTATTCGATTGTGCACCAATGTGACAGTAACCACTTCAGAGATTCAAAATATCCTTCTCATGTATATTGGTCTGTCTGTCTAATACATATTTTTTAACAACCCTGTTACGTAGCTCTCGAAAATGGACTGGGTCGAATGGCTCGAGGTGCCAAAACGACCTCTCTAGTTAAAAAAAAACTTCATATGGAGGTGCATGATCATATAGTACTTAATACTTATATGTAGCTAGAGAGGTGTATGGTTTTTTATTTTTTATTTTTGCTACATTTTGACCATTGGTACATCCAATTTATAAGGGACTTACGAGTAGTTAGTGGTAAGCCATTTTTTTTTTTATTTCACTACTTTTTCAGTAATGCTATGTATTTAAAAATATATACAAAATATAAAATATCGAAATCAAATTCATTTTAAATATGACATACTACATTAAATTTAAATATATACAACACACTTCTTTTTTAAACATTTTTTCTAAATATGTTTTCTACATTTGTAGGTTTTAATTTATTTATTTATTTCATTTGTGTGCTTTTCTTCTTTTTCTTTTTCTTTTTTTAGCGCATATATAGAAAAGTTAGTCATATGGAAGTCTATGGTACTTGAGTCCTCTGGCATTATCAAACAATTGATTAGCAATACATAAAGGAACTGACTGAATTATAAATAATTAATTTTTTTCTCTTCTAATGCCTTTAGATGTATACGCCAACGGTTCCGATTCGTAACTCGAATATGTGGCTCGAATGTGTGGCTTGACACCAAAACGACTTTTTTTTTTTTTTCTTTTTTCTTTTTCTTTTTCCTGTGTTTTTGTTGCAGACGAAGGAAGACGAAGAAGAAGGGTGGAGAAGAAGAGGAGGAGGAGGAGGAGGAGGAGGAGGAGGAAGACTGGGAGGGGGGCATAATCACAAGGGAGGAGGAGGCGGTGGGGGGGTCGGAGGCCACGGCGGTGGTGCTACGACTGCGACGATCGGCGAGGCGGTGGCGGTGGTGCGACGATCGGCGGCGGCTAGGGGACGGCAGTGGTGCTGCCTCCTCCTCTTTCTCTTCTCCTCTCTTCTTCCTCCTCTCTTCTCTCCCTCTTTCTCCTCTCCTCTTCCCTCTGTCTGTTCGAAAATGAAAGAAAGAAAGAAGAAAAAAAAAAAAAAATCGAGCCAAAAAATTCGAGCTACGAAGCTTTTTCCATATGCCAACGTTTGACGAGTTTTTTTTTTTTTATAAATATTCTATAAAAAAAATAAAAAATAAATAAAAACAATTTAAAGGATTGACCAATTTTCCAAATTATTTGGAAAATTAATTTGTTTTTTAAAATCGTATTTTGAAAATACAATTTTAAATTAAAATCGCATTTTCAACATGCAATTTCAACTTGAAATCGCATGTTAAAAATGTAATTTTATGATGATATGAATTTCACTAAGGTATATTGCATTTTCAATTTAAAATTAAAATTTCAAAATACGATTTTAGAAAGTAGGTTAGTTTTTCAAATAATTAAAAAATTGGTCAATTCTCTAATGTATTTTTTTTTTAAGAATATTACAAAAACGAAAAAACTCAACGTTTGACTCCAGTAGACATACTAATTGTGCAATAATAAAGGTAAAATCAACATAATAAAATATAGAATAATCCTATATGCACCAATTAGTGTTCTAATTAGTGTACCAATTGATGATGTTGCATTATTTAAGTGGTTGTTGGTATTTGTAATGTGATTAATGAGTGAGATCAATAATAATGTCATAACTAGTATTGATACACTAGTTAATATACTAATTGATGCATTTAGTACTACCGTAAAATATAAGGAGATATTCATGCATGCATGTATTCTTAAATACACAAAATTAAATTAATTAAATTAAAGCCTTATCATCAATGATGTGGTGGCAGCTCCTTGTACAAGAACAAAGTATCAATGTTTATGATAAATGCTGGGAAGGTTAGGTTGAAGCATCTTGCCAACTGGTTACTCAAATATCAAAAACCTAGGTTGAAAATTGGGCACAACCAAAGTATAAAACTATCATTTTTTATTTTTTATTTTCAGATATTTTCCTAACCACCTTTTTTTATTTTTTTACATGTCAAGTGGTGGTAGAGTACTGAACAGTTCACCTTCTTTCATAAGAGACCACTCTAATGTTACTAATATATATTTACAATTAAAAAGTGATTAAAAAAATGGAATATTGGAAGAAGACAATCTAGATTACTGCTTTGCAGATAAGCCTAAGCAGTTTTGGTCAAAGATTATGACAGCTTGTATCATTGCCGATAATTTAAAATTGATATGTACTCATTGTTATATTAATTAGTGTAATATTATCATTTTAAAATTATAATTTTATCTATTATATAAATTATAAAAATTTAAAATTTTTAAAATTATGTCACATTATTTATTAGTACACTAATTAACATATCAATTAGTGCATATAGTATTATTCTTTAAAATAATAATAATAATAAAGAAAAATTAATAAAATGACTTCACCACAAAATAAAAAATAACAAAAACAATTTCGTTTGAGTAGCTGTTTGGCATGTATTAAAATAATATATATTATTTTAACATATTATTTTATTTGGGTTACAATCATTTTATTTGAGTCATATTATTTCTCTATTATATCACTTCAATTCCAACCCATATTTTATATTTTTTTATAATAAAAAAAAATAGAGAGCTTTTTTTATAAATCCACTTTTTAAGAGCTTTATTCCATCCAACCCATATTCTTTTTAACTATTCCATTAGGTCTTATTTGAGATAAGAAGACCAGAATACCATTTTCATCTACTTATGTTCCATTTAGTTCACATTATTTTCTTATGTTTCAATAAGTCCTATGGGTGACATAATTACCAAAATACCCTTAATGTGAATATTCACATCGTCAATGTAAATGTTCATATCGTCAATGTGTAGGGGCCCAGCCCATGTCGATCCTTGTGGGTGCTCGAAAAAATTCGAGTCGAGCCGGGGCGGGCCCCGCCCGTTGACAATGTCAATATTCACATTAACATGTTAACATTCACATTAATAGGAGTGTAAAATTGGCTCGCGTCCCGTGGCGGCACGAAACCCGCCCAAGGCCTATTGGCGGCCCGGGGCAGGCCCGGTCCAGCCCGTTAACAATATGAATATTCACATTAATAACAGTATAAAATTGGTCTGCGGCCCATGGGCGGCCAAAAGCCCGCTCGCGGCCCAGGGCGAGCCCGGCCCGGCCCGTTGACAATGTGAATATTCACATTGACATGTTAACATTCACATTGATAGGAGTGTAAAATTAGCCCGCGCCTCGTGACTGCTCGAAACCCGTCCGCGGCCCCATGGGCGGCCCGGGGCGGGCCCAATCCGGCCCGTTGACAATGTGAATATTCACATTGACATGTTAACATTCACATTGATAAGAGTATAAAATTGGCACGCGACCCATGGGCGACCAAAAGCCCGCCCGCTGCCCGGGGCGGGCCCGGCCCGGCCCAGCCCGTTGACAATGTGAATATTCACATTAACATGTTAACATTCACATTGATAGGAGTGTAAAATTGGCTCGCGCTTCGTGGAGGCTCGAAACCCGCCCACGGCTCGTGGGCGGTCCGGGGCGAGCCCGATCCGACCCGTTGACAATGTGAATATTCACATTGACATGTTAACATTCACATTGATAAAAGTATAAAATTGGTCCGCGGCCCATGGGCGGCCAAAAGCCCGCCCACGGCCCAGGGCGGGCCCAAGCTGGCCCCTCCCGTTGATAATGTGAATATTCACATGTCAAGCAGCAAGTAGAATGAAGAACATGGATTACAAAATCAAATATGACTCAAATTGAACAACAGATTTGGGAATGCACATGACTCAAATTGAACAACAGATTTGGAATGCACATAATTAAAGTAAATATTAAAACGTCATAATTTAAAATACAGAAAATAACTTACAATTACAATTGTAGCAACTACAAGGATCTTTTATTAGGTTACAATTGTCACTCAGAGCTCTTTGTTTTTTCTTAAGACCGAAGAATGAAAACTTGAAGCTTTCTGAATGAATACATTCCAATATATAGAAAAGAAAAATACAGTAATCATGTGACTTCTTTGATTGATGAAAGCAGCTGGCAGCGCGTAAGGCAAAGCAAATGTTGTCAGTTGCTTTCGGTGGAGTGATTGCACGAATATGCAGCTTTAACAAAAGTTGATTGGGTGAATAGTGACGGTGAACAGTAAAAGTGAACAGTAACTTTTATTATTCATCACTTTTGGTGGAACATGTGAATATAAGAATCAATATAGATACAAATTAGCAGCTTTTCTCAAAAGAGTATTGATTGAAGCTAATTTATATTTATAGGGAATCCTATGTTGATCAGGCATATGGGTCCTGAGCATCTTGGAACTCGGATCTGCCATATGAGATGGGTTGAGTAGTTGATCCTTCAGAAGATTGTGACTGGTCTGAACTGTCTTCTGAATTTTCTGAACTGGGTGATTGAGCTTCTTCAGCTTGCTCTGTTAATTGACGGGCTAACTGGAGCAGTTCATCTCGGGATAACTTGGTCTTGACCTTTGATTTAGCTTTGGGCTGAGCAGGAGGTGAAATGGGCTTAGCCTTAGCTTTGGATTTTGATTTGGGCCGTGAATGTTCCTTGGGCTGGTCTGGAATTGCAGGAGCTTTGCACTTCACCTTGGATTTTGATTGGGCTGATTAAACTGATTTGGATTTGGAGGATTTGGGCTTGGAACCACTAGATGAGGGGCTTCCAAGGTTGACTGGAGGAAGACTGGGCTGGCTTCCTTGGCTAATTGCAGCAGTTGGGTTCTGCTGGGCTTTGGACATAGAAGGAGTTGGAGTACATTGATCAATGGGGAATTCTTCTTGAACAATTTCAAAAATTCTGGGCACATTGAATTTAGCCCACCATTTAACTGAATGTTGACGGGTGATTATGTTACCATCAATTCCATAATGCCATTTAAATATCCATGGGAGTTTATATTTGGATATAAAAATTAACAAAGATGGAAATTGTCTCTGATGAATGGTGAATGGGTAAACAGAAGAGAAATAGTTAACTAGTTCAATGAGATCTCCAGGGAGGATGTCTGAAATGGCACCATAATGAGTCCACCATCTCAGAAACCAGGTAGGAAACTCAAATTTGAATTTTTGATCAAAGGAGATGAACCAGGAGTGACTAAAAGTTTTATTTTGGTACAGGAAAATCTTGAACCAGGCATCAACATAATCATGGTAATTATACTGGATGGAATGACCAGGTAAATCTCGAAGCTGATAAGGAGGACCCCATTCAGCTTGGGAAACAATACTATGGGATGTAAATGGAATGATACAGAACCTTGCTGGCATAGGTTCGATCATAAATGGGTTTAATCAAGACTGATTGATGATGGATCAAAATATCTTTGTAATATGTGAGTGTTTTCTCTGGATGTGGGAGGATGAAATGGCATCCAGAGCCAAAATGGGATTTAACAATTTCATGGATTACTTGGCCTTTAGGGTGACTGGGTTCTATATAGAACAGATTAGTAGTGTGTGATTTGGTATAATCAGATCGAGATGACCTGACTGGGTTAGCAGGGAATGGAGTAACTGAGACTGATTGGCTTGAAGCAAAAGGATCAGTAGCCAAAGCAGTTGAGTAATTAGGCCTGAGGATATTACCAAGGATTTGGTAACGGTTAATCATTTGAATGGGTTGAGGGTATTGTCCTACTAACTCCAAAGGAGGAGGAACAAAAGGTTGACTAGAAGGAACCAAAGCCTTAGAAAGAGGCCTTGGGCGAGACATCTGTGGAAACAAGAAACAATGATCAGTTAGCAGAGATTAACAACCAGAAAGGAGATCTAGATAATTCTGAAAATAATGTAAATGGTTGTAATAATCATGTCGTAAAATACGACGGGCTTGAATTTGTTGGTGAATGATGTATTGGGCTCTTTTAGTAGTTGGTTTGGCAGATTTGAGGCGGTTAATACGGCGATTAACTTGTTTGAGCAGGGTTTGGTAAAAGGTAATTTGGGTTTTTAAATATGGAATATGTGGAGTAGCACTCATCCCTTACCCCCTGTACAAATTCCCGGGTAAGAAAATCAGGAAGGGAATTTTGACAACCAGGTATATAGGTAATATCAAAATCAAAAATACTTAAAATAGATTGCCAACGAGCAAAAATTTGTTTACTAGCAAGATTTTGAACATTTTTTTCCAAAACATATTTAGCGGATTTGCAATCAACACGAAGTAAAAAATTTTGATTTAAAATATCATCTTGAAATTTTTGTATACATAAAACAGTAGATAAAATTTCTTTTTTAATAGTACTATAATTTAATTGTGCTTTATTCCAGATACCAAAATGATAACGAACAATTTGTTCAGATGATTGAGGAGTGACTTTCTGGAGAAGAATGCCACCATAACCAATATCAGAAGCATCAGTTTGAATAATTTTGAATGAATTTTCAGTAGGAATACCAAGACAAGGGAGAGACTTAACATATTGTTTGACGTTTTGGACAATAGAAGTATGAACAGATGACCAAGGAGGAGGATTATCCTTTAATCTATCAAACAATGGTTGACAAGTCTTCCTAAGGTCTTTGTAAAAATCAGTAATGTAATTAAGGGAACCTAAAAACCTTTGCAACTGGGTTTTATCAAGAATTTCATCAGGGAACTTGGATGCAAACTCAATTGATCTACTAATTGGCAGAATAGTATTGTGGTGAATATCATATCCTAAGAATCTAACTTTAGTTTGAAAGAGTTTGATTTTAGGAGCTGAGATAACTAAACCATGACTTTTAATTGTATAAAAGAATGCAATTAAATGTTTCCAATGTTCATTAAGGGATTTGGAAAATATTAAGATGTCATCAATATAAACAATAGAAAAACGACTAAATGGATTAAAAAGATCATTCATTATATTTTGAAATTCACTAGAAGTATTTTTTAAACCAAATGGCATTACATTCCATTCATATTGACCAAAGGGTGTGTTAAAAGCAGTTTTATATCGATCTTTAGGGTGAATTTGTATTTGCCAAAACCCACTTTTTAAATCAAATTTACTAAAAATAACAGCTTGACTAAGTCTTTCAATCAAATCTTTTTTATTAGGAATAGGATATCTAATCCATTCTAAAACAGCATTGAGTGGTTTATAATTAATAACTAAGTGAGGGACACCTCATTCTAATTCAGCATTTTTATTAACATAAAAGGCAGGACAAGACCATGGTGATTTACTTGAACTAATGATTCTGTTTTTTAATAATTCATTAATTTCTTTCTTATACATTTCAAGTAATTCATAATTCATTTGAATAGGTCGAGATTTAGTAGGAATGTGTTTTTCATTAAAATTTTTAATATATGGCAAAGTAACTACATGCTTTTTTCTATGCCAAAATGCAGTAGGTAAATTGGAGCAGACAGTGGATTCTAGTTTTAATTTAAAATCATTGATTTGAGAAATAATAATAGGATCAGTTAATTGTTGATCAATTCTTTTATAATTAATTTCTTCTTTAAGAAAATTGATTTGCTGAGTTAAGCGATTAATAGTATGGGAAATAGAACAATCTTTTAACAATTTTAATTCGAACATTTCAGGCGGAAATAAAAATTTAAAAGTAACAGGTTGGCCTAAAACATGTGGTAATTCCTTCAGCAAATGTAGTAAATGGATAAAGTAAATGTATAAATGGGGTACCTAATATGATTTTATCAGTCATGTTTTTTACTAAAACGAATGAGGTTTTGAAACATACATTATCTTGACAAACATGAATGTTAGGTAATTTATATTTAATACGCATTTTACTCCCATTAGCAGAAGTTAATTTCTCATGGCATTTTTCATAGTATTTAGTAGGGAGCAAACCTTCTTGTACACAGTTTAAATCAGCACCAGTATCTATTAGAGCAATTAAGTTTAATTCAAAATCATTAATAACTATCTTAATTCGTGAATACCATTTTTGCATATAGATTTTATTGATTAGATTTAATCTTTTATCGTCAAGAGTATGGGATTGTGATCTATTGTCAAATATTAATTTATCAGGATTAGTGTGATCAGAATCAGGGTCAGAATTATGTTCAGATTCATTAGGAGATTCATGAGCTGAGTTGTGGAAATTATCTAAACTTTTATTAAATTTTAATGTAATAATTTCATCTTCTAATTTTCGATCTTTTTGTCTTAATTCATTAATAGTTTGTTTGATTTGATTGATTTCAGATTGTAAATCTTAAAGTGTAATTTCTTTAGTTTTATTTTTAAATCTTTCTAAAGTCTTAGATAAACTGATAATAGGTTTATCAATCTTAGATTTATCATCAGAATGAATTAATAAAGACTTTAATTTATCAATATATTTTTGTTTTAAATTGGGATCATCTAATTTGCTAATTAATTCAATAAGGGCAGATTCTTCTTGGGTGTTTTTAGTAAGAACAGTTGTTTGTTTAACTGGTTTACAGCAGACATCATTACATCCTAGATTAATATTATTGTCAGAATCGTCACTAAGTGAATGATAATCAGATGAAATTCTTGAATGATCAGAAGAGGAGTCGCTAACAGATTGATTTAATTGGAAGATTTCAAATAACTGATTTTTGGAATTATCATCAATTTGAAGTTGGTTAACTCTATCCTTTAATTTTTGCTTTTCTTTACATTTATTTGAATAATGTCCTTTTTTACCGCAATTATAGCAGGTAATGTCTTTATTGAATTTAGATTTGGGATGTGATTTTTTATAATATTTCTTTTTGGGTTTAGTATAAAATTTATCATGAGATTTGGAAGGTGAATAATCTTTGCGATATTTATTAGAAGAGTATTTGGATTTATATTTATGTTTGGAGTACTTGTGTGATTTCCTACGGGAAGGTGCAACAGGAGGTAAACCATATTGTTCACAGAAATTTCCTAATTCATATTTAGCTTTATGTTTATCCTTAGTGGCTTTTTGACTAAGTTTTAAATCAATACACATTTTTAATCCTTCTTTTTGAATAGTGCTAATTATATCACCATAGGTTAAATTGTCATATTCAATAATACCAGTAGATTGACTAAAAACATCTCTAATTTTGTGAGCAAATAGACTAGGTAATCCATTAATGAATTTTTCTTTCCAAAATGATTTAGTGCAGTCTTCACGTAACATAACTCTAGAGGTAAATATATCTTTATACCATCGAAAATCACTTAAAGTTGGGCAAGTAAGGTTACTAAGCTGATCATGTATGCGAGAATAAATATTAGTAGGTGTACCAATAAAATGTCGAACAATAGTATAAATCAATGTATTAATACCATCAGAGTGGCAACATCCAATAGTTTCATCAAAAATAGGGAGACCATTATCATCAGTTTGATTAGCATATATGATGGAGTCTCGTTGATCTTCAGTTAAGTATTTTTCCCACCAAGATTTGAGCATACCAATAAAACCAGAAGTAATTAAGGAAACAATTTCAGATTGAGAATATTGGGAATAATTAGAGAGGTAACTATTTGAAACCATAGATAAATGATTTAATTTTTGAAGTATTTGATCTTCACTAAGACCATCAATGTTCCATTCGTGTAGTTTTTTAGTAGAAACAGAAAATTGGTTACTAATATTATTTTCTTCATATTGGAGGTCAGGTGGAGTGGGTCGAGAATACTAGGTAGTTTGAGGATTGACTTTGGGATAATGAATTTTATTAAGATTAGAAGATTGGAATTGTTGGGCTAATTGATTTATTTCATCATCAGTAGTGTCAGTTTCAGATGTGGTAGAAACAGTGTCAATATTTGGTTGTTGATTTAAAACAGTAAGACCTTTATCTTTAGAAGGTAAGGCATTATCAGTGGTAGATAGTTTAGTGAATAATTTTTCAATAGCTTTCACAGTAGATTGATCAGTGGTTACCAAACTAGTTCTTTTGGAGCGATGACTAGGTAGATTAAGTAAAGGTTGATCTAAAGGTTGTGGTTTAGTAGATGTAACGGATTCTAAATTTGTCTCTATTTTATCTAATTGTTTACCAATGGTGTTTAAACATTGATTAGTATAATTATTTTGTTCAATGACTTTTTCGATTTCAGCATCATCGCCAGGTAATTTGAAAGGAGAAGCAGGAATGTCAGAACCTTGTTGTTTGATAATTATTTTCTCAAGAGGAGGGTGACTAGAACTAACAGTTGTAGATTCAGAAGTTTTCCATTTGTATTTGGTGATTGTATTTAGCTTTTTGTAATATTTTTCAACATATTCTAAGAGAGGTAATTCAAAACTATATTCAATCATAAAATTATACCAATGTTTAGTGATTCTGGATTGGTGTTGTTTATCATAGGTATCATAATAAGCATGTCGGAGTTTTTTATTCTTAAAGGACTTAAATTCAATGAATAATTTATCAAGATCAGGTTTAAAATCCTTTTTAATGGTCATAAGTTGAGGATTGACTGGAGGTATAAATTCTTCAAAATCAGTTTGAGTTGGAGAATTATTAGAAGCAGTTTCTTCTTCAGGTAAATGTGTGTGTGTAGAGTAAACAGGTTTACTAATTTGAGAGATAGCAGTATTATCAATACCTTTTAATTTAGAGGTTTGTCCTAAATGAATTTGACTATTTTTTCGAAACAGTGGAGTATTAAATATTTCATCTTCAGTTTCAATCTCAGAAAGTACACTAGATGTGCTATGTCTGGATGATTGACTAAGATTAAATTTAATGCGAACTGTACCATCATTGATTTGTTGAATGTCTTGAATATCTTGGATAGATGATTGTTGTTGGTTATGTTTGTAATGTTCATTGACAGTGATCCATTGATCGGATAAATCTACATTTTTCCATTCAATCATTTGGGGAACATTTATATGGGTATCAGTACTACTATTTTGGATTAGTAAAGTTTTATCTTTAGGGGACTTGTGCAATGCGTGAACATTTAAATTAGTTTTCATGCACTTATAATGAACACGATAAATTAAAGCAATATTATGGGTTTTATTCATCATATTGGTAAATGAACCATGTAATTGTATATTTAATGTTAATGCATGTAAAATATTTGGATCTCGTAAACTAAGAGTAAAATCAGGAAAACAATTAAAATGTACTGGACCTTTATGAAGACCAGTTTCCATCATACCCATTAAACTATCATTGTAATTAAGAAAACGAGCATCTCTTAAACATAATAAAACAGAAGTATTTTTTCCTTGTTGAGTTAATGGTTTGACACCGACTTGAATTAAACCTATGTGAATAAAATTGTAATCACTTTTTAAATATCTTTTTATGAGATTAGCATCAAATAATTGACAGGTTTCCCTGGGTTTTTCTAAAGTATATACTTGTTCAATTGTCTTAACATGTAAAGTGATTTTGAAAGTATTCTGTATAAAAGAAGTTTTATAAATGTCTTTAATTGACAATTTTGGTATATTCCAGTCTACATCAATTTTATCATTTTGTATTTCAACATCTTCTTCATTAATTACTAATCCTTGATTAGGTATTGAGGGCAAAGTGGTTGACCTAGAACTGACTGAAGAGTTACTTCTAAATAATCTATTCATTGTTCTTTTTTAATTAATCAGTTTTACAGATACCTTAATACATATCCTATTCTTATCCAGTTTACCACATACCTTGTAACTTCACAGACCTGTGTATACATACATACCCTATCTTTTGACCCCTAAGTCCAATACTGCCTAAACCTAAGGACTTACTCAGGACTGGGAAGAAGTGGGTGACTTAAACGCAGGTGGAATAAACATAACAAGGTGGATAACACGGACCGAGCTTGTGGGTGATTAAGATGAACTGAAAACTAGATTAATCAAATAAACAATGGAAAAGATTAATCAAATAAACGTAACAATGTGAATATTCACATTGATAGGAGTGTAAAATTAGTCTGCACCTCGTGACTGCCTGAAACCCGCCCAAGGCCCGTGGGCAGGCCCGGCCCAACCTGTTGACAATGTGAATATTCACATTGACATGTTAACATTCACATTGATAAGAGTATAAAATTGGCCAGCGGCCCAGGGCCGGCCCGACCCGGCCCATTGACAATGTGAATATTCACATTGATATGTTAACATTCACATTGATAAGAATGTAAAATTGGCCCGCAGCCCGTGGGCGGCCCGAAGCCCGAAGCCCGACCGCAGCCTGAAGCGAGCTTGGCCCGACCCGTGACAATGTGAATATTCACATTGACATGTTAACATTAACATTGAGAGGAGTGTAAAATTTGCCCGCTGCCCGAAGCTTGCTCGCGACCCAGGGTAGGCCCGGCCCGAGCCGTTGACAATGTGAATATTCACATTGACATGTTAACATGCACATTGATAGAAATATAGAATTGGCCCGCGGCCCGTGGGCTGCCCGAAGCTCGCCCACGGCCTGGGGCAGGCTCGTTTGGGTCCGGGCCCGAGCATGTCCGAGACCCTAGGCTAGGGCCTAGGCCATCACTTTGAAGCCCGACCCGGCTCATCAGCCCGCTTAAGGCCCATTCAAGGCTCGGTCCGAGGCCCAGCCCGCCCTAGGTGCAATGTCTTTTTTTGTGGAAAATAATAAAATTTTGGTAGAAAAAATTAAAAAGAATTAAAAAAAAATGGTCAGACCCGCCCAAGCCCGACCTAAGCTCGAGGCTAGGCCCAGGCCCACCGGCCCGACCCGAGGTTCGATCCATCGGCCCGTCCAAAGCCCGAATACCCTTGTGCCAGGGCTAGGGCCTAGGCCTAATTTTTTGGCCCGTGGGCCGGGCCGGGCCGGATTTTTTCGGACACCCACGAGGCTCAATATGGGCCGGCCCGAGCCTCTATGCATTGATGATATGAACATTCACATTGACGATGTGAACATTCACATTATGGGTATTTTGGTAATTATGTCTCCCATAGGACTTATTAAAACATAAAAAAATAATGTGGACTAAATAAAATATAAGTAAATGAAAATTGTATTTTGGTCTTCTTACCTCAAATAGGACTTAATGGAACAGTCAAAAAGAACGTAGGCTGCCCGAAGCACGCCCGCGGCCCAGGAAAGACTCGTTTGGGCCCGGGCTCAAGCCTAGTCCGTGACCCCAGGCTAGGGTCTGGGCCATCACTTTGGAGCCCGGCCCGACCTATCGGCCCGATTAAGGCCCATTCAAGTCTCGGTCCGAGGCCCGGCCTGCGCCGAAGCCTACTGTCTTTTTTTGTAGAAAATAATAAAATTTTGGTAGAACAAATTAAAAAGAATTTTAAAAAAAAATGGCTAGGCCCGCCCAAGCTCGGCCCAAGCCTGAGGCTAGGCCCAGGCCCATTGGCCCGATCCAAGGCTCAGCCCACCGGCTCGGGCCCGTACCCAAATGAGCCTGCCCCGGGCCTCGGGCAGGCTTCGGGCAGTCCACAGGCCACGGGCCAATTCTACATTCCTATCAATGCGTATGTTAACATGTCAATGTGAATATTCACATTGTCAACGGGCTGGGCCGGGCCTACCCCGGGTCGCGTGCAAGCTTCGAGCAGCAGGCAAATTTTACACTCCTATCAATGTTAATGTTAACATGTCAATGTGAATATTCACAATGTCACGGGTCGGGCCAAGCTCGCCTCGGGCTGCGGTTGGGCTTCGGGCTGCCCACGGGCTGTGGGCCAATTTTACACTCTTATCAATATGAATGTTAACATGTCAATGTGAATATTCACATTGTGAATGGGTCAGGTCGGGCCCGCCTTGGGCCGCTGGCCAATTTTATACTCTTATTAATGTGAATGTTAACATGTCAATGTGAATATTCACATTGTTAACAAGCCGGGCTGGGCCCGCCCCGGGCCGTCCACGGGCCGTGGGCAGGTTTCGGGCAGCCACGAGGCGCGGACTAATTTTACACTCCTATCAATGTGAATGTTAACATGTTAATGTAAATATTCACATTGTCAACCGATCAGGCCGTGCCGGGCTCGCCCCAGGCTGCGGGCGGGCTTGCTTTTGGCCACCCATGAGACGTGGGCCAATTTTATACTCTTATCAATGTGAATGTTAACATGTCAATGTGAATATTCACATTGTTAACGGGCCGAACCGGGCCCGCCCCGGGCCGCCCATGGACCGCGGGCGGGTTTCGCGCCGCCATGGGACGCGGGCCAATTTTACATTCCTATTAATGTGAATATTAACATGTCAATGTGAATATTCACATTGTCAACGGGCCGAGCCCGCCCCGGCTCGAGGGCGAGTTTCGGGCCGCCCACGGGCCAATTTTACATTCCTACCAATGTGAATTTTAAAATATGAATGTTCACATCATAAAATTGCTAACCGTTTAAAAAATATTTATAAAGGTATCAAAATTAAATATAAGGGCATAAGTGTCCAAGAAAATAGTTTAAATCAAGAAAAAGGATTTTATGGAATAAAACTATACATACATGGGACTAAATGGGTTAAAAAATTCATTCATGGATTTCTTAGGTTAAAACACTTCTAAATGAGATTTATCAATAATTTATCTAAAAAAAATACTAATCTAACATTTTCCAAACAATCCCTTCTTTTTTTTGGGCTTATGCAACAAACTGCACTTCTATAAGTTTAATCAACTACACAGTGATTGGATTTAAAAAAATAATGATAAAATAAAAAACTTAAAAGTAAATATGTGAGACAATGCAACAAATAATTTAAGTAGGTTAACAATTTATTTGTTTTTTGGTTTGAAATTTTGAAAATAAACTAAAAAAGCTTTTGGGATAGTTTTTTAAAGTTAATTTTTATAAGCTGAAAATAACAATCACTCTCTTTGGTTTCCATTTTCAGAATTCACTTTTCAAAAAATTCTATTTTTTTATTTTTTATATATTTTTTTTTTACTAATTTTTTAATATTTTTTAAAAAAAAATAATTTTATACACACCTAACATAAATACACTTAAAAATTATAATATTTGTGAAAAAAATCTTTAAAAAATTCACTAAATACCAAAAATATAAAAAAAAATTTACAAAAATTCAATACATTTTTCATATTTTGGCGTATTTATTAATTTTTAAAAATATTTTTTCACAAATATTTTGCTATTTAGATACATCTAAGTAAGGTACATCTAAAAAAATATAAAAAATACTTAAAATTTTAAAAATATTCAATAAAAACAAAAAAATTAATTTCAAAAAATTTAAACCAAACAGTCTCCGTTTGGAAAGTTTGTTTTGAGGTTTTTTGGGCTAAAATAGCCACAAAAAACAAAATAGACTTTTTAGTCCAATAAGACAAAACATCACATCCAACCCATAATCATTACATTATTTTTCTTACAAAAAAATTAAAAAAGCCAAAAAAGTCAACAACCCTTCCAAAATCAAGTTTTTCAACCGGAGGCTAAAATAGCTAAAAAAAACTAAAAAGTGAAAAAGTCAACCCACTCTACAAACCAACTCGCTCTCCCATGCTTCTTTCTTTCCTCTATTGAAGTGACTTTCAAATAAGCTTTTCTTCTAACAAAAACTAGCCTATCACCCGTGCTATACACATGATAATTATAGATATTTTATATTTTTTTATATTTTTTTTAATATATAAATTATGTTTTTTAAGATTTTTTATAAAAATAATTTAACAATTTTATCACTAACCATAGTGTATGGAAAAAGTTGAAAAGGATACTACAGTAACTATACATGGATTGTATCTATAATTATTTGTATGATGGGATTTTAAATGCTGATTAGGGGATTTTGACCAAATCAATAAATGCAGGCATGTGGAAAGACATGTGGATTGAAAAAATTCAATAAATACTGATCAGAGGATTTTGACTAAATCAATAAATGCTGAGATTTTTTTTTAAATAAAAAATAAAAAATATAGAAAATTCAGATTGGAATATTGAAACTCTCACAGGCCTTGGGGGTTAAAAACTCTCTTTTGCTTAATATATAGCATAGATAATATATAATATAATATATATATATAGATTATAAGATGAGATAAATAAAGTGTTATTTTATTATAATGGAGGAGATCTTATAAAAAAAGTGTAGACATTAATGTCCTCCTATTTTATTGTGTTTACAATTATCTATATATGTGAATTGTGATTTTTAAATATTTTTTTTTTAAATGTTTTCTTTTTTTCCTTTTTTATATTATATTAAAGTTTAATATTTTGATAATAATCATATGTGTTGGACTTTTCAAGGAATTAAATGTCTTTTTTTTAATTATATTATATTAAAGTTTAATATTTTGATAATAATTATATGTGTTAGATTTTTCAAGAAATTTTTTTTATGTTTGTTCTTAATGCATTAAAGTGTTATTATGATGGATAATAATCATATGTGTTGGGATTTTTCAAGAAATTCATATGTGTTGAATTTCAAAGAATTTTTTTTATGTTTGTTCTTAATGCATTAAAGTGTTATTATGAGGGTAAGACTTGGGAGTTGGGAGATGTTAATAAATGCTAAGATTTTTTTTTTATAAAAAAAATCAAAAAATCAGGAAATTTAGATTGGGAGATTAGAGCTCCCACAAGACTTGGAGTTAAAAAGAGGAGCATTAATAGTTCTAAAGTGGTGTAGGTCTCACATGATGGGATGTTTTGCTTTTGGTTTTTTTTTTTTTTTTTTTTTTTTGATTTTTCACCTCATTAATGATCAATTAGTGCTCCCAAATTAGTGGGATGAATCATTGTTGTTCTTCTAATTGGCTTCAAATTCCTTTTTTCCTTTTTTTTTTAATTTTCTTTTTGAGTCCTTTATCTGTGGTGGAAGACAATCTTTTTATTTTTTTTAATTTTTTTTTAAAGGAGATTGGGAAACTTGAATTCATGATTTCTTGGCAAATTTTACTTGGTTTTTCCGGAATACAACAAGATTATGTGCCCACTTAGGCCTCGTTTGGAAATATAATTTTTTAGTAATTTTTTAACTTCATGATTAAAATATGAAAAAATTAATATGTTCTTTTTATTTTTTACGAAAATATATGTAAAAAGTAGAAAAAAAAAATTTTTAACTTTTTAATATAAATTGTTAACTTTTTAATTTTTTTAACCTTTTTTTAGCCAAAAAAATACTTGCCCAGAGAGGCCTTGATAATAAAAGATTTGTCACTAATTATTAAAAAAAATATGAACAAAATAAATATTTAAACATCTGTCATCTGACATGATAAAATATTTTTATTTAACAAGTACTCTATATGACTAAATATGACGTATACTTTTTCTATCAAAATGATAAAATATTTTATTTAGGCCAAGTTTGATATCCTTAAAAAAATTCAAAAAGTCAAAAAGTCACTATCCTATTTAAGTCACGTCATCTTGTTTAAGTCACATCACCTCTCTAACACATCACTTCAAACCCAACCCAAATCCAACCCATATTTCATAAAAAGTCAAAAAGTACACTTATTTAGTCTTCCCAAACTTGGCCTTAACAAGTACTCTATATGACTAAACAACAATGGTAGAGGGCCCTAATTTCTGTGGCTCAAATGGCTCGAATTTGCCAAAACGACGTCGTTTTGAGTACAAAACAATATCAAAATTACCAAAACGTCGTCGTTTTGCCAATTTTGAGCCATTTGAGCCACAGAAATTAGGGCCCTCAAACATTTTTCATGACTAAATATGACGTATACTTTTTCTATCAAATAAACATACGATAACAGTGATGTTTCTGACTCACTTAACCTTCATGTGGGAAGTGGGTTTGCCTTTTTATTTTATTTTTTTGATTATCTTAACTAGAGATTAAAAAGGCCTATTTTGGGAAGATGGTAAAAATCAACTTTTTTGCTTTTAACCAAGATTTTTTAGAGTGGTTTGGGAAGTTGGTAAAAAGTTGCTTTTTTTTTGAATTAATATTTATTTATGGTGTCACATCACACTAAAATAACTAAAATACCCTCACCCAACTTAAAAAATTACATTTTACCCATTTATACAAAATATAAGCATTGAGGGTAATTAGGTAATTTTCCAACCTGTTGTTTGGTGCTTCCCAAATGGGCGTCCCAGCTTTTTTGCGTTGTGATCAAAAACGCAAACGCTGCGTTTTTCACGCCTTTCCAAAATTGGCCAAAGTTTGATTCGAGGAGGATTTTAGTTTTTTTTATTTTTTTAATTTTTTTGATAGAAAGAATATGATGATATGGATTGGATGTGATATTTTATGTTAAAAAATTTATTTTATTTTTTGTGGCTAAAATGGTAAAAAAAACCCAAGTTTGGGCTTCCCGAACGAAGGCTTAGGCTCTGTTTGGGAAGGAAAAAGTTGGATTTTTTGGTTAAAATAATCACAAAAAATAAAATAAATTTTTTAGTTCAATAAGACAAAACCATCACATCAAACTCATAATCATTACATTTTTTCTTTCACAAAAAAGTTAAAAAGACCAAAAAAACCAAAAACTCTTCCCAAACGAAATTTTTTAACCCTAGGCTTAAATAACCAAAAAAGTCAAAAAGTCAACCCACTTCCGAAACGAACGCTTAAGAGCTCGTTTTGGAAGAAAAAGTCTTAGGTTTTTTTGGCTAAAATAGCCACACAAAAAAAAGGTTTTTTTAGCCTAGTAAGACAAAATATCATATCCAACCCATAATTATCATGTTTTTTCTCTCACAAAAGTTTAAAAAAACTAAAAATTTCATTCCAAACTAGATTTTTTAATCCTAGGTTAAAACAGTCAAAAAAGTCAACTCATATCCCAAAAGAACCCTTAGCCTTCGTTTGGCATGCCTGCCTTTTTGGCTATTTTAGTTACAAAAAAACAAAATAGACTTTTTAGTCTAATAAGACAAAAAGATCATGCTATTTTAGCACATGCCAAATAAAGTTAAAATATCATATTCAAACCATAAACATTTTATTTTTTCTCTCATAAAAGTCAAAAGTCTATCCCAAACGAGACTTTTTAACTCCAAATTAAAATAGCTAAAAAATTAAAAAGTCAAAATATCAACACACATCCTGAACCAACTCTTAGTAATTCGTGCTTAACGAGATACATGAAGTAACAACTCTATTAATTTGTGGAGAACATAATTGGATTTGTAGTAAAAAACAAGAAGTGGGCCTCAAGTAAAATGTCTGGATACATCATGCATCCCTTAAAGAGTTAAGCAGAAGAAATTTTGATTGAAATTTCTACTTGGGTTGTTGTAGAAATTATATTATTAGATCTTTGGGTACTTGTTGGCTACATATTTTGTAAAAGCCAGTTACAGTTTAACACGTGGCAGAATGAGGGTATTATGGGAAGAAGATTCAAGTCTTCGATCCTGATCGTACGCGTGGCGATGAATATTGGTTCTCACGTGATCTGAGTAGCATTAGATCAATAAAGAGATGCAAGGTGATATGGCTCCAACGGTTACTCATATTTGAATTCAAATACGGGAGGGAAGTTCAACTGCAAGTGATGGCGTAGTGGAACTACTTCTAAGGCAGCATGATCAGCGATCATGGAGGAGCAGTTCGACGGTTTGAAGTGCAGTTCGAAGATCATTCTTGACGAGTATAAATAGCAGGGAAGCCCCAGAAAAAAGCCCCAGACTCAGATCATACAAACCAGTTTTTACTTCATATTTTACTTTCCAGTTTTACGTTTTCTGTACTTTAAATACCTGTTCTTTAAATACCTGCACTTTAGATACCCGCACTGCATTTCGATTCATAGGAGTAGTTTCAAGTAAATTCGAGTAGACTGCTGCTGTAAACCTCTTCGAGGCTGAGTTTGGATTATTGTAAGTGTTCATCTTAATGAAATACTTTGATTGTTTTTTCATATTAACTGTTATTTCTCTTAATTTCTCCTAAGTCAAGCCACTAGTAAAAGTCCTCTTCATTGAGGCAAAAAGAATTAAAACACAATCGTCTGATAATTGGTTGGCAATTATAATTTCTGTAAGGACTAATTGATCCTTGCTGGCACGCTCGCATTTACAAAAATACCCTTCGAAAAGCCAAAAAGCCAACATATATTTTTGGCACGCCCAGTGGGACCTAATTGAAAATGGCTAGAAGAAGACGACAAGGAGAAAATGAACGTCTGGAAGAAGGCGTAGAAGGAGAGGTAGAAATACCTAACCCAGAGGATAATGTGGTAACACATCCTGTGGAGACTCCCATGTTATCAGAACCTATGGTCGAACAGACCAGTACTTCTAGACAAGAACCATATGTTCATAATATTGGACGAAACCAAGGAATTGGACCATCCACCGTTTCATCTACTCAGCCAACAAATCCATGGGATGGCTTAGTAGATGCTATGGGACAACAATTAATGAACACAATGGAAAGGTGGGCAACATCCTTTTTAGATCGAATGAATAACCACAAACCAACAAATACAAGACACACAGAGGAAATTTTAAATGTCTCTCAGCAAAGATTGGCTAGAGAAAAACAGCCTATGCAAGTTAATGGACAATCTAATGGTCAGACTAGTACTCAGAACTATGAAAGACCATCGCCTCAGTCTTGGTATGAACCCATTTCGAGGCCTATAATAGGCCAAAATGCCTCAGTACTCAACAATGAAGCCACACACGTTGGTGGATCTGGTCAAGTACAAGAAATTGGTGTGAGAATGGTTACAAATCCCATGTTCGAAGCCATACCAGGCACTAGGGGATATAATAATCCTTTGTTCGAATTTATACCCAGGGGTTTGGAGGGTTTTCCTGTAAATGGAAGGGACACAACACCTGTTCCAGCACCTTTCGCAGGTCCCTTCGCAGGACAGGCTCAAAGGGGTTACCCATACCCCCAACAGCAACCTGCACCACAGGGGCAACCAGTCCCAAATGTACCACCTTATGGACCAAGAGGACCACAAGCGCAAGTTTGTCCACCAAACCCTGTGTTTGTCCCTCCAGTAGTGGTTCAGCAAGCACAAAATATGGTCCTTAGGGACCAAATTGCTGATATTGTTAGGGAGATGTGTGGACCGATGGCTCGGGGGGTCCAGACTCCTGTATACAGAAAACCATACCCAGAATGGGTAGATAGGGTACATGAATACCCAAGAGGATTCAGAATACCAGATTTTACCCTATTCTATGGAACTGGAAATCAATCAACAGTAGAGCATATTGCCAGATTCGCTGCTCAATGTGGTGAATTCACTAATCATGACTACATGAAACTAAGATTATTTCCAAATTCCCTAACTGGAGGAGCATTTGTATGGTACATCAACCTTACACCTGGCTCCATTCAAAATTGGCAACAAATGGAAGAGGCATTTCATGCCCAATTCTTCCAATCGGAGCTAGAGGTGTCCATGGCAGACTTGGCAAGATTGAGTCAAAGGCCTGAAGAAAAGGCTACTCAGTTTATTGCCAGATTTAAAAGGGCTCGAAATAAATGTAGGGTCATCCTTCCAGAGCCAGAATTTGTAAGATTGGCTCAAAACGGTTTAGAGTTCAGGCTTCGAAAGAAATTTGACTCAACTGAATTCAGGGATTTGGTCGAATTAACCTATAAGGTGTCTCGATATGAAGTATTACTAGAGGAGGAACAAGATCGAAATAATGCTTCGTATAAGACGTATTATAGAGATCCCAATTATGAGATTGATGCAGCAGAGATTGTGGGCAAAGAACCTGTAATCTGTGAAGTATTAATTCATAAGGATACAACCATCGACCAGCAGTTTAAACAGAAAGACTTGCACAGAAAGTACTCTTTCGATTTAACAAAAGTAGATGACATTTTTGATCATTTGCTTGCAGCCAATTTCCTTAAGTTACCAAAAGGAGTAAAACTGCCATCTCCAGATGAACTTAAAGGAAAAGTATACTGTAAATGGCATAATTCTTGGTCTCACTCGACTAAAAACTGCATTGTTTTTCGAGACAGGATCCAAGAGCAAATTCGGAAAGGAAGTTTGAAGTTTCCAGCCAAAACAGAAAAAGCCATGGGAATTGACAGTAACCCGTTTCCAGAAGTTGGAGAAAGCGCGGCTAATGTGGTTGTACCAAACTTTCAGAATTTATCTCTGCAGGAATTGGAAGAAGTCAATGTGCAAATGCATATTGCCAACCAGACAACTGCCAAGAAGGAGACTGGAAACCCACCGACTATTGGGCAAGG
The DNA here is from genome assembly GCA_036172215.1 of Camellia granthamiana. Lineage (NCBI taxonomy): Eukaryota > Viridiplantae > Streptophyta > Magnoliopsida > Ericales > Theaceae > Camellia > Camellia granthamiana. The sequence goes on from CM069908.1 coordinate 138,499,258, forward strand.
TTTCTCACGTCAGAGGGAACACTCTGATGAAGAAGCATTGGATGATGATTCCCTCGAAGCAGCTGTAGTGCAAAGGATGTGTCCCAGACTCAGATCATACAAACCAGTTTTTACTTCATATTTTACTTTCCAGTTTTACGTTTTCTGTACTTTAAATACCTGTTCTTTAAATACCTGCACTTTAGATACCCGCACTGCATTTCGATTCATAGGAGTAGTTTCAAGTAAATTCGAGTAGACTGCTGCTGTAAACCTCTTCGAGGCTGAGTTTGAATTATTGTAAGTGTTCATCTTAATGAAATACTTTGATTGTTTTTTCATATTAACTGTTATTTCTCTTAATTTCTCCTAAGTCAAGCCACCAGTAAAAGTCCTCTTCATTGAGGTAGAAAGAACTAAAACACAATCGTCTGATAATTGGTTGGCAATTATAATTTCTATAAGGACTAATTGATCCTTGCTGGCACGCTCGCATTTACAAAAATACCCTTCGAAAAGCCAAAAAGCCAACAGTACTGTTATGGTGTGCAACTTACGCCTTTTCTGTTTGCAGTCCTGCTTTTGTTTTCACCTTCCACTTACACTTTTTGTGTAAGTGGCACATGGTGAAGGTTGCACACTTAAGAAAAGACCTAGATTCTTTTTGTGAGGAAATAGAACACATATGAAATAGTGATTTGAAAGCTCTTATATGTATGGTGGGACCAAATGTTTGAAATCAATTGCCCTCTTCCACACTAGTCCTTGTCCATCAAAGTAATAAAACATGTTTTAAACTTTCAAAGAACACAACTATGTCGGTACACCTTAATTTTCAACAGTTAAAAAATCATTTTTTTTGGAAATATTTTTAAGTTTGTGTCAAAATAAATTACTTTTCATAACTGATGAGAATTTAAAAGGTCAAAAAAAAAAAAAAATCACAAAACTACAACTTATAACTATCAACGTCATCATTATCATGCCATTGTTTCACGAGTTTTTTTTTAAATATTTCTTAAAAAAAATATTAATTTAGAAAATTGATCTACTTTCTAAATTATTTGAAAAATTAACTTATTTTTTTAAATCGTATTTTAAAAATATAATTTGAAATTAAAATTACATTTTCAACCTACAATTTTACTTTGAAATCGCATGTTAAAAATACAATTGATGATGACATGGACTTTACTTTTTTAAATTATATTTTTAACATGCGATTTTAAGATGAAATTATAAGTTGAAAATACAATTTTAATTTAAAAATCATATTTTCAAAATACAATTTCAAAACTATTTAAAAAAAAAAAAAAAAAACTCTTGTTTCACGACCTCAACTATTCATTGCCACGGTCATTGTCAATTTGTTGTTGTCCCCACCACTCACCGTCCCTTTCACCGCTCTTTCATCTCACTCCGCTTTTTGTTTTAAAATATTAGATCTTTATTCATTTTTTTATTATTAACAAAATAGTATTAGTTTATTTTTAAAAATTTAGGATTAAAATAATATAAATTTATTATTTTACTCTACTTTCAAATTTATTAATAATACAAAAAGTATAATTATAACAATTAATATTCTAAAAAAATATACTATCAAAGGATAATTTTAAAAAATTAATATTTTTAAGGAAAAATTACCCATAAATCTTAAATGGAGAAAAATTAAACCATTTGGTCCTAAGAGTTTTCTTGTACACCAATTAATCCTATTTTTTTGATATGTTTTATTTAGATGGGTTTATTTTTTTTAATTTTACATATGTACCCTTGATTTTGTTTTCCTAATTGACTAATTCAGTTTTGGATGGGGATAAGAAAATATTTTCGTGGAGATTTCGTTTTGAATTGTTTAACATTGTTCTCATTGTTTTGGGGGGAGATTGTGTTGTGCTTTTTGTCTGAAGTGTTGGACATTTTTCTAGCGGCGGTCATATTCCGGGTTTGTATTCATTTCCGGTGGTGTTTTGTTGTGTTTCAGCAGGCGTTGTTACGGCTATCATAGTGTAACAGGCAAGTAATTTGATTGTTGGTGTGTTCTACGTCGTATGGTTATTTTATGTAGTGGTGTGTGTGACTGGGTGTTTTGGGTGTGTTGGGGGGGTTGTGTTGGTTTTTTAGTGGTAATTGCCGGTGTGGATTATTGTTTTGTGTGTGTTTTTGGTGACGTTAATATCACATACATATTGATGGTTTTACGTGTACGAACGTTAAATGCGATTTGGTGGGTTGTTAAGGCCATCATAGTATAACAGGTGAGTAATTTGATTGTTGGTGTGTTGTACGTTGTTTGGTTATTTTGTGTAGTGGTGTGTGTGGCTGGGTGTTTTGGGTGTGTTGGGGGGGGAATTGTGTTGGTTTTTGAGTGGTAACTGCCGGTGTGGATTATTATTTTGTGTGTTTTTTGGCGACATTAATATCACATACGTATTGATGGTTTCACGTGTACGAACGTTAAATGTGATTTGGTGGTTTGTGTCTTACATAACAGGCATGGATCATGGTCTATTGTTGGTGTGCACGTACGAACAGACCAATGTTCTTGTTCGATTGTAGTACGGGTTGACATTCACACAGTTGGTTGATATTATTTGTGCAAAAGTTGATGGGTTGGTGCGGGGGGCAGTGTGTATGTTGTTTGATGTTCCTGGGTATAAAAAGTTTAAAATGGATAGTGATGACGATATTAAAAATATGTTGTGTCTTGCTAAGTTGTTCAGGCTAAATCACATTAATGTTCTAATTCAGGCACGTAGTGTTGGGGCAAGGGGCAATGTTGGGGTGGTGGATTGCACAGAGAATGGTGTGAATCCTCTTGATAATCCGAATTTTGGTCATGACGACCAAATGGATTTGTTACCAACATATTGCCTTAACAGATCGAAGATATTTTTGTCCGCTCAATGGGCGTATGGGATTACCCATGTAGGCCAATGTTTCGACGGGGGGGCCAATGAATTTCGTGAAGTTCTATGCAAGTATGCCGTGGAATGTGGATTCCAATTCAAGTACATTAAAAATGATTCGGTTCGTATTACTGTAGTGTGTAAGTTTGCAACGGCCATGGGTTGTGTTTCGTCAATTCATGCGAGGGTGTTACCATCGAGCGGGGTGTTATGTGTTAAGAGGTTCGATAGTGTGCACACTTGTGGTGCCGCAGTACGAACTTATAGGAACCTGTGTACCGGGTTTGAGTTGGTATCTACTGTTGTCGCAGATCGGGTGCGTGGTCAGCCATTGGTACGCCCCACGGATATGGTGTTTGATTTAAAAAATGACTACGGATTAGACATTAGTTACCGGGTAGCATGGTTGGGTGTTAAGAAAGCGAGAGGTGAAGTTTATAGGGATCATGCCATGTCGTTCGACCAACTAAGGTGGTACAGTAAAGCCATTATGGAAAAAAATCCCAATAGTTACATTAATCTTGAATTTGATAAAAAAAGTGAGAGGTTTGTTCTGTATTTCATATCATTCTGTGCTTGTATAGATGGGTTCAATCATTGCCGGCCTTTGCTCTTCCTCGACAAAACATTCCTCAAAGGCAGGTTCAAGGGTAATTTGCTTGCTGTTACAGCTAAAGACGACAATCAAGGTACCGACGTGTTTTTATTTTGTTCCCAATGTATGCCTAGTCTGTTCCGTTTTATATGTTTTACAATGCAACTTGCCTGTGTAATTTTCACTATGTACAAATGGGATGTCATGGAATTGACAACAGACGTAATGTAAAACATATTGTTATGCTTATTGCAGTAATATTATATTTCATCATGTATTTGTATACATGCTTATAAAAGAAGTCACATTGCAATACCAATTTTGATTATATAATTTTCATGCCATCCAACTGATTATATCATTTTTTATTATACCAGCTGGTGTCATGCTATGTCTATAGGATTGTTTCCTGTGGCGTTTGCTATTGTTGATTCCGAGAATTCAGCCAACTAGGAATGGTTTCTTCAGAATCTGAAAGATGTTATTGGCGATGGTAGGTCGTTGACTTTCATATCTGACCGCCATGTTGGGCTACTGCAATCCATGCCAAACATATTCCCGTCGGCACACCATGGATATTGTTTGTTTCATCTTCAAATGAATTTACGAGACCGAATGAAATACGTTAACGCACCGCACAAGATTTGCTTGATGCACAAGTTACGGGATTGTGCTTATGCACCCACTGTCAATTGTTTTAACGAGAAATTAGAGGTGTTAAAGAAGTGTAGTCCAGTTGTAATCAAGAATTTTATGAAAGGCTTGCATCCCAAACACCGGGCTAACGCGTATTTTAGGTAGCCCGCACACTGCCCAATGGTGTAGAACAAGTATTTCTATATTCATCATCATTTCTGTCCTTTGTTTGCATTCATTTTGGTTATTTTGCAGGGGCCAACGCTACGGTGAGATGTGCTCTAACGCTGCCAAGTCTTTCAACAATTGGGTAAGCGATGCTCGTCATCTTCCTATTATTAGATTGGTGGATATGGTAAGGGGACAAATCATGGAGCAGATGACGGAATGCAGAGTTAAATGCACCAAATGGGGCAGCGTAATATGTCCGAAAATGGAAAAAAAAAATTAGCGAAGGCATACAATGACAGCAGGTCGTGGTGTGTCAGCTAGGCAAATGACGATGTATACGAAGTCCACTCCCATCCGTCGGTGTTGGTGGACGTGGGTAGGCGGACGTGTTCTTGCTTTTAGTGGCAAATTAACGGGTTTCCATGTTCCCATACTGTCATCGCATTTCGTAATAGCGGGAGAAACATTCATGAATCGATAGACCGTGCATTCCACATTGACACGTTTAAAGCATCGTACAACAGAACAATATATCCTATTCCAACTGTGGAAAAGCCATCTGCCACACTAGCCGACTACATGATTACGCCTCCACAGTTAAACGTTCACCGAGTAGGCTCAAGCGAAAGAGGATTCCATCAAGGGGCAAAGTAGTACAGCGCATTCGGTGTGGTCGATGCGAAAAGTTGGGCAACTACAACAGAAAGACGTGTAAAGAGCCAATATAAACGCCCAGATGTTGTGTAATTTGTTTTCCTGGCAACTGGGTTTGTCACAAAAAACATATCGATTTCAATTTCATTTTAATGTTTTTTAATTGGGGAACCATTAACTATGTTTTAATGTCAACAAATGTGCTGTGACAAACATTATGTCCAACTGCACATCATTTTCGTTCACACTGGATGATGAAAAACGCTGCATAACGGTTACACATTTGGGGTTTTCAACTTATTTCTGTTCTACACCATTTTATTAATGTGCATTACAAAACCCAACATCAGCCCAAACTCTATTAACTAAATTTATTACGATAACACATAGTTTGTTCACAACACACACTGACACAGAGCAAAATACATAACATAGAATCAACAAATTTGCGACACCAATTGATCGATTACACTTGTTCGTATAAAACCTTCCGAAATGTAAATTTCCATAACTAGGTGAGTAACTTTACAATTTCATAACCATGCGACGTAGTTCATAATTTACGGTTACATACAGCAAAACCCAACCCATGTTGTGTTCGTCAAATACAATTAGAGGTCACTTCCACATATGCCAAACAATAAACAATTCATTAAACCTATTATCTGAAACCAAACACATAACTATCTCCTACCAAAACAAAACAATCGTTGTGTTCATTTTCTTATCAACACAAAACCATGAAGCGAACAACCCCAAACCAAAACACTGTATCATCAAACAGGTAAATAACCAAACAATTTGAAACTATGAACATCAATGTTCAATAATGGTCAACGTAATCAGCCCATATCATGGTGCCTCATAAATTGACATAACAGTTCAGACATGGATAAACAAGTTCAAAATTTGTCCGCATTATAAATTGTCTTGACAGGTAAGAAGTGAGCAGATTTAGTCAGTCTATCAACAATAACCCAAATTGAATCCATACGTTTCCTGGAGCGAGGTAATCCAACGATAAAATCCATCGTGATATGCTCCCATTTCCACTCTGGTATGGGTAAGGGTTGCAATAATCTAGCAGATCGTTGATGTTCAGCTTTGACTTGTTGGCAATGGAGACATTTGGACACAAAGTCGGCAATTTCTTTCTTCATTCCCGGCCTCCAGAAATTCAATTTCAAATCTTGATACATTTTCGTATTCCCCGGGTGGATAGACAATTTTGAATTGTGGCCCTCTTGCAGAATTTTTCTTTTCAGTTCAGTGTCATTCGGCACACACAGTCTTTCTTGAAATTTCAGTGCATTGTTCTCAAATTTGAACCCCGGTCTCGGTTTAGAATCTCTTTCTTCAATAACCTTCTTCAAGTAATCATCCAATTGCTGTTTCTCCTTAATTTCTTCAATCAATGCTGGTTGAGCAGAAATAGCAGCTAAGGTTCCACCTTGTTCCTTCAAAACAATTTCAATCTCAGACTTTTCAAGGCCACGAAGCAACTCCTTCTGTCCAGTCAGCAAACATGCTAAGTTCCCAATCAATTTTCGGCTCAAAGCATCGGCAACGGTGTTGGCTTTTCCTGGGTGATACAGTATTTGTAAGTCATAGTCTTTAATCAGTTCAAGCCATCTCCGCTGTCTCATATTCAGTTCTTTCTGTGTAAAGAAATATTTCAGGCTCTTGTGGTCAGTATACACTTCACATGTTGCTCCATACAGATAGTGACGCCAGATTTTCAGTGCAAAAACTACTGCAGCAAGTTCCAGGTCATGGGTTGGGTAATTCTTTTCATGTGGTCTCAACTGTCGGGAAGCATAAGCAATAACTCTCCCATTCTGCATTAAAACACATCCCAAACCCTTATGAGAAGCATCACTAAAAATAGTATAACCATCCGTACCTGTAGGCAAGGTAAGAATTGGTGCAGTCACGAGTCTAGTTTTCAACTCCTGGAATGCTGATTCTCTCTGGTCAGTCCAGTCAAATGATATCCCCTTCTGTGTCAATTGAGTCAATGGCAAGGCAATTTTAGAGAAATCTTTGACAAATCTTCTGTAATATCCAGCCAGTCCTAAAAAGCTTTGGACTTCAGTCACATTTGTTGGTCTAGGCCAGTTTACTACAGCTTCAATTTTCTGCGGATCAACAGAAATTCCATCTTTGCTAACAACATGCCCCAAAAACATAACATGATCTAGCCAAAATTCACATTTAGACAGTTTAGCATACAGTTTCTGTTCTCTTAAGGTTTGCAGGGCGAGTCTCAGATGGTGTTCATGTTCTTCTACAGTCTTAGAATAAATCAATATGTCATCAATGAATACCACAATAAAATCATCAAGGTATGGTTTAAAAATTCTGTTCATAAGGTCCATAAATGCAGCTGGGGCATTGGTAACTCCGAACGGCATAACTAAAAATTCATAGTGGCCATACCTCGTTCTAAAAGCAGTTTTATCAATGTCTTCTGGTTTAACTTTCAGTTGGTGATGTCCTGATCTGAGGTCGATTTTGGAAAACACTTGTGCACCCTGTAACTGGTCAAACAAATCATCAATACGCGGTAAGGGATATTTGTTCTTTACAGTTACCTTGTTCAATTCACGGTAATCAATGCACAGTCTCAGTGAGCCATCTTTCTTCTTTACAAACAAAACAGGTGCACCCCACGGTGAAGTACTAGGTCTGATAAACTTCTTGTCTAGCAGTTCTTGCAATTGTACTTTCAATTCCTTCAGTTCAGTTGGAGCCATTCTGTAGGGAGCTTTAGACATTGGCTGTGTACCCGGAATCACATCAACAGTAAATTCAACTTCCCTATCAATCAAATCCCCTGGCAAATCATCTGGAAATACATTTGGGAATTCTCTGACTATAGGAATACAATTCACATCAGTTTTAACACAATCATCAGTAGATACAGTCAGTACGGAACACAGATATCCTTTACATCCCTTTCTAATAAATTTGACAGCTTTTACAGAAGAAATCAGGTACGGAGGAGGTACTACTCCGACTCCACTAAATACGAATTCAGGTAAACCCGGTGGACGAAAAACAATTTGTTTGGTCACACAATCGATAGTAGCATGATATTTTTGTAACCAATCCATCCCCAATATTACATCAAAATGATCTATGTTCAACGGTAGTAAATCAATAAACAGATGCATGTCCCCAACAATAATCTCACAAGCAGGATACATATATGCACATGTCATGGATCCCCCAACAGGTGATGATACAGCTAGCAGATAGTTCATAGGTTCTAAGGGTCTATTCAATTTACGCGAAAAAGCATGCGATACATACGAATGTGTAGACCCCGAATCAATCAATACATAAGCATTTTGAGCACAAATAGAGAGGATACCTGACACAACAGTCTCAGTGTTTTGCACGTCTCCCGGTACTAGGGCGAACACTCGGCCCTGCCTCATAGGCTCTTTCCCGGTAGCTTTGGGGTTAGGCTTTGGTGCTACATTTGATGCTGCTGCGCTTGGTGCAGCTTTACTACTGGCTGGTGGAGCAGAAGGGCAGTCTTTAATTCTGTGGCCCACCTTGCCACATCTGAAACAAGCTCCTGAAATCTGATAGCAAACCCCTTTGTGTTTATTGCCACATACGGAGCAGGGTGGGGTAAACCCACTCCCTTGGCTGGGGTTAGTTGTTGACCCCGTGTTCTGTTTCTTGTTTGCAGAGTTATGTTTGCCTTTCTTGAATTTGAAACCTTGTCTTTTACTACGCCATTCAGTTGTGGGTGGTTCGGTTTGTTTCAGTGCTTCAATATTTGATTCAGCCATCAAGGCTCGATCAAGAACACCCACATAAGTCGGCAGTTTCAACATATTAACTCTATCAAGGATAGGAACATTCAGGCCGCCTTCAAACTTCCTGGCCTTTTTGTAATCGGTGTCCACCATATGCGGTGCATATCTAGCAAGCTCGGTGAACTTCTTCTCATATTCGGCAACAGACGTTGTGCCCTGTTTCAGTTGTTCAAATTCAGTTACCTTTCTATCCCTGACACATTGAGGAAAATATTTTTCAAAGAAGGACTCCTTGAACTGAGCCCAAGTCACCACAGTGTTGGTGTCACGGATCAACATCCACCACCTTCTAGCTTCTTCCTGCAATGTAAAGGTGGCTAACAATACCTTATGTGCTTCTGAGCACGGAAAAACTTCAAACAAATTTTCAGTCTCCAAAACCCAAGCTTCAGCCTTTAGCGGTTCTAAGCCTCCCTGAAAGGACGGCGGTTTCATCTTGCTGAATTTATGAGTCAGTGCAATAATGTCCACCTCATTAACGTTCACATTCTGTATATTCTGTTCCGGTTGAACGGAGGAGGAGGAGGTGGGGGCTGTTGGTTCTGTTGTTGATCAAGTCTTTCAATTACTAGTCCCATCATTTGTTCAAGTCTGGCCATTCTGGCCTCAGAGGATGATGATTCAGTTTCATTTGCAGTGCTTGCGTTATCCATTTCACTATAAGCAGTTATAACAGTTATCATTATAAATAGTTGTACAATTAAACAGTTTAGCATTTTAACATATATTCAGTCAGTCATAAGCACACACTTTTTAAGTTCATGAGATGCCCTAATCGCTTTTCTAGGACACTCTATAGCTCATTTGGACACGTGTGTGCGGTATAACTCGTGGTTAAGTATCGCTCTGATACCACTCTGTCACGACCCAAACCCGGCCCTATGGGTTTAGCACCGTAACTGGCCAGTAATCCGAGATTACCGAAGGCCTGCTGAACAATAATACAGTTAAACAGAGTACAGGGCCTGGCGGAAGCCAATACAGTAAGTAACTAGTGTCCATTGAGCTGTGAAAATCTGTATGCCAAAAACATTTTTCATGCATTCGTACAGTTCAGAACAGTACAGTCTATACAATCATATACAAACGTTCAGTACGGGGACTTAATCCCTCGATAACAGTACGGTCAAACAGTAAACAGTTTATACAATAATACAAAACAGTCAAGAGATAGGTGGGGAACACAAAACACCCCAAGCCATAGCATGGCGTCTCGGAACCTCGCAGTGAGGCACATAGGCTGGCTTGACAAAACTGGGGACTAACCCACGCTCCTAGCTCCGGTCTGGCTGCTGAGAACCTACATATATATATAAACAGTGAGCTAAAGCCCAGTGAATAACATAATGCGTAAAGAGGTTATGAATGAATGTCCTTACAGTAATGAAAACAGTTCATTAAACAGTATTTCAGTCTTTCAGTATGTCAGTCAATCAATCATATGTGGTACATCCATTAGCCTATAAACAGTAGGTCCAAAAGGACCGGGCCTCAACAGACCCAACAGTAGTGATGGCTATCAATCAATAATCAGTATGGTTCCACAAGAAAACCGACAGAGCTCTGTAACAGTAACAGTCAATGCTAAGGATGCCACAATACAGTTCAGAATACAGGACATACATTCATTCAGTAAACAATATCAGGTCAATAAACAATTCAGTTCAGTATTCAAAAGATAACCATTTTGAACATATCTTTACACAATCTGTTACTCACAGAGATTGGGCTAATAGCAGCTAGAGCGCGTCCCTGAGAGCCAACCCTAAACAGTAAACAAAATGAACACACTCTAAGTTTAACAGTTGGGGAAGTACCATAACTAACTTCCTATCATGCCTCGGTGTGTTCTACATCTATATCCTCATTAAGATGTCTTAAACTAAGCCTAAGAATGCCTAGGATGGGATGAGGATGCAAAGATGCGCATGGAACACAATTGCAGAATTTTCAGTGAAACAGAGTCCCGCTCGAGCGCAGGTTTCCCCGCTCGAGCGGACAAGCAAACAAAGGTCCCCGCTCGAGCGCAACATCCCCGCTCGAGCGGACCAAAAAGTACTGGATAGGTGAAATCTCCGCTCGACGCCCGCTCGAGCGCATCACCCAGTCCTCCGCTCGAGCGCCCAATACTCCGCTCGAGCGGACTGATGCACAGAGCAAGATGCTGGGAGCTCGTTTTCTCCGCTCGAGCGCCACTTCTTCCACTCGAGCGGACAACAGAAATCTGGAAATCCCAGATTTGAGTCCTAAGCTCAAAACCAAGTTCAAAAGCAACATTTTCGATCCTCTTGGGCTATTTTCTGGAAAAACTCTTTTAAACACATAGAATAACATGTTTCAAAACTCAATTTAAGAAATCAAAGCCCAAGGGTGCTTAATTCAAACCCAATTTCAAACCCATTTTCAAGAACAATATGTAAACATGCAATGCATGAGTTTTAAACCAAATTCAAGCTTCAATCCTTGCTCTAAAGAGCTCAACAGTGGGAAAACATTTTGAAAACATGGACTAGAATATAAACATGGACATGCATGCACAATTTCAACATGAATTCAACTCAAAACTCATCAATTCAAACATGCATGCATGAATTCTAGCATAATTCAACATGGATGAACTAAAACATGCCTTAACTCTACAATTGGGCATGAATCATGCAAGATCAATCTTAATGACAACAAGAAGAAGATGGATTTTCTTACCTAAGTCTCAATTACAAGTCTCGCAAGCTCAATTTAGCAATCTATGGTACAAATCTTCAAGTTCTTCTAGCAATTCACAAGAACTAGTCAATCTCTCACTCTCCCTCTCACTAAGGTCGGCTAGAGTAAAGAAAATGGGCTGATGAAATGCCTTGGTCAAGTGTATAAGGCTCTAATATAATAAGAATAAACAAAAGCCACTCAATGGCAATCCCGTAAATAAGCTACAACTTGTAATTAATTCATTTAAACCTAATTTAATCATTCCTAATAAATTTTCAGATAAGTATACCATTAAATCACAAATATTCTACTGAGTCCAAAACACTAAACGGTTTCTAATTCGGCCGTCGATAAGGTCTCCAATTAACAGTTTAAACACATAAATTCAAACAGATAATCAATCAATCAAACGGATGCAATATGCAATTAAATAGATAACTTATTCAATTTCAGTTTCGTTTTCAATAAGTTCATTCAGTACTTCAGCTAATCCAATTATCAGTCATTATCAGTTCAGTTTAGCAGTAATCAGTACGTAATTCAGTGGTTAATCGGTAATCAGTACGAGGGTTGTTACAGTTTTTTTGGGATTCAAAAAAATATTGTGTTTATTAACCTTCCGCGACCAATCCACATTGAATCAACATCACCCTTTAGAGATAGATCACTAACACACCAAACAAAATCCCATTAACATCAGAACGCAGCATAAATTGCCATTTACGACTCTTCCATTCCGATTGTTTTGGAGGGAAATCAAAATTCCCCAAAAGAAATATTTAGGGCAGAGACGTAAATTTAATATAAGTAAAACCCACAAATACCCTTACTTTACGCGATAAAACATGGGCCAATTGGTCTTTAACACTGGGGTGAGACTTATTGGTTGATAAGATTAAAGTTAGGACTAAATGGATCGAAAGATTGGAATTTGGGATTTATTGGTGCATCTCCTTTTTTAATTTTTAGCTAAAATAGTACATTTTCAAAATATACATATATAAATAGTACATTCCCACTAAACATTATTGCATTTCTTCTATATTTTTTTTTTATTATTTTATTAATTCATATCCAAATATATGATCCAAATAGCACTAAAATTTTTTATACATGTGATATTGCATGGGGACTAGATATTTTAATCAGAAAGTCACAAAGTTTTTATAAGTTGTCACATACTCTTTATTTTTCTGCATATCTTTTCGTAAAAAATAAAAAAAAATTAAAATAGCATGTTCTTAAACAAGACTTAAGAAATTGGAATGATCTATACCATGCTCTGAGTAAAATAATACTAAGAAATATGAATGATTGTACAATATCACATCATGATGCACTCATAATATTACCAATCAATCATAACTTGAATAACCCCACTTATTAATTGTAACTACCCACACATATCATTGTTATAACTTTCATGTAATTTTTTTTTTGTTTCCCACGGAATGTAAGGATTAGTTTAACGCGTATCTCGATCAATTTTCGTTTACGGTAGGAGCCTACCACTGATCACAAAGTGTTACAGTTGTCGAGACTTTAACTAAAGGGCAAACTTAGTCGAACCCCAATATCTTACCCAGCGGTGAACATGTCACTAGGTCACAAGTTCGTAATTTTTGTTTCATCATAAATGGGTAGGGATTCATACATAGTGGGTTTGTGTACTGATTAATAATTGGGCAATCTACCACTTGGTCTTGTTTTTTTAAGTTATTACCTATTAAGTATTGTCTTATATTTTTATGCACCATTAAGTCCTATTATAATTTTCTTTCTCATTTTTACCCCTGTTTTGTTTTGTTTTGTTTTATTTATTTTTTTCTTCTAGTTTCCCGTTTTGTTTTTGAACTCCAAATTGCAAACCACGATTTGGCCACCAACCACTACTTCCAACAGCCAGCGACCACCTTTAAACTTCCGTGACCATTACTGACCTCCAACAACTACCTCCGACCTTCGACAATATTTTTTTGGCCATTTTTCATCTCCAACACGTCACTACCACAACCATCTACTCAGATCTGGTGCCGATGAGAGAAAAAAAGAAAAAAATTTGAAGAGAATGAAGAAGAGAGGTGAGAAACCATTATCAAAGAATAATTCTCATCATTTTATGCTGTCAAATCAAGACAAATAATCAAAAGTCAAATTCAGTGATAAATTTATCATGCAACAAATCTCATCTAGAGTTGCAGTGATAAATTTATCACTGTTGAATTTGTTAAAAAATTTACAAATAGCAAACTTGATTGAAATAAAGAGGGGCATTACAACATTATATTACGAAGCATTGATAAATTTATTTATTTTGTATGTGCTCTGTCATTCCATTGATAAAATATCCACACTTACACCTACAAATCTATAATCTGATAAATTTATTATTCATAAATTACTGAGTGATAAATTTATCACTGAATTAAGTAACAAATTTATCAGATCAGTTACACGTCTATAGAAGATCAACAACACCTTTCAATGCACTGATTGGATACTTTGCATCCCAAATTGGTGATAGAGGAAGATGGTGACAACAACGATGTCGAAGATGGTAGATCGGTAATGGAGGAAGATGGTGGCAATGACGATGTCGAAGAAGGTAGATCGATGATAGAGGATTGCGGTGTTGAAGCTAGCAGATGAAAGATGGGAGATAAGCAGCGGTAATGGCAACGAGAGAGAAGGACGGTAGTGTTAGATGATGGAAGAGGAGAACGACAGCGTTGGTTGAGGCAAGTTTTGTTAACAATGATAGATAAAGATGGTGATTGAGCCGAGCAACATATACGGGGATGGAGGACGAGGAGATGGTGTGCCAGTGATAGAAATAAGAGAGAGAGAGAGAGAGAGAGAGAGAGAGATGTGTTTGGGTTTGGGTTTGGGATAAAATCACTCAACTGGATATAAGGGGTAAAAATGAAAGATTAGATAAAATATTTTGGGTCAGGACTTTCTGAGAATTAAGTCTAGTCCAAAGGATCGGCCCGTAACTATACCTTAATAATTCCATGTATACATGATCTCGTAGTATTATTGTTACAATAAAAATAAATAAATAAATCCCTATTTTGGTTCCAAATTGAACTAGGGATGTGGTGCTACATATACTAATTAATGTACACACTAGTATATCAACTACTGTTATGTCATTATTACTGGCCCCACTTATTATACAAATTACAAATAGCCAAAACGTCTAAAATTATGTCACATCATTTGCTAATATGCTAGTTAGTAGATTAATTGGTACATTATTCATGTTCGGTGGTGCTATATGCACTAATTAATGTACACACTAGTATACTAACTAGTGTTATACCATTATTACTGACTCCACTTATTATACAGATTATAAATACCCAAAACGTCTAAAATTATGTCATATCATCCGTTAATATACTAGTTAGTACATTAATTGGTACATATAGCATTATTCATGTTCGGTGGCGCTACATGCACTAATTAATGTACACACTAGTATACCAACTAGTGTTATGTCATTATTACTAACCTCACTTATTATACAAATTACAAATACCTAAAACATCTAAAATTATGCCATATCATCTGTTAATTTGACTATGTAATTATTTAATCCATCTATTATTGGTTTGACACATTTAACAAAAAAAATCTAAAATTTATTTGTGAATTTGAAGATTTAAATTAAGGCTAATTACATTTCAATGGATGTTAGAAAAAAATACAAATTCATAAAAAATAATTATAATTATAATTATTAATATTTATAAAAAAAATTATTGATTTGTAATTATTTTTTCAAAATACCATTGATATGATATTTTCTCTTTAAATTGTAGGTATCTAACATTTATGCACAATTTAATTAGTTTAAAATGTTATGTAAATATGTTTTAAAAGTATGCAGTGTGGATTTGTAATAGACTCATTTACAAATATGAAAAAAAATAAGTGTTAACATTTAATTTATCATGCGTTGAATTATATAGATGTTAATTCATTTATCTTAGTACATGGTTGTATATAAATTTGTGAATTTAAAATGATGAAACACTTACAATTATCACATAAGAGGAATTTCAATACTATTTTTTATTTTTCACCAATTAAAGTATAAAAAATGAATACTCCTTATTTTATCTAAGAGCATCTTCATTCAAACTTTTAAAATTTGATATGTCAAATTTTTATTTATTTATTTATTTATTTTTGAAAACTTAGGTGACAAATTAGCATATATCAATTTCATATGAAAGCTCTTCACCTAATATGTCAAATTTATTATTCTATTATTTTTTAAATTTAAACTCTTTTATTTCACATAAAGTTATTCCATTTAAAAAAATAATGCATAAAATAAGAACATGTCAAAATTGGCAAGAAGGGATAATGCCAAATGTCACATCAGCTTTTGGCACATCGGATGGAGTTGATACTTGATACCAAAATATGACTGTTGAAGTGCCAAATCATATTTGAAGTATCAGGTAGATGTGCTCTAACTATATTTTTTTTTTTTATCTATGTGTTTTAAGACCATCTCCAATTGCATCAAATAGATATCAAATTGAGAATTTCACTTTTTTTTTTTGTTTAATCGAACCCAGGATAAAATGTGTCTTTAATTAAATCACTATTCATTGTTGTTGCTTAATGTCCCCCCAGATGTCCTCTCGGATGACCACCTCAAGGTAAAAATTTGTGAAAAAATTACACTAACTGGTCAACTGCCTAGTCAACCACCTCAAGGGAAAAAAAGAAAAGAAAAAGTTTACACTGGTTGGTCGACCGGCCGAACATCCACCAGGTCGATCGGTATTCAAATGAAGCTCTAAAATTATCCGTTGAAGCACTTAATATCAAAAGAAGCTTTTACTCAAATTTGATGAAAAAATTGATGCACCGTTAGAGATGCTCTAACATTACTATTTATTTTACCAATTTATCTACACAAGTTGTTTAAAAAGTATCTTAAGGCTCTCGAAATATAATTAGTTTGATTTATTTTTATTTATTAAAATGACTAGTTTAATAACTAGTTAGTTAAAAATATATAATAGAATAAGATTAAGGTTTCATTGGGAAGTAGTTTAGCTTTTTGGTTTTTTAATTATTTTAGCCAGGGGCTAAAAAATTCAGTTGGGTTGGCTTTTTTAACCTTTGTGAGAAGGAAAATGATTTTTGGCTCGAATTGTGTCCCCCCGAACGGCTCGAAAATTTTACACGCTCTCTCTTTATCTTTTCTCTTCGTCGGTATATGTTTCTCATTCCCATCAATCTCTCTCCTCTCTCATCTCTTGAAATCCTCCAGAGCTGCTATTCAATTGGTTTGCAAAACCCATCTTATTCGGAGCTGCGATTCAACTCGTCTTCAAAACCCATCTCTCATTTGGAGTTGCAATTCAAGGATTCAAAACTCTCTCGCTGTCTCGCTCATCGCTTTCAAAACCGGAGCTACGATTGAACTCTTGAAAACTCAGGTCAGTGCTCCCTCTCTCATCCCTCTCATCTCTGTGTTGGGTAGACAAATCAAAGTTGACTCCTCTCATAGAAACCCGACATCACAAAACTAGGGTTTTGCTACAGCTTAAATTTTTGTATTGTGCCTTCAATTGCTATTAGAGTTATGATTTTCCCATCATTTTGTGTGATGATTTGTATCTTGCCTTGCGATAGAAACCCAATTTTACGATTATTAATTTTTTTTTTGAAGTTAGGATTGTATAACTGTAGTGTATGAATTTTTTTGGGGGGATTATGTATTTAGGATTGTTATTTTCCTTTGAGAGTTGGAATTTGAATTTAGGATTGTGAATGTTAGTATTTATGAATTTGCATTGTTGTTATTTTTGGGATTGTGAATGTTAGTGTTTATGAATCTGCATTGTTGTTATTTTCGGGATTGTGAATGTTAGTGCCTAAATTGCTGTTATTTTTATTTGAAGTTGGAATTTTTTTTTTTTGGGGATTATGAATTTAGGATTGAATTTAAAATTTAGGATTGTTATTTTCATTTGATTTGGGGCTTGTAAATTTAGGATTCTATGAATATAGGTTTGTTTTGTTTTATTTGTTTTGTTCTATGAATATAGAATTTATTTTGTTTAGGATTCTATAAATATAGGATTTGTTTTGTTTTATTTGTTCCATATCTGTTTCATTTCATTTGTTTTGTTCTATGAATATAGGATTTTACAGTTGGATGATATGAATCTGAATTCTATGAATATAGGTTTGTTTTGTTTTATTTTATTTTTTGACTTCAATCTACATTGTTGGAAATTTTGTTTGGGGCTTATATAAATTTAGGATTGTTATTTAGATTTAAGAGTTGGATGTTAGTGTTTATTGTACTTCAAAACAATTTGAACCCAAATTCATACACTGAAGGCCATATTTATGAACTGTTCTAAAACAGAAAATGTTTATCATCTTAGGTGATTTTTATTTATTTATTGAAGGCTTAGGTATTGGTTATGTGTTGGTTATACAAAAAATGTTTACACTGAAGACCAACTTTTTTCATCTTACGAAATTGAAATGGTTTACCTATTGGTTATGCAGATAAAGAAATGGCTTCTTCTTTTACTAACAATAGCAACAATAGATTAAAATCAAGAATATGTGATTGTGGGAGAATAGATCGTATGAACCAATAAGAATGGAAATCAAGGGCGTTTGTTCTTTGTGTGCCCATCAAAGTATGTAAGTACCAAGCTTTATTTTATGTCAGTATGTAATTAATCCTATAGTATTTGGAAATTGGTTTTCTTGTTGTGACTAACTAATTTTCATGAATTGTAGAGTAATAAGGCACAATGCAATTACTTCAAGTTTGCAGATGATGATTGTAACGACCCCAAAATAAGTGGCAAAATTACCTTTATTTTATTATGAATTAATATGATTTAATTTGGAAGTATCTGCCTGAATTGGGAAAATATCTGTTGGGGCTACGAGTTTGGAACTAAAATTGACAGCCGAAATGGGTTCAAAAACCGGAATGGAGTACATGGATATATTAATTGAAATTTTTAGAATCATCTAGAAAGTTTAATTAAAAATTAATTTCGTCTGATTCATAAAGTCCTGTTTGACTCTCATTATAAGCCTTATATGAGCTCATTTTGGGTGCAACCAAAAATCTGAGAAAGAGAGAAAAAAGAGAAAGAATTCTAGAAGAGAGAGAGAGCCCTAGAAAGCTCAAAGAGAAAAGGAAAAGTGTAGGAATCAAAGAAGAAACTCAAGATTTGGCTTGGATTTGTCAAGATTATGCAAGATCAAGTGTCTATGAAGGCTCTAGGTAAGGTTTTATCTCTTAAACCTTGAAGATTAAGTATAAAATGGTGTGTTTCATGGACTATATATGATCACATGCATGTATTGTGTTTTATAAGTCAAAAAGATGTTTAATCTTTGCATACATGGCATCAATTCATGAAGTAATTGGTAGCAACTTGTTTTTCATGCATGGCTCTTAAGTTTTGCCAAGAATTTCCATGGAAGTTGAGCTTGGAGCCCTTAAATGCATATTGTCAAGCTTTTGTTCATTTTTAAGTACAAATTGAGTTTTGTTTTGCATATATGAGTTGTATTTGAAGTTAGACATACTAAATTTGACATGTTTTTAAGGGTTTTGGGCCTTACTTTGTATTAATTGAAGTTGGATTTGAAATAGGAGAGGTTCAAGGTAAAAGCAAATTTTTGGACTGGTTTTACACCCAGACCGCTTGTGCGGCCTGGGCCACCACTTGAGCAGTCGGACCTCTTTTGGCTCAAATTGTACACTTTTTCACTACTGCTCATGCGGCCAAGGCCACTGCATGAGCATCCAGGCCACCACACGTGTGGCCAAGATCACCGTACGTACGACCCAATAGAGTAGTTTTTCCGATTTTGTTTTCTTTCCGTTTTCTAATTTCTAGACCTTTATTTACTTGGTTTTTGCGTGTCATATACATCCATGTGCATTGCATGAGCATAAAGGAAATTAAAGAAAGAATAGAAACGCTTTATCAGATATGTAACGAATGAACCGATTGAACGAATTAATTAAAATGCATTTTGTTGTACTTGGTTATATTTCTATAGGTTGAACTGTTAAGGTAGATCATCCGACCCAACACTGTGAGTAACAATGTTGTAAAGTTATATTTAAGCTATATTTCTTTCTGGTTGTCATTGTTAACAACTGCTTCGATATGATTTATTGAGTAAATGATCTCACGCAATATGTTCATGTGGCTCTTACTCGGGGATAACAACACCGTGGTTTATGTTCACGTGGCCCTCACCTGGGAGTGACAATATCGTGGTCTATGTTCACATGGCCCTAACCCGAGGGTAACAATATCGTGGTAAATGTTCATGTGGCTCTTACCCGGGGGTAATAATACCGTGCTATATGTTCACGTGGCCCTCGTCCAGGGGTAACAATATTGCGGCTATATCCATGTGGCCCTCACCTGGGGGTAATAATACCATGGCTTTATGTATACAAGATATTAATTTATATGATCATTTGTACCAACTATGATCTTAAAGACCGCTACACGTACACATAGACCTTTATGACTGCTATGCTTTTATTTAACGAACATGATACTATTATGTGAATGGACTTGCTACAGTAACTGATTGATTTTAATGTCTTCATTCATAACCTCTTTACGCATTTGTTATTCATTGGGTTTTAGCTCACTGTTTTGTATGTATATGTATAAGTGAGCGTTCTGGAGGACAAGTCTAGAAGAGGTCTTTGGCCGAGCCACCATTTCGAAGCCTACTAAGTTGTTTTGGGTGCCTCCGAGTTGGGGCTAGGCCTGGAAGGCCGCTGTTAAGCTTTTGATCATGGTGTACACTTTCGACACGTGCATAGGTCTTGTATACAATATTATGTTATAAGTTATGTATTGTTTTGTGGGTAAATTAACGTTTATATGTGTACATGTTGGTTCGTATAGGTGCACAGCTTATTGGACCATTGGTATTTTTATATATTGCTTCCGCTAGTCCCGATTATTTTTGATTGTATATGAAGGTCTTTGGTAATCTCGAATTACTAGCCGGTTACGATGCCAAACTTTTAAGGGCGGGTTTGGGTCGTGACAATGATGATGAGGACGTTACCTCCACAAGCCGTTTCAATACCGGACCTCGTCAAGCAATAACAACGGAAGAATTATATGAGCTAAGGGTAATAGTTTCTGAGATGGAAAATCAAATTCATGACCATAGTAGAAGACTTCAAAGGATGGAGAACAACTTGAAAGCTATGATTTATTTCATTGTGTTTTGTATGATTTTGTACTTGATGATGTGTTAGTTTTTGTTAGTTTTGGGGTAATCTCATGGCTTGTGGGGCTATGTTGTAATGAATTGAATGTGGGTATATTTTTGCAAGTGGAAATAAATATGTTGTTGATGTGAATGTGGGTATAATATGACCTTCTTAGCTCATTTTTTTTTGAAATATGTTATTTCATTACTAAATCACAACTGTTATCTTCACTAATCCATTGAAAGTGTGCCAAGCAGCACTAATCAAATTACAAGAAAACCAAGTCATCGGTCAGGCATTTTATCAAACATTTATAAGTTTCCATCAAATTTTTCACATTTTGAGTGAAGTGTAGATGTATAAGAAAGCAGTGGAGGGAACCAATTTTATTCCATAAAAAAGAACAATATATTCACATGTATTCCTTTGACCCTGACCAACATTGTAGCCACTTAGCTATAGCCAGCTATAGCCTATGAGAATTCTCAGTGCCACTACTACTGGTTGTTACCTCCAGGTTCTTATTACCTCCACTTAACTATAGCCTTTGATCACTACTTTGTTTCTCCTACTTGGAGATTGCATTTGCTCTCACCCAGCAAATCCAGAATAGTTGTGTTCTTGGAAGGGAGACTCCAGCGCCTCCAGTGCCTCTGGAACCATCTCTAATTACCCAATGTCGTCTCAGAGACTATCATACTTCCCAAAAGGCTCCCTAAGTAAAAAAATGAACACAGTCCCAAAATATATATACAATTTTTGTAAACATAAAACATTATTTCTACAAAAATAAATGCTTTAAACCTGCTTTCATAAAACAACATTTCTGCAAACATAAAGATCACCACGAACATAAATGCTTTCATTCTTTTCAATCCCAAGCTTACAAGCAAACTATCCCAAGTTTACAAACCAAAGTCATAAAATTACAAGTATGAAACTAAAAAAAATAAAAAAATGGGGCGTTTGGATCCGCATCTATATTCAAGTCCACAAATTTTGAAGCAATTGTCGAACTTTGACTGCTTATATTGTTCGCCATTCCTGATTGACTCAAAGATGCGCTTCCAATTTTGTCCACGATATGCATTGCGTTACCTTGTGCATATTCAATGTCAAAGTAACTAATATTAAAAACTGTTCTCACAAACATATTTGCAAATCACAAGAAGCAAAATTGTTTCATGTTATATCATCAATAGATACCGGTACATACACACTCTCTTGCGTCCCATCTATACAAGGAAAATAGTACGGTTGAGCTTGCGACACCTTATAATACAAAGTCTATTCATCAATAATTTGGAAGTCATGAAAAAACAACAGGAAAATATAATTTAATCCTTGAACACTTACCAGTGCATACATACTCACTTGCATGTCATTCGTAAAAGGAAAATAGTACGATTGAGCTTGCGACGCCTTATGATAAAAGTAACACAATTTCATTAATAATTTACAATATTCAAATCAATACCATACAAAAAATAGTAGTTCATATTCAAAGGCATACCGGTTCGTACGTATTGTCTTCCATGCCGTTCGTACAAGCAAAATTTAACTTACGAGGTTCATCTTTACCTACCTTACGACCCTATAGTAACACACATTGGTAAAAAAGTTAGACAACAAAAATTTTGAAATTTACATACAAAGCACAAAATAAAAAATTTATCTAGACTTTTGTAGCTTTTTAATTTAGTCTTTCCCTTCAACCGATTCACTATTTCGTCCACCTTGCTAACCTTCCATTTCGTACATAGACAACTTCTTCGGCGAGCAACCAAAGGGCTAAGCACCTTGTGAGTCATGCTTGTATTACTACGACCAAGCAGACTTTTCAGGGATGTATTAGAAGGTGGGACAGTACTACTAGAAGGTGACACATTACTCGCACAACCTGATTCATCTTTTCTGACTCTATCATTGATTTCTCTCAACTCAAGTTGAATGGTTTTGTGTTTACCATCATCGTTGGAAGCAATTTCTATAATTTCATCCAATGTCTTATGGTAGTTATCATGTACCTTTGCATTTAGAGCAGTCTCGAATTTCGTGTATGTGGTTGGAATGCATGT
This sequence comes from Camellia granthamiana, assembly GCA_036172215.1. NCBI lineage: Eukaryota > Viridiplantae > Streptophyta > Magnoliopsida > Ericales > Theaceae > Camellia > Camellia granthamiana. Next base: position 138,522,090 of record CM069908.1, read on the forward strand.
GTACCCTATTTCCAAATCTTTTTTCCATCTCGGCATAATCTACTTATCTGGAACCTCATATATGCACCTCTCAATGAGCACACTAAATGAATAAGCACACATGATCCCCCTAAACTCAAGCCACTGACACATATATTGCATTTCACATTCAGTTGAATTAAAGTAGATAACAAATTCAACCTTCTTCATTTTCTCACCCACTAAAATAGCCTCCTTCACATAAGTACAAATTGATCTCTCCTCTTTCACAAGAGTCGCATGATAGTACTGTAGGCGCTTCAATTCTACTTGAACTTCTTTAAATTTTGCATTAGCATAGGATGCACGAAAATGCTTCTCAAACTCATACACCGTTAAGCAATCATACAATTTGTTTCAGGAGAAGTCTACTTTGGTCTCCTTCTTCACCTTACTTCTCAATGCATTGTCGTACTATTCAACAATTGCTTTAAAGTAGTCTTTGAGTTTACATATCCATCAAAAAATACATTCATGCTCTCACTTCGTTGTATAGTTGACATGCCAGCCCAAAAAATATCTTTCACATAGGCAGGAATCCATCTATGTCGCTCACTATATAATACTCCCAACCACTCATTGTCGTACAAGCTAAACTTTGCAATCATCATTTGCCATTCCTCATCAAATTTATTTTTTGTGAATGAATCATACACTACATTTTGCAAAGCGAATTTTATGGCTTCATATTGGGAATATCCTCTCAATTTCTCAGGAATTTTCTTCATTATATGCCATAAACACCAATGATGTCAAGCCTGTGGGAAGACAATTTCTATGGCATTTTGCATGGCTTTGCACTGGTCAGTTATAATAGCTTTTGGAGGAGTGGCTGACATGCAATTTAACTATTCTTTGAATAGCCAAACAAATGTCTCCGTGTTTTCAATACATAATAGCCCACAACCAAACAAAATTGATTGTCCATGGTGATTAACTCCTACAAACGAAGCAAACGACATATCATATTTGTTTGTGAGATAGGTGGTGTCAAATGAGATAACATCCCCAAATGCTTTACAAGCCGCCCTACTCCTTGCATCTGCCCAAAACAAGTTTCGTATGTGACCATCTACATCAAAGTCAATTACAGAATAAAAGTTTGAATTTTCTTATTGCATCCTATGAAAATAAAATGCCTCTAATTCGGCATCTCCTACCCCAAGCCTCAATCTTCTAGTATTCTCAATGTGATTCCTTGTATCTCGTTCATCAAATGTTAATGCCTCATATTCCCTCGCTTCAACAACTATAGAATGAAAATTCCATGACACCCCTATTCCTGCTTCATCGTTTATTTCTAATCTTCTCTTCACAGAAGTAAAAATCCTCTTATTCATTGGAAAATGCCGTGAGTCACTAGGAATCAAGTCATGCGTATGCTCAAGCACAATTATAGTTAAATTATATCTTCCATCCTTTTGTAAAGTCGTTCTTACCTTTACTTTACAATCAATTTTTGATGACAAAGATGGTTTTAGGGAGTTTACTTCTGATCTTTTTGTCCTCTTCTGTACCCGAATACATTCAATTCCAAAGTATTTCACCTTCCCATCAGCTCCAACATTCTGTGTTTTGTAAGCTATAGCAAATCCAAGGTTTTTCGCATATTTTGCATAAAACTCGTGCACTTCTTGCTTTGAGGTAAAATGCATCCCCTTCTTAGGTTCTTCAATTTCACCACTCTCATTTAATGAAGGATTGTTCTCCGTGTTACCTAAAAAGCAACCTAAGAGGGAGGGTGAATTAGGTTTCTACAAATTAAAATTAATAATGCCCCAATAAAAATAACTACTAGTACAACAAATTATTAACAAGCACAATGATAAACTTAGCAGTAAATGATCAAGCAAAATAACAATGAAGTATAACTAACATACAAGGTAAATCAAATGATTAACACATGAATATTAGATAGTTATAGCAGTAGTAGGAAAGTAAAGAGATTAGGGAAGAGCAGACAAACAGATTTATAATGGTTCGGCTTCAACCAAGCCTACATCTACTCCTCAAGCTTTACTTGAGATTTTCTACTATCTTCTAGTTTCACATGGGTGCTAGCAACCTCTTTACAAATGGAGCAATCCTCCACGAATTTTATACAGATTTCACAAGCCCAAACCCTTGCAAATCTTAGATGATTCACAATCACTTTCAAAATTTCAAGAACACAGTGTTTGCAATATTTTTACAAGATGAAATGGTATTTTTGCTTTCAAAGAAAGCTTACAATAAATATCTCTCAAAGATAGATATATAAAATGAAACTTTGATTTTTCTATAAATCTCACATATGAAAGATAGGCTTAAAGCTATAAGGCTCAGTGTATAATTTCTGAGAATAGATGTGAGTGATTATAGATCAAAGAATATTTTCAAGTTTTTGTAACTTATTTACATTAGAGGCTTTGGTATATATAATGAAAATTATAACCATTTATAGCTGTTTATAGCCATTGTATTTATTTAAATTTATAGTCGTTTATAGCCGTTTATAACCGTTGTAGTCATTTGAATTTATAGCCGTTGTACTTCCATCATTACCAATTTGAATATCTTCCACTCCATCATTACAAATTTGAATATCTTCCACTTGAACCTTTTGAACCTTTATAGCCGTTTATAGCCGTTGTACTTCCATCATTACTAATTTGAATATCTTCCACTTAAACCTTTTGAACCTTTTGGCCTGCTGTTGTGCTAGACTGTTTGAACCTTTGTTTTGGGCTGTTTGAACTCCTGATTTAATCAAATATTAAATACATTCTAACAACATTTAGGATAAAGGTTTAGGTGAAAAATAATGGGACAAAATAAATTTTGATTCTATTTTTCTCTTTCAAATAAATTTTGATTAAAATATAATTAAATAAATCATCAAAATAAATTTTGGATTCTATTTTTCTCTTTCAAATAAATTAAAACATAATTAAATAAATCATCAAAATAAATAAATCTAACACTCCGGTTCCTCAACTTCCTCACCCCCACTCAATGTAGGATTGTTTGAATCAATGTCCATTATACCTTCAAACTGAAATGCAAAGTGTGAAACAGTCTACTATAATTTGTATAAAGGTCACGGAAATATCATAAAAATCAACACAATGAAAGTGGATTTTAAAATGCACAACAAATCAAAAATAAGATTTTAAACACCATTCAGATTTAAAGACATCATAGATTCAGTAAGTACATCACACATATAACCACTGCAGATTTAGACACATCACAGATTCAGCTATAGAAAGCAGCTGCAACTTTGTATACATCACACATCCCAAAACAAATTCAGCTATAGATAGATTCTGTAACAACCCTCGTACTGATTACCGAGAAATCACTGAATTTTATACTGATTATTGCTAAACTGGACCGCTAATGACTGATAACTGGATTAACTGAAGTACTGAATGGACTGATTGAAATTGAAACTGAAATTGAAATCGAATAAGTTTACCTATTGAATTGCATATGGTATCGGTTTGATCGATTGATTTATCTGTTTGCATTTTATGTTTAAATTGCTAATTGAAGGCCTTATCGGCGGCCGAACGGAGAACCGTTTAGTGTTTTGTAATCAGTGTAATTTTTATGATTTAATGATATATTTATCTGAAAATTGATTAGGAATGATTAAATTAGATTAATTTAAGCCTAATTAATAGAATTGCCAAGTTTAGCTTATTTACCAAATTGCCATGTGAGTGGCCTCTTTGTTTATTATCATTGGAGGGCCTTATTACACTTAACAAACAATTGCTCAGCCCCTATTCTTGCATCCCAACCGACCAAACTTAGAGAGAGTGAGGGAGAAGAGAGAATTTAGCTCATTTGTTGAACTTGCTTGGAGAATTGCTTGGAAATTGAAAGACTTGAAGTATAGATTGGCAAATTTAGCTCCCACACCTTGATTTCAGGACTTAGTAAGGTAATTGGGCCCCTCATTGTTGTCCTTAAGGTTTATTCTTGCATGCTCCATGCTTAATTAGAGAGCTAAGCCATGAATTTGTTCATAATTGTTGAATTAGAGCTCCATTGTTGCATGCATGCTCATGTAGTCAAGTTTGGAGGGTTAATTTCAAGAAAATCTCACATGCAAGCTTATATTCATGCATGGTCCATGTTTTCATCTTGTTTTCCAACTATTGAACTCAATTGAACAAGAATTGAAGCTTGATTTTGGTTTGAAGTTCATGCATTGCATGTTTTGAAAGTGTTCTTGAAAATGGGTTTGAAAATGGTTTTAATTGACTCACCTTTGGGGCTTAAATTCTCAAATTGGCTTTTGAAACTTGTTATTTATTGTTTTGGGATGTGTTTTTCCAGAATTTGGGCCCAAGAGGTCGAGTTTTGAGTGTTAGAATGCTTGGTTTGAGCTTGGAAGGCAAATCTGAAAATTCCAGATTTGGCTTCTTCGCTCGAGCGAAGGATTCCTCGCTCGAGCGAGCACCTTTGTACAGGGCTCCGCTTGAGCGAGCATCGAGCGTGGTATCGCGCGTAAAAATCGAGCATCCAGTACTTTTACTGTTCCAGCAGCTCGCTCGAGCGAAGGATTTCTCGCTCGAGCGAAGCCTTTGATTTTGGAAGCTCGCTCGAGCGAAGGAAGGCTCGCTCGAGCGAGACCCCTGTTTTCAGCAACTTTTGAAAATGCCTTCCAAGTGTATTTTTGCATCCTCATCTCATCCTAGGCATTCTTAGGCCTAGTTTAAGGCATCTTAATGAGGATATAGATGTAGAACACACCGAGGCATAATAGGAAGTTAATTATTGTACTTCCCCAACTGTTAAACTTAGTGTGTGTTCTATTTGTTAACTGTTTAGGGTTGGCTTTCGGGGACGCGCTCTAGCTGCTATTAGCCCAATCTCTGTGAGTAACAGATTGTGTAAAGATATGTTCAAAATGGTTATCTTTTGAATACTGAACAGAACTGTTTACTGAACTGATATTGTTTATTGAATGAATGTATGTCCTGTATTGTGAACTGTACTGTGGCATCCTTAGCACTTATTGATTACTGTTATTGTTACAGAGCTCTGTCGGTTTCCTTGTGGAACCATACTGTTTATTGATTGATGGCCATCACTACTGTTGGGTCTGTTAAGACCCAGTCCTTCTGGACCTACTGTTTATAGGCTATTGGATGTACCACATATGACTGATTGACTGAAATACTGAAAGACTGAAATACTGTTTAATGAACTGTTTTCATTATTGTAAGGACATTCATTCATAACCTCTTTACACTTATTGTTATTCACTGGGCTTTAGCTCACTGTTTATATATATATATGTAGGTTCTCAGCAGCCAGACCGGAGCTAGGAGCGTGGGTTAGTCCCCAGTTTTGTCAAGCCAGCCTATGTGCCTCACTGCGAGGTTCCGAGACGCCATGCTGTGGCTTGGGGTGTTTTTGTGTCCCCTATCGGTCTCCCTACTGTTTTGCACTGTTGTATAAACTGTTCACTGTTCTACTGTATTGTTATCGAGGGATTAGATCCCCGTACTGAATGTTTGTAAATGATTGTATAGATTGTACTGTTTTGACCTGTATGAATGCATGAAAAATGTTTTTGGCATACAGATTTTCACAGCTCAATGGACACTAGTTATTTACTGTATTGGCTTCCGCCAGGCCCTGTACTCTGTTTTACTGTATTACTGTTCAGCAGGCCTTCGGTAATCTCGGATTACTGGCCAGTTACGGTGCTAAACCCATAGGGCCGGGTTTGGGTCGTGACAGATTCAAATCACAGTTTATATACATCACACAGATTTAGCTATAGACACATCCCAAAACACACATATACATCACACATAGAAGAACAAGGTTGTATAGCTATTCAGTCCCATTTAGCTAACAACTGCAACTTTGTTATTTGGAGCAATTTTACGTTGATTATTGCAAAGTGTTGTGCATAGAAGTCTAGAAAACATGTAACTAACTAATGAAAAATTTGGAAATTCCATTCAAGATAAGAAGTACAGTGTTAAAAATAAAAATAAAAGGACTATGCAATAATGCAGTGACAAGCCTTCCTTAATATGGTCTGCATTCATAAGTGAGACAAACTATACAACAAATACAGGTGAACACCAAGAACACAAAATATAGAGAACCATTTTTCTAATCCCCTGCCAAAAGCCATGCTTCTAACTGGTTTTTTCAATGAATGCACCAACCATAAACACACAGAATTGATATATGTTTAATCAAATTTAATGACCAAAAATAGAGTAGTGGTAATGCTATACTCAAGCTTAACTCTTAGCTCTTAGTCTTTATGAAATAAAAAGCAGAGTATTGGTAATGCTATACTCAAGTAGTCTACAAACTGAAAAATCCCCTGATTCAAGCTTAACAAGAAAATAAAAATTTATAAGAATAAATAAATAAAAACTCAATTTGAACAAAGCACAAGCACATTCAGTGACAAGATAAATAAAAAAAATCCGTTGTTGCCCACAAAGTGAGAAGACTTTTACGAAGAGAAAAAATTGTAATCACAGGTACCTTTAATCTCAGTCTGAACAAGAAAATAGGAAAATAAAAACTCAATGATTCAAGTCATAAAAAACTTAATCTGTTATCACAAGTACCTTTAATCTCGGTGATTCAAGCTTCACAAAAAAATAAAAATTTATAAGAAAAAATAAATAAAAACTCACTCTGAACAAAGCACAAGCAGATTCAGTGAGTACAGTGAGCATTTCGCAAAGATTGACGGACAGCGAGATTCAGTGAGTATAGTGAGTAGTCGAGATTGATGTGGATTAGTTTCTCTCTCTCTCTCGGCAAAGATTCACGGATGGCGAACACCACATTCAGTATTTTGCTGGTCGTCAGTGGTCAGCGCCGGTCGCTCTCACTGCTAGTCGCTCTCAGTTCTTCTTCTTCGACTAGTTCCTCTCTCTCTTTCTCTCTCTCTCTCTCTCTTTATTTCTAAACGCGCTTGGTGTCAATCGAATGTTGTGCAATTGCGCAAACAATACAAAAAGTACCTTTATCACTTTCGGGCCATTCGGGGGGCTTCTTTTCTAGCTATATAGCGGAGTCGTTGTGAGAAAAAAAGTAAAATAATTATGATTTAAATATGACATCTTATCTTATTGATTTTTTAGTCTATTTTATCTTTTTATAACTAAAAAAATCACCAACCTCAAAAAACTCACTTACCAAACTAGAGCTAACTATAATAGTTAGGGTAAATTACAAATACACCTCCTGACATTTGATTAAAATATGAATCGCTCCCTGTGATAACTATAATAGTTAGGGTAAATTACAAATACACCCCCTGACATTTGATTAAAATATGAATCGCTCCATGTGATTTTGAAAATTACATTCCATCCTTTGGGGTTTATAATTTTATAACAAATCACCCATTTTATTAATAAATAATCAAGTCTATTAACAGTTTTTAATGATGTTGGAAATATATTTCAATTAATAATTTAGGTAATTTTATTATTGTATAGGAGAACAATTATGAATTTCATTTTTTCAGTTAATTCTGTTAAATAATAAATTATGACAAGAGGGTATTCGTAATTTTTCAAATCACAGGGAACAATCTGTATTTTAAGAAAACCTCAGGGGGTGTATTTGTAATTTATCCAAAAAAATAAACTATACACCCCCTGATGTTTCCTTAAAATACAGATTGTTCCCTGTGATTTGAAAAATTACGAATACACCCTTGTCATAATTTTTTATTTAACAGAATTAACTAAAAAAATGAAATTCATAATTGCTCTCCTATACAATAATAAAATTACCTAAATTATTAATTGAAACATATTTCTAACATCATTAAAAACTATTAATTGATTTTATAATTTATTAATAAAATGGGTGATTTGTTATGAAATTAGAAATCTCAGGAAGTGAAATATAATTTTTAAAATCAGAGAAAGCGATTCGTATTTTAATCAAACATCAGAGAGTGTATTTATAATTTTTTTTTTTTTTTTAAACACCATTAGCGATGAGATAATAATTAACCTTTCACAAAGCAATGGTGTCTAATTTATTTATTTTTTACTTTTTTGACCAAGTAATGATTATTATATTAGTAGTTAAATTACTGTGCAAGTCAACGGCTACTGTGTAAGTCAACGGCTTTCTATAAATTTAAATTTGAAATTCCACTAACGCATGGTTTGGAAATTAAATATTTAAATTAAAAAGTCATTATAAATTATTATATTTTTATTTTTATTTTTATTAAAAAATTATTAAAATAATATGTTCTTAAACGAGATCCCACTTTGATATTTAAATATCCTTTCCATAAGTAGGTGGAAAATTGCTCGATGTTTCAAGCCTTCTTTAGCAAGAGTTAAATTAACGAAATAAGCACAAAAAAATAAAATAGATTAAAATAAGTTAATAAGATAAAATATCACATTTAATAATAATCATTTCACTTTTTCTCTTATAATTATCACATTCAAATATTTAAAAAAACTAAAATTTATTTTTAAACAAAACTAATTTAGTTAAAAAGGTTTCGTTTGGCAATTACATATTTTAGTCAAAAGGTCATTATAAGTTATCATACCACTCTCTCTATTTTTCTATACATCTTTTTATAAAAACTAAAAAATTATTAAAATAACTTATTCCTAAACCAAATCTAAATTAACAAAAAGTCAAACTAAGTCCTCATTTGGTAAATTTTGTACGTCAATAAGGTACTACGTGATACTATCTTTCACTAATCACAAATATATATGCCCACTATTATTCTTCAAACACTCAACATAAATGTAGTGGACTCTACTATCAAAATTAATCACAATAATAAAAAGTACCACATGACATGTACTCTATCTACATACAAAAATTTAGAACTTAGGCCTTATTTGTCATAATCTAAAAAAGACAAAAAGACAAAAAGTTATTATCCTGTTTAAGTCACATCATCTTGTTTAAATCATATCATCTTTCTATCATATCACTTTAAATCTAAATTATATCCAAATATTTAGGTCAAGTTTGGCATATTACAAAAAAGTTAAAAAGTCAAAAAGTTACTCAAAAAGTTAAAAAGTTAACACTATTCACCAAAAGTCAACAATTACGGCTGCACAACTCACAATCCTAATTTTTCCCTACAAATCAATTTTTATAATTTTTTATTACACATTTTTCTATAAAAAGTCAAAAAATTAACCCAAATATTCATATTTTTTTTCCTCAATTTTTTAGTCTAAAAAAACAAAAAATACATTTATTTAAAACACCTCAAACAACCTCTTAATAAAAAGTCAAAAAATACGCTTGTGAAGATGATCTCAAATCACCCCTTAACTCTTTCCCAAAGCTTAGGCTTGGTTTCGGAAGTGGGGTTGGCTTTTTGGCTATTTTAACCTGGGCTAAAAAGCTTAGTTTAGAAAGGGCTTTTTAGCTTTTTGACTTTTTTGACTTTTTTTTGTGAGAGAAAAATGTAATGATTATGGATTGAATGTGATGTTTTATTTTTTGTGACTAAAATAGCCTATTTTGTCTTTTGTGGCTAAAATAGTCAAAAAAGCCCCAAATTCTTCTTGCCAAACGGTGCCTTAGTGGTGTCCAACTGGAGGACGGAGACTATTGAAATTGAAAAGTACCAAGCCGACCTACTTTCACACTTGACATGCTTCAAAATTAAGCATCTCTCTCTCTCTCTCCAACATCACTGATCCCAAACTTCTCTTCCCGCCATGCCTAACCTTTTCTTCCTCCTCCTCCTCTTCCTCCATCTTTCTCTCTCCTCTCTCATCTTAGTCCAATCCTCAACTCTTCCCTCAGACATCTCAGCCCTCCAAGCCTTCAAATCCTCAATCAAACCCACCTCAATTCCCTCCTACTCCTGCTTAGCCTCCTGGAACTTCACCTCCGACCCTTGCTCCTCTCCTCACATCACCCACTTCACCTGCGGCCTCACCTGCTCCACCACCTCCGCCGCCGCCGCCGCCAGAATCACCCAACTCACCCTCGACCCCGCCGCCTACTCCGGCACTCTCTCTCCCCTCATCTCCAAGCTCACCCAACTCACCATCCTCGACCTCTCTGACAACAACTTCTTCGGCCCAATCCCCTCTTCTCTCTCCTCTCTCCCCAACCTCCAAATCTTCATACTCCGATCCAATTCCTTCTCTGGTTCTGTCCCGCCCTCTATTTCCAATCTCAAATCCCTTCAATCTCTTGATTTCTCTCGTAATTCGCTTTCTGGGTCGTTGCCAAACACCCTGAATTCACTCACCAGTTTGAGAAGACTCGACATTAGCTACAACAAAATCACTGGTTCAATCCCCAAACTTCCATTGAACTTGCTAGAACTAGCTTTAAAGGCCAATTCTCTATCTGGGTCTCTCAATAAATTTTCTTTCGACGGGTTGACTCAGCTCGAGGTCGTCGAACTCAGCGAAAACTCCATTTCCGGAACACTACAAAGCTGGTTCTTCCTCCTACCTTCTCTGCAACAAGTCGATTTAGCCAACAACAACTTGACACTTGTCGAGATCTGGAAACCCATACACCCCAACATCGATCTCATCGCCGTTGATCTGAGTTTCAACGCAATAGGAAGCTATTTATCCACGAATTTCTCCGCGTATCCTCTGTTATCGTCTCTCTCAATGCGATACAATCGGTTACGTGGACCAATACCGTGGGAATTCAGCAAGAAACAGTCGCTGAAGAGGCTGTTTCTTGATGGGAACTTCTTGAATGGGACGCCGCCGAATGGGTTCTTCTCCGGCGTGACGTCACTTTCCGGCAGCTTGGGGGATAACTGTCTGCAGAGTTGTCCGATTTCTTCGCAGCTTTGTTCGAAATCGCAGAAACCAACGTCGATTTGCCGGCAAGTCTATGGAGGAAAACCAATGTCTTAGTGACGGTCAATGTTTTAATTTTTATTTTCAAATTTTTATTTTTATATTTTCCATGTTTGTAGTAATATATAATAATATAATATACACAATAAATGTTGGGTTTTTGCTTGCATAGATATTAGTGGAAGAAAATGGAAAATTTTAGATTAGTGTTGTACAATTAATAAGTTTTATAAATAATTTTTATGTAAAGTGTTGTGATAATCTTGGGTGATAAATTTTGTGAAGTGTTGTGTAAAGTATTATTTTATAAATGGAGGCTTGTCGATGTGATATATTTTTCAGATGGTTATTCTAGTATCAAATTTTGAATATTTTTTTTTTTATAAATTATTTTTCAAAAGTTTATATATTTTTCCATGCATGTTATTATCAAAAAAAGACTAAAAGACGTATATTATATACATTTTGAGTGGTTTGAAAGGATCTAAATAAGTGTATTTTTTGATTTTTTACAAAAATATGTGTAGAAAAATAGAGAGGTGATATGATGAAAAAAAGATAAAAAGATAAAAAATGTGTACTTATTAGTACACCCCAAGTAGGGCTTTTATAATTAAAAAAAATTATATAATTTTGTATTTTTTGAGTTATAACTATAAAAAAAAATTATAACTAAATATCATATGAGTTATAATTAAAGATTTGATGAGTTATAACTAAAATATTATCATAAGTAAAGAAAAAATTAACATAATTAAAAATACATGTGATATACTCTTTTCAAGAGGTGTGTATAGTAAAATTTTATACAGATTGATCCTTAATTTCTCAAATGAGAAGGGTACATGAGTGTGCTAGTCCAATTGATTCAATTAATCTAAACTTATTTTGGGAAGTTTGTTAAATTTTTATTTTTATTTTTATTTTTATTTTTTTTGACTTTTTTTGAAAAAAAATTATAAAAAAATAATGTAACTCAAGAAAATTAAAAAAATTACTTTTAACCGAGTTGTTAAAACAAATCTTATTTGCTAATCACCAAAACATATATTTGATTGGGAAGTGGGTTAATTTTTTGATTTTTTAGTTTTTTTTACTATTTTAGTCTGGGGTTAAAAATTCTAGTTTGGGAAAGGTTTTTAACTTTTTTGAATTTTTTGTGGGAGAAAGAATGTAATGATTATGGGTTAGATGTGATCTTTTGTCTTATTAAACTAAAAAATTTAGTTTATTTTTTATGACTAAAACAGCCACAAAAAAAAAAAAACCCCAAGTTGGGCTTCCCACGAAGCCATAATTAATGTGATATGAAAACTAATGTTGCGTTTGGTAGAATTTTGTAAATATGATTTGAGAGTATGAGTTGTATTTTGAGTTTGTGAGTTGTGGAATTATGATTTGAGTGTAGAAAATTTATTTGGTTATGGTTTTTGAATAGAGTGTTGAATTGAGTTTTGAATTGTATGTGGAATTGAGTTTTGAAAGTTTGATGTGACATGTAAAATAAGGAAATTTGTTTGGTGATGAGTTTTCAAAATAGTTTTCAAAACTTTATTTAACCTATAATTGATAATCAAACACACAACTCATAACTCGATATTCATATTTTTGTTCAACAGTCATAACCAAACTATTTTTAAACTACTCAAATAAAAAAAATGATTTTTTTTCAATTAATTGTTTTTAAGTAATTTTTTTGAATAATTTTTTTTTCAAATAATTTTTTTTAAAAATAACTTCTATGTTAATTATTTTATGTCAATTCATTTTTCTGTCAATTCATTTTTTAAGCCTGTATAAACATTAAAAATATTAAAAATATTTTAAAAATATTCCGAATATTAAAATATTAAGAATATTAAAAATATTCCGAAAATCAAAATATTAAAAATATTTTTTTTTTCAAAATAAATATTCAAAAAATTTAAATAATTTAAATATTCAAAAAATTTAAATAATTTAAAATTTAAATAATTTAAAATTTTAAAATTTTAAATTTAAAAACAACCCTACACTCAAATCGTAACCAAACACATAAAACAAAATTTAATTAAGAAATTATTTTTAAAACTCATAACCAAACATATAACTCGAAACTCTATACTACTTTCACAATTCTACACTCAAATCGTAACCAAATATATAACAAAAAAATTAAAATATTTAAAAATACTTTTATAAAATAGAGTTTGAATTTATTTTTATAAAATATTTTAAAATTTAAAAAATTAAAATCGTAATATTTAAAAATTAAAATATTTAAAAATATTCCAAAAATTAAAAAATTAAAAAAATCGTAACATATTTAAATATTAAAATATTTAAAATCTTAACAAAATTAAAATATTGATTTGAATTGAGTTTTGAAAAGTAATGATTATGTTTTGAATTGAGTTTTGAGAAATGGATATATAATTATGATTTGAAAACTCAAAACAAACACCACATTCAAATTAATGGGTAAAATTATAATTTGAGAGGCTTACCAAATGGATGCTAAGTATTTATTGTCTTTTAAGTAGCAACATCACAAATGCATCACAACTATTTTGGTGGACTTATGATGCAGTTGTCGTATTGCCACCCACGAGGAATAATTTTTAGGTGTTTAGGAATGCTTCACTTAATTCATAAGAAATCATTCAGTGTTATTAGAATAATATTTTTATTATTAATTTATTAATTAATTGACACCTTATAAATTGTCACACAAAACTTTACAAAAGTTATAAAAAAAAAATGTTATAGGTCTCAAATTTTTTACCAAACAAATAATTAAATGTTTTATACAGTTGTAGGGTTCACAAAATTACAGACCTCACACCCATGTGAGATATTTAGTCATTTATTTGATAGAAAATTTAGTATCCTAGCATTATCAAAGTAAAATGAGTTTAATTACTTAGACTAATAATTATTAATTTGAAACATCATTTAAAATTACTCAAACAGCCCATAATAATTTGAGCAGCTTGCCTCCCCGTCCTTAATCAGACTGGATGATATTGTTCGGCCCTTAGGGCTCCACTATGGATCTCGTTTTAATAATCTGAACTGTCAATGTGTAGAACTCGTCGAGTACTATACATTTATGAAAAATCACGTTGATCGGATATCGATAGTTATGTGATCAAATCAGTTTTGTATAAAAAAATAGACGGCAAACAAATTAACGGTTGACAAAAAACTGATAAGATGAGATAGCTATCGATATCTGATCAACGTGATTTTTTGTTAAGTATATAGTACTCGATGAGTTCTACACATTGAACGGTTCCAATTATCAAAACGAAATCCATGGTGGGCTCACACAGACCGAACAGTATTGCCCAATCCGATTAAGGACTGAAAGCAAACTGTTCCTAATTTCTCCCAATTCACCAATTGATATCTCTGTTGTAGTTCACCTTATAACAAGAGAACACACAATTATTATATATATATAACATAAGAAAAAAATTAAGAAAAAAATAGTTATGACTTTAGACAATTGAATGTGCACATCAGGTATCTTATAAACTGAATAATTTCTTATAAATACCAAATTAAAATATGACAAAATGTGTCCTAAAACTACATTAAAATGATATGTAAGATATGTTAAAAGGTGATTTTTCTAGTCATTATAGCCTATTTTAGGAAGTAAATTAAAAATTGACTTCTTAATTTTTATTTATTTTTTTTTAAGAAAACATGAAAAAAAATAAAGAAATGGTGTGATTTTAAAAAGTAAAAAAATTAATAAATTGACTTTTAATCTAATTACCAAAAGAGGCCAGAATAGAAACTTTTTTTTTCCAATCCATTCAGTGCAAAAAGGAATTCTACATAAGCTATTTTTTAAATTTGAAAAGTCTTTTAAAAATTTTAAAAAAAAAATTTATTATACAAGTTCAAATATTATGACACTAAATGTTCAATAAATGATAATTTCGTGATTTTTGTATATACTAGTGAAAGGGCCGCGTGCAAGGCACGCTAACTAATGGCCAATTAGTGCCCGTTACATTTGTGTATTTAACTGAGTTTTGAACTATTGCATAAACACACAAAATTAGCAACTCGATCATGAATACAAGATCGACTCAACAATACAAAGTTTTTAACAAATACTATTACTTATACAAAAATAAATAAATAAAACCTATTACAAGATCTATTTTCCCAACAAAATTGTCATTCCTAAAAATATGATGTAATAAAAATAAAGCAATTGTTTTCTCTATTTGACAAATGAACAAGTACTCAATCATCCTTAATGGCAGGACTTGAAATCCCTCATCAATTGTGAACCCACTTTTACTTGGTATATTATGAGTAAGATGAGCCAAACCATGCTCATATGTAATGCTGTGAGACCTACCACATCATCTCCTCCATGAACTGAATTTTCTATTAAATCCTCAACCAGAGTTGCTCTGCATTATATTTGTTAGAAAGAAATATCTAGTTTTCATAATTTAGCATTTCAAATCAAATACTACCTTTCAAATCCCATCAACTCCTTCAATCTAAATGTATACCAAATAGATCAGGATCATGTGAATAATCAAACATGATTTGTTTGCAAAACTTTTATTCTACTTGCTTAAAGCATTAAAAAAAAAAAATTAAAAGCAATAATAGAAAGGTTATCAGCCCTTCTTATTTAATAGTTTAATGGGGAAAAAATCAAAAATAAAAAAGCAATACAAAGGTAGACCATAATAACTATTATCAGACATCCTTATTTGCATGGACTGGAGATAAGATAAGTAGCTAATCATTTACTCGAAAAGAAGGAAATAGAGAACATACCTACAAGCAAATTCTTACGAGGGTTAGATTCAAATCATTGTGTTTTATGCAGTTCAACCATAGCGCATGCATGCAAATTAAATCATTCAAAATTCAAAGAGAAAATTAATCAGCAAGATGGTGCAAATTACATAGCGAGGGAATTTCACATCTAAAAGCTAGACCAAACCCACAAGCTTAGTTTTTTAAGCCTTTCATATTTGATAATTAGCTTTTGGTAATAAGGTCTAGTTTGCTATTAGATGTTTTTAGCAACTTGCATTCACTAAATTGGATCACAGATGGTCATTCCACAACATCAGTTCTAGATTAACAAGAAGCAAAAGCAATGTTGGATTCTATCATTGTAGTGTTTTCTTTAATATTTGAAATAGATTTTGAGTGCATGAATGCAAGTGATGTTTTAGGTTAGGTTTAATGATCACATTGGACTACAAAGTACAGGTACAATAATTCCAATGATCTAATTAATCGGTTAGAACCTTCGTCTAAAAATAGATCTTTTACAACGTGTGAAAGGAGTTTTTTCTAGCCAATCGAAATTTTTTGACAAGTTCCAACTCTTCAGGGAAAATTTGAGTCTAAAGTTGGGGGATGGCAAGAATATTAATTTCTGGAAGGACAAATGGCTTGATGAGAGACCCTAGTTGCATAAACTTTCAGATAATAAGGATGGAAATGTGGCTAATCTTCTCCGCCCAAGCGATCATAATGGTTCTTTGCAACTTAATTTTAGAAGAGCTTTTTTTGTATAGGAAGAAGACGACTTTTCAAACCTGTTACCTTAATGTTGTATTTGGAGCATGGATTTGGGTAAGGATTTGAAAAGGAAAAGGGAAAGGGAAAGGGAAAAGGAAAAGGGAAAGGTGGGTGAAATGTAACTATATGTCATTTACATTTTACCTACATTTTCGCTTTCCTTTCCAAATCTCTACCTAAATTCATGATCAACACAGCCTAAGTGATAGGTGTTCAGTCTTGAAACAAGATTATGGGTGTGCTCTGTTATGCTATGGGAAGCATTGTAGGAATCTTTTAAACATTGGAGTTTTTTTGGTTGAGTGCAGCAAGGAGTTGGGAATTTTTTCAGCATTAATTGCTGCTGGTGTTTTGTTTGCAATATTTGCTACTTGCGTTATTTGGCTTTGTTTTGGTTCTTATTTGGTGTTGCTCCCAATTTTGATTGGGATTTGTTCCCTTTTTTGTTGCTTTAGCCTTGGCCTTTTGTCTCCACTAACGTATTCATTTGTACACCTTGTACCTTTGTTTGACATCAATATATTTTATTTTTGCCAATTAAAAAAAAAAATCTAGAAACTGAATAGCTTCTTTTGCACTTCTAGTATCAGGAGGAAGGACAAGAAATAAATCTCACATTACTAATTTACTTTTATTAAAAACAAAGAAAAAGAATTATGAAATAAAAATGAAATGAAACAATAAAAGTGAAAATGGTTGTTAGCAACACCTAACATGCAAAAGGTAGTAATATTAAGCCTCAAGTTTAACTAAACAAACAACAAGGGAAATTGAAGGACTGTATTATATATACTGTTAGGAGACTTCACAATTGTTAACAAAAAATACACATTATCTACATACACAAATGAAAAAAAAAAAAAATATGAAGCAAGTAACAAAATCTACTAAAGGTAATAGAGGAAATTATAAAATTTATTGCAAACTCACATCACAAAGAATTATGAAACCACTAAATATGAAGCAAACTATTGGCCAAGACTGCAACGGCTATGTGTAGTTTTCCTTACATTTCTATTTAACCCTCCATAGTGGCCCAAGGCACTGAGCCCCAATCAAATTAAAACATGATTCGTACTAATGTGTTATAATTCTCTTTTATGAATGAAACTCAAACAAAAGTCATTTCCAAACCTAGGGGAAAAAAAGAAAAAAAAGCAATGAAGAGAAAAGATTGGACCTTTAACCATTCAAATCGATGTTTAAAAGTGATGTTAAGAAATTGTTGAGGTTTATTGAACTTTTCACATAGATGATATATTTTTCAATTTAATCAAAGGAATAAAATTAGTAATAAATTTTTAAAAAAAAGTATGGCAACTTTTTGCAAACCCATTTCACAAAAAACACCTAATGAGGCAAAGAAAACCATTGGCCAAAAAATCTTCTCTACTTTCACTGGTATTCATTTCACCAATCAATTGATCATTATGATCCACAATCTCTATTTTACATTCTGATCTTCTCTCTCTACTCTATCTTTCTCTACAGACCATCACATACCTATATATTTTTCTTCTTTCTCTACTCTCTTTTCTGTCCACACTCTTTACCAGCCATCACTCACCTCTCTATTTTTCTTCTCTTTTCTCTTGCACATCTCTTGAAGAACCTATTACTCACCATGAGGGATCTTCACATCATCAAAAGTCATAACATAATTGCAGAATTTCCTCAATCACCCAATTCAATTTTCCATGTAAAGCCTTGCAATGGACACACTACGAAGCAATAGTCACAAAACTTCAACACACTATGTTCTATAAAACAAATTGCAAAAGCTAAGCACTTCCACACATCACTGGAACAACTACACATCAATGGAACTACTGTAGCTAGTTCTAATGATATTCAACAAAATACACACACACAACCAAAAAGAAGGAAAATGATAATGATAATGATGATGTGAGAAAGGAAGAGACACATATGAGAGATGAGAGAGAAAATCTATGAGAAAATTAGGAACAAATGAAGAGTTGTGTCAGTTGGGTTACCGAAAGTGTATTTTTGTACATTGAGATTGTAGTTATATACATGCGTTTCGAAAAATCCGAACTGCATTTGGAGCGATTCATTTGAAATCAAGAAAAATTCAAACCCCATTTGAAATCAAGAACATTAAGCCCTCTGTTTGAGGGTTTTTAAAGGTTAAAAAGTTTGACCCAATTGAATTTCGCAATCTTTTCACAGCAAAATAGATAAATGAATAAAAAACCTTGCTGGTATGTATGTGCATAGAAAATACTAAAAAGGGAAGACCACATAAACAACAACTCAGGGAAAATTTATATGATGGTCTCCAAAATCACAATTTCATACTAATAAAAATCAGGGTTTTAGGGATTTCAAGCCATACCTCTTCGATGAGAACTCTTTCGAACCAATAAGCTACTACAGAAGACAGAGCTCTCAAAGAACCCTTCAAAATCAAGAGACGAAAGTGAGAGATGATAAAAGAGCAAAAGAACGGACAGAGAAACCATAGATTCGGAGAAATAGGAGAAAATTTTAGGTTTTAAGAGCCATACCTGGTCTCTTCAATCCTTGCGACTTCGATCTCCACGAATGGAAACAGGGAAGAGACGACCCGAGAAGAGAGGGGTTTTTCGTGAGGGAGTGAAGCAAACAAACGAGGGAGAGAGACGGCGGGGCGGCGGGGTATACTACGGATCCTTTGATAAACAGCTACAAGGAATTTGAAGTTAGTTTTCCATGAATAGCCTTGCATCCAAAGAAGAAAATCTATAAAGCATAAGGCCAAAATCGACTTTTCAACTATTCCAAAAATACTGTTTATATCTGGCTGAAATTACTGTTCACTCTGTATCCGTGCTTTATATATATTGTATAAATATTAATATTTCGATCTATATAAATGAACACCATGGCTTTATGTGAGAGGAAGACGAAATTGAAGTCATTACAAAGCTTAACTTATATTTTTAATTTTTTTATACATCTTTTTAAAAAAAAATTAAAAACTCACTATAAAATTATTAATTCCAAGGCGAACCCATTGTGTTGACGTCTTTTTTTTTTTTTTTTTTTTTTTTTTTTTTTTTTTTTTTTTTTTTGGGTGAGACATTGGAGTCTTTTGGAAATTGGACAAAATAAGTTTAAAAATCCAAAAAATTAAGGTAGCGTTTGGTAGAGTTTTGTAAATGTGATTTGAGAGTATGAGTTGTATTTTGAGTTTGTGTGTTGTGGAATTATGATTTGAGTGTAGAAAATTTGTTTGGTAAAGAGTTTTGAAAATAGTTTTGGAAAAGAAATTTGATTTGAGTGGGGAATTATTGATGTGATATTTGATATGTGATACAAAAATTTACAACTTATAACTAAACATACAACTCAAAATTATTTTAAAATACATAAAAAATTTAAAAAAATTTAGGAAATATTTTTTTCGATTATATAAATCAATTGCAAAAAAAAAAAAAAAAAAAAAAAAAAAATTCCGGTCAACCGGCCGGACGACCGGCCGGACATCCCGTTCAGAAAAATTTTCAGAGACTGAAAAGAAGCGACGCGTCTGTCAAAGTAGGTGTTCTCTGCAGAGTTCTGTAATCAACATTTGACAACACTAACCAAACACCATTGTGAAATTAAGGTGTAGAATCAACATTTGAGTTAACAACCAAACAAAGCCTATTTATCCACTTTTCAAAACATTCTGTGTCGGTGCTTACAACCTTCACACGTCACAGAACGTCATGGTCATGAACAAAAACGGCTGTACGTGGGAACGTTTTGTTTTAAATTAATTAATAAATGGGGTCAAAATAACGGTTGTATGTGAGATTTTAGTTTTATTACAAGGATAATTATTACTCAGCAGTTATGAGTAAGTTTTTTATTTATTTTATTTTACGTATTTATATTTTGTTTTAATTATGAGAAATTTTTAATATTTTTTAATATATACTTTAAAGAGTAAGTTATTAATAGATTATAATAGTTAAATTTAATTCTTATCCAATCCTGTTAAAAATAAGTTTCGGTAAAATTATTGATAAAAATAATTTTTTTATGATAATTTTTTATATATGTTATTAAAAATTAAAAATTAATAATTTTTTTTTTGTCATTATTTTTATAAATTATCTCTAAAACTTATAATTAATAACTTTTTTTAAGATAAATTTTTTTCATAGGATGTATTAAATAATAAGTGCGTGTATTAAGACGTAAGTACCATTTAAAAAAAAAAAACGCTTAAAAAAAAAATAATAAATAAATCTCTATCCAAGTCTCTGAACGCGACAATGAAGTCTCCATGGATTCTGCTAACATGCTCCGAGTTTCTCACAATCCTAACCGTCGCCCTCGCCTCATCTGACGCCGCTTGCCCCTCCCCCAATGGCGGCGAGGACCTGAAACCTCAGAGAAGAGAAGTGTACGATGGCGGAAGAATCTTCGATATCAGCCACAGGTTGAGACCCGACATGCCAGCTTGGGGCTCCAAAGATGGTCTCGGCCAGTTTCTATGGCTTCCGGAGAGCATGAAGAACGGCTCGTACACTAATAACTCTGAAATGAAGCTCCCGATTCACACCGGCACACACGTCGATGCGCCTGGTCACGTTTTCGATCGTTACTTCGATGCCGGCTTCGATGCCGATTCTCTTGATCTTGGACTACTCAACGGTAATCATCGATCACAGTAGTCATGATTTTACGTTATGTTTGGATTGAGTGATTTGGAGAAAAAAAAGAAAAGAAATGAAGTGATATGTATTTCTCTTATTTGTTTGGGAAGAAATGGAGAGAAATGAAGAAAAACTTATTTCTCTTATAAGTTTTATTTTTAATCTTTCCAAAAGTGAAGAGATTGGGAGAAAAAAAAAAACTATTATTTTTATAATACCAATTTTATCCCTATAAAAATAAAAGAAATAAAATGATTGAAAATATAAAAAAGTTATTTTAGTAATATGACATAAAATAATTTTTTTTCTTTTCTCGGAATGAAACCTAATCAAACAATAATAAGAGAAATCACAATCATTTCTTTTATTTTATTTCTTTCTTATCCAAACAAAAATGAGAGAAATCACAATCATTTCTTTTCTTTTCTTTTCTCTTATTACTTAAGTAATCATTTCTTTTCTTTTCTCTTCTAAGTTCCCAAACGTAGTGTTAGCTTAATTTTAATCCTTAATTTCAAATTTTGTACACTAAACATGGCACTTAATTACGTATTTTTCATTAAAAAAAATGCGAGTTGTAATTAATTGGATAAATTTGGCTTAAGGTCATAAATTTAGTTTAAAATCGAGTCAATTAAAATTATAATGAACCAAATGACAAAGGACCAAAGTACATATATATGGCTACACTTTGTTTGGTTTGAGTGAGTTGGAGAGAAAAGAAAAGAAATGGAGAGAAATTGATTTCAATCCCTTGTTTGGATTACCAAATATGAGAGAAATAAAAAGAAATGGAGAGAAACACATTTATCTCATAATCCCTATTTTTAATCTCTCCAAAAGTGGAGAGAATTGAAGAGAAATGAAACCAACTAAATATTATTTTGTTATAACACCAAAACTACCACTTTTAGATATAGAACAAATAAAAAGATTAACACCTATAAAAAGGTTAATTTGGTAATACAATATCATACCATTTCTTTTCTTTTCTTTTATGTGGTTTGACCAAAAAAGATAGGAGAGAAATCAATATCATATTTTTTTCATTTTCTCTCTTATTTATCCAAACAAAATGGAAAGAATTCACAATATTTTCTTTTTCTCTTATATCTTACCATTTTTTTTTATTTTTTTAATTTTTTTCTCTCCTAAGTTACCAAACGTAGTGTATGTTTGATGACACGATTGAGTTGAATTTCTTAGTCATATGTTATTTTCTAGGCCAAAGCAGAGCATCTTTGGATGCTTGTGAAAGATACTCTCACAATGTGGCCATTTTTTTTTAATTTAATATAATTTTTTGAAACAAGATATCTTCCTTACTCTTGAGGATATGTAACTTGTGATCATACATCTATACATGTGTTCATGAGTATGACAATTGCCATGTTCTCTCTGGCAATGTGAGATCAACTAATGATGCTTATCCATCTGGGTATGGTCTTGGAGTGTAATGGGTGGGAAATTGGTTCCTTTGAGAATGCATAGGTTCCTAAAACACCTTTTGGGGACTTTGAGGGGTTTGGACAGTTTCTCTCACTTTCTATGAGCATGAAGAATGGTTCATATAATAACTTATCTATCATGAAATGTCTTGTTCGTATGGTATTCGTGTTGATGCACTGGGACGTTTGTTTGATGGGATATTCTTGCCAATGAAGTACTCAATGGTATTAAATTGATCAACAGTGCTCTTTTGTCATTGTTTGGCCAATTATTTTATTAGCTTGATTAATTTATTATGTAAATTTTGTAAAGCAATTTGATTTTTGAATTTATGTTTTTAAGAAGTCTTATAACGTTGATGGTCAGGGTCCTGTGGATATGTTAGTAAGTAACTACTCTTAGATGGCCATTGTATATTTTGAACATCAAATCAACTTGGCCTGTATTTTAGTGATTCCGCAACTAATAGGAGTCTATTAAATATGCTCTTACTAAAGTTCATCATTTTCTGGAACACTTGATTTTCTCAACAAATCTTGAAATTTGAGAGGTGGGTCTAGAAACTAAAGTACGAAAAATGTGTAAGACTTCATGGAAAATGCTAGTGGAGGGGTGGCAATGGAAGTTTTTATGCTTGCCTTAAGGGTATGGGAATGACCCTTGAAGGTGCAATTACATGGGAAAAAGCACTAGAGGAACTAAAATTTTGAATGCTTTTCTTGTAAATTATAGTCACTAGGATGGGAAGGAGATTTTTTGGAATTACTTTTCTTATTGAGAAAATTGTGCCATTGGGAGTTCAAGATTGATATCAATTTTTTTTTTTTTTTTTTTTTTTGGTTAGGTTGAAATCCATTAATGCGCATAGGATTGTGCTTTGGTTTGGTAAGGAAAGTGAAGAAAATTATTATTTTTTAATTAATCCATTCCTATTATTTTATACTTTGGATGATTTTACTATTTTGGGTGCAGTGTTTAAATGAGATCCTGACAACTGAGTCTTGGGGTTGGTTGTTTCCAAAGAGGTACTTTTTAATCTTTGAGAGGAATCGTTAAGTAGTGTCTTATGTATTTCTTCTTTTTATAGGGGGAACTTAAGCTTTATTTTGAGTCCTACCTTTTCCTCAACTTTCCTGGTTTTGATCTCTTTGTGGTTGGTGACTTTATGTTGCACTCAGTTAACAAGTAACACCACTTGACATTATGAGGTCCACTGGGGAAGAGTAAATAATTGGCAACCCTTTGAAGGATCTGGAGGTCTTTAATTGAAGTTAAAGAATATCATGAAAAGATCATTGTTCTTACAAACTTTTTATTCTAATATTTCTTCTTCTTCTTGCAGTATAGTACTTACATTTATGCTTATTTATTTGTTATTTGATGTTTAAATTTGTTTGCTTTAACAGGTCCAGCTTTGTTAGTTGATGTTCCAAGGGATGAGAATATAACTGGTATCTATTTACAGTACATTGCTTTACATTTGATTGAAAACAATTTTTATTTTTTATTTTTTATTTTTTACTTTCCTTGTTTCCTGCTCTATAATTTGTTGATGTTTCTAAGAGACAAGAACATAACTGGTAGCCATTTGCAGTATTTTTCTTTGCATATGATGGGAAACATGCCTTTTTTCCACCTCGTTGTTGCTTGCTCTATCATTTGAATAATACACATTAATTGGTAAGATTTTTGGGTTCTTAGCAAAGAGATTGAAAGCAATAATGTTGGATAACAATAATACAAAGGGGATTTTGGCCATAGCCCTTTACTGATAGGAATTTATTGTGAAAGTTAACAGTCAAAAAGTTTCACATAGAAGGTCCCTCATTTAAACAAATGCTTGCTGAATGATATAATGCCTATATATATAATTGTAAATTTACTCACCATCTTCATATAAATACTCACTTAACAATAAGGGGCATTCTGATAAGTGCTTATCAAGGTTTACTTTATAGAGTAGCTATTATGTATTTAATGTTCTCCATGTTTTTCTAAAATTGGGTGATTAAATTATGACTCTCTCTCTCTCTCTCTCTCTCTCTCTCTCTCACAGCTGAAGTTATGAAATCCTTACATATTCCCAAGGGAGTACGTCGTGTGCTTTTCAGAACATTAAATACTGACAGGTAAATACATAACATTTAGTTTTGCAGAATGATCGTATGTGTGGACCATGTTTCGGTTATGCTCTTCAAGGAAGTCTTGAGTTCTGGGGTATTTACTACTTGTCAACTATGTTGATTTGGAATGAAATTGTTTCAGTTGGACATATAATACCACTGAAAGTTGCTGTGGAAGTGAATTCAATTGGTTCATGTTATCATTTTTGACTATATGAGGTTAACTGAGAACGCTTTATTACAATTCATGTAAGAATTTAATATAGAAAAATAAGGCGAGTCGCATGGACAATAGTCTTTATTGAAGTTCCATATTTGGTTGAAAGCCTAATGCTAGTGACATTCCAAAAGTTTGTTTCAGCTGAGCCTGTGTGGCTACAGATGTGTTGCAGCTTTCAACAGTCTTGCTAGTGCTGGTCTGCTCCAATTCAAGTGTACTTTGGCCTGTTGATGGATACGGACACAGTAGACACGCAGAAAAACTTATTGAACTCTATGAAATTATAGGAGATATTGGCAGAGATAGCCTTTTTAGGTTCCTCAAATTTAAGAATCCCAAAGGGAATATATGGTTCATAAGGTATGCCACAGCCTGTTGGGTGATGTTTCCATTCCTAGAATCCTGGTTAAATAATAAGGTATACATCAGTATTAATAGTTAAAATCAAGCGCTGATGGCCTTGTGGCCTAGTGACATGGGTGCAACTCTTAGGTGCTTGCAAGGGTGAGGTTGGGGGTTCAACTCACCCAGGGTGCTAATTTAACAACTAACAATTGACAATAAAAAAAAACAAAAGAAGTTAAAAAAGAAAGTCTGCGTAAAATATGTGACGTTAAACAGATGGCTGTTGTACTGTACTTTCTGCTCTGCAGAATTGTTGACCACCTTATTTGTTACTACTTCAATGTTTGGTCACCCTTTTTGTATACTCCAATTCAAGGGCAGAAGTTTTGCTGCACTAATGAGCTAAATTATGTGTTACTTACAGACGACTTATGTGGAAAAAGGAGTTTGACACAAGCTATGTGGGATTCACGAAAGATGGGGCACAGTGGTTGGTGGAGAACACTGACATCAAACTTGTTGGTAAGGACACCCACTAGTATAGCTGAACACATTTATGCAGCCAGTCTATTTGTTGGTTGAGAATTACGTGGCACGGACACTCGGATTCTTGCCTAAATTACTTGTTGAGTATCTTGAATATGCTGCATACTGGCTGTAATAATTCTGTCCATAACTGTAATGGATATGGTATGTGTAATTTGTAGTTCAATCTCTATTAGAGACTTGCATTTATATGTCACACGTGATGCATGCTCAAATTGTTTGATTTTTTTTGATCGAGTTGCACCAGGAATAACTTTCTGCAGTTGAGAAATAGAAGCACGACAAGTTTTTATTCTGATTGACTTGTATGTTGAACATGTGTGACCTATTTGTAGAAAACCATAATAAGAGAAGTTTGCAAAATTACAATCTAAAGGCCAATTTATTTTGTTTGATTACTCAAGATTGTTGTGTTCTCCCTTGTTTAGTTTAAAAATAGATTGTTTTAGCAGTTGAGTTGGTGCTAACCCATTAATTGGCATATTTCTAATTCAACAAAATCTAAATTCTTTAAGTTCTTTCAGAAGTGAAATTGTCGTCAATAATGTCTTAGAATGTTGTAACATTGAGCCCAACTAGGACCTGTTCGGCATTTCCTGGAATTTGAATGGTCTCATTGAGAATATATGTTGCATTTTAATGTAGACATCCATCACTTTGTAGGGAGTCATTTACTAAAAAAAAAAAAAAAAAAAAAAAAGGAAAAAGAAAAAGATTTCCAGCATATTTCTTGTTACATGGTCATTTTAGGTTTCCTTGAAATGAAAAACTACAAGATTTTAAACATCATTCTTTAGATGACATTTTCCGAAATGATCCCCATTAAAAGATGGTGTGTAGGGACACCTCAACGGCTTAGGCCACATTCCCCAATAAAGAGACTCAAGTTCGAGACCTATTTTTTTACCTATCCAAGAAAACAAAAAGGAAAAGAGAAAAAAAAGATGATGTGTTTCTACATTGGCTTGCTATGTATTAATTGAATGGCGTCCAAATTCACGGCGATATCATCACATGGCTTAGAATTTCACATGGTGAGATAATTTTAGTGGACACCCATATTGATTGAGAATTTCTACATTTCTTTGCTGTTAACTAGCCAAAATACTGGTCACACTGACCCATCTGTTTGTTCGTAATTACAGGGGTTGATTACTTAACTGTTGCTGCCTATACTGATTTGCTTTCTCCTCATCTTGTTTTCCTGGAAGGCAGGGTAAGGAAATCTATTTCCACTGTGTTGAAGTTTGTGTTTCACTTTCAGTAAATGTCCATTCTGACTCCAATAGTGCTAAAACAAAGGAACAGTTGCCATTTCAATACCCAGTAGGGTCTCTGTTGATGTTCCTATGCTCTAGATCAATGTTATGAGGTCAGATTATGAGAGCTGATAATTTAGTCAGTGTAATTTAACTTGTTTTTTTCTTCTTTCTTTGTGCTCACATAATGAAATGGTATCTTGTGGAGATATATATATATATTTTCATTGATTAACCAACAGGTGATGCAATTTCAAATCAAGTTTCTGATATATGTTGTTATCTATGTTCTATATCATGTACAATTTTTGGTTTATTGTTGCTTGGATTTAAGAAAATTTGTTATTTTGATTTTAATAGAGAAGAGATAGTATCAATATTGACACCATTAAAATGCTTCAGGATATCATTATCGTGGAATGCCTGAAACTTGATGATATCCAAGTGGGAATATATTCCGTCCATTGCTTACCTCTAAGGTTGCTTGGCGCCGAGGGCTCACCGACCAGATGCATCCTTATCAAATGAAATCATTCTTGTGAGTGTTTATATTTTAGGTCTCTCTCTCTCTCTCTCTCTCTCTCTCTCTCTCTCTCTCTCTCTCATCGGAGCTGAATGAACTTTGGCTTCCCCACAGGAGTGATGAATTTGACGTAAATTCACCATTTGGGTGTCTGTCTTGTTTTTTCTTACTATTAGTATGCTAATATGTGGAGAATGTGTTTCATTATTTCCCTTTCATTGCTCATGCATAATTGTGATTGTTGTTGCTGCAGGGAACTGCAAAAGTCCTATGAGGCATTCAGTGGAGGAACATCCTGAAAGGCCATAGCTCTTTGGTGCATGCCATGTTCACTACAGTACTACTGTACAAAAGGTTTAGTTAACATCCAATAATCTATTGTTCCTCTTAAGATTGTGCCAGTTTTACTGGATTAGTGATGCAACTAGAGCTGGTCAAAAGCAATGTAACAAACATTGGAATGGATTTAGAATGACTATTGAATCTGGCTATATGTAGATGGTCAGTAAATATCTGACTTTGGGTTGTCTTTGCTTAAGATTTTTTGAGACCTCATTAAAATATTAAAATGAGGTATTATTTTATTGGGTAAATAAAAAATTGGGACTTAAGAATAATAATTTTTGAGCCACCATTGTTGATATTATTCCATCATGTTTAGATTTTCATATTTTTGGGGGGTTATTTCAATAGAAAATTCAAAATGCCTCTTTGTGATGTGAAGGTTGGCCTGTGTGAAAAAAAAAAGGATCCACTAAAATAATCTTCCTTTTCACAAAGTTTACCAATGTTGTTATTCTTGTGCTGTGTTTAAAGAAAAAAATAGAAAGTTAAAAAAAACATATTTACTTTATATTTTCCTACACAAATTTGATATCCATATCACGGTTCAATGTCCATAAACAGGGTGCCATTCATATAACTAGTGATGGGTTCAAGCAAACACGAAATTAGTCAAGAAGTGGAATGATATGTATGTTGAGTTTGTTAGTTTGTTTTTTGAGAAGGTATGTATGTTGAGTTTGGACAATCAACTCGTGAAAGAAATTATAATAAAAATAAATAAATAAATCAAAGTCTAGTTTACTTCACTTTTGTTTAGATACATATGATCAATTTTCAAATTAGTTCAAGTTAATCTAATGCTAAGTTCAGAACTAAATCAATTTGTTTGGATTTTTTCAGAGTACTCTGTTGCCTTGCAAAATGCAATAAATTTTTTGAGTAGGATATGATGACTCACTATTGTTAAGTAGTAGTTTGATGCTACTCAAAAAAGTAGTAGTTCGAAAGTAAGAAATGATATACTCAGTGTATATTGTAATTTTTCATTAACTAAAAACACTATGTAATAATACAAGATTATTTAACAATTTTTTTTTACCTGTTGTTGTTGGGTTTATGATTTTAATATTTTTTTAAGACAAGTTTGGCGACAATTTAAAATAGCCAAAAAAATTAATATAAAAAAGTCAACTATTCTCTTTATTTTTGTATATATATATTTTTGAAAATTTTAAAAATCAACTAAAGGGTGTTTTGGGAAGTTGGTAAAAAGTTGATTTTTTAGCTTTTTGACTTTTTTGATGGTTTTTTTTGTTACTTTGGGTAAAAAAACTAACTTTTTTTGACTAAAAATGCTAAAAAATCAAAAAACTGACTTTTTATCATTGTTGCCAAAATGTGCCTAAAATAATTAGTTTTTAAAACCTTCTTTAATTTATCTTAAAGTGTAAAGGGTTAAAATGTAATTACCCATAATTGGGTACAAGAATTTGGAATGTACGACCGTAAAATTAGGGGTGGGGGGCGGGTCGGTTGCGGCCACGGAACCTCTAATCTGCCATCCGTCCGTCAGATTGGTGGACTGGAAAAAATCAATCCGCATCCGTCCGCTAATCCGGCGGATGTGGATTGAGCGGATTGGCGGTTTGGCGAATGGATGCGAATTGGTTTGGCGGTTTAAAATTTTATAAATTTTCAACATAATTCAACTTGTGCACTTTCTAAAAAAAAAAAAGAAAAAAAAAGAAGAAAGTATTACAGTTAATGATTTAAAAAAAATATTACAATCACTGCATGCCTCATCCAAAGCAAGAAAGTTTGAAACTTTAGAATATCACAATCACTGCATGCCTCATCCACATACTACAATCACAGCATGAATCATCTACATACAGTATTACAATCTGTGGTTTTTAAAATATAAAAATAATTCAAATCACCAAAACCATGAACATAGTAGTAGTATAGATTGTATGTCTCTGTATTGTTACATCTATATCTGTTTTTGAAAACAAAAACCAACCAGCATATATCATATTTTCTATTTATTATTTTTAGAGATAGATTTAAAAACCAAAAAATATAGATAAATAATACGTTTATTTTTTTCAATTCAAAAAAGATATTTAAGTAGAAAATTTTTTTTTCAATAGAATATTTAAACTCTTTTTTAATTGAAAACACAAACAGAATATTTAAACAAACTGAAAACACAAAGTCTTATAAATTATTAGGAGTGTTCGTGGTTTGGCGGTTCGGTTGCGGCCAAAGGAATCTCAAATCCGCCATCCGTCCGCCAAATTGGCGGATTGAAGAAAATCAATCCGCAACCGTCTGCTCATCATCGCGCATCCGTCCAAAACGCGACGAATCAGTTCGATTCGGTCGGTTTTGACGGATCGGTATATCCGTTACTCACCCTACGTAAAATGCATAAAGTTTACAAATTGACAAGGGAAAATTGTAAAGAAATTCGGACACAACTGGTGGCTTGGTGGTGGATTCTTCTTATAAATTGAGTTAAATTAGGCAAATCCGAACCATCGGCCCTGGACATCCGGAGGTCACGATGACACTTCAGAATCTCTTTTAATTCTCGATCAAACAAAAATAAATAAATAAATAAATAATTCGAGCGCATCACAAGTCCGTAGAATAGCCCGAAGCCCTAATTCCCCAAACGAAGGGTTTTAGACTCCAGAAGAGACCACACAGAGTCACAGTGAGAGAGAGAGAGAGAGAGAAGATGGAGGGAGCTTCGTACCAGCGATTTCCGAAGGTGAAGATCCGAGAGCTGAAGGACGATTACTGCAAGTTCGAGCTCCGAGACACCGACGCGAGCATGGCCAACGCTCTCCGGCGAGTCATGATCGCCGAAGTCCCAACCATCGCCATCGACCTTGTAGAAATTGAGGTCAACTCGTCCGTACTCAACGACGAGTTCATCGCTCACCGCCTAGGGCTCATCCCCCTCACCAGCGACCGAGCCATGAGCATGCGCTTCTCCAGAGACTGCGACGCCTGCGATGGCGATGGACAGTGCGAGTTCTGCTCCGTCGAGTTCCATTTGAGGGCCAAATGCATCAACGACCAAACCCTAGATGTTACTAGCAAGGACCTCTACAGCTCCGACCACACCGTTGTTCCTGTCGACTTCTCTGATTCCAGTTCTGGTTTTGACAATACCGAACAGAGGTATTTCGATTCTGTCTACATCAAGAATATATATATATATATATTAAATTTATGTTTATTGCATCAAAATTCTGTGTGTCTGCCCTTGTGTTTTATTTTTGTACTGTATTTTTGGTTGAAAATTTTGTTTTGTTTTGTTTTGTTTTTTTGTTTTCCTATCAATTTGGGGTTGTAGGAATTTTCATGGACCATCTATTTGTTTAGCAAAGATTAAAAGGAAACTATAATGTGTGCTGCTTCTTGGTTGTCAAGGAAGTGAAGGGAAAAAAGAAGAATCAATTAAAAAGCTATTTTACTTGATCTTTTGTATATAATTTCTTTCTCATCTCATTCGGTGTCGGGGAGATTCAGAAAAAGGGGGCCTAATCATCAGTTCTTTTGTAATTAAAATGGAAAAAGGAGTATCACAAGATTACGAGTCTGTTTGACAAAACTTTTTTGCAGCTTAGAAAACATTTTAAAAAGTTAGCTTTTTAAACTTAGTTTGATTTGAAAAAACAAATGAGCTGAAACCCTAATTTGTTTTTTTACCAAACACTAGCATTCAAGATATAACCGCTTAAGCATAAAATTTCAAAATTTGAGGTAAATAATATGCAAATAAGTTTTGCCAAATGGGGCCAATGAAGTTGTAAGCTGAATGCTTTACTGTTGATATTTCGAATTTCAAAAGTCCAAACTGTAGCTAATCAAAGTATAATCTCTATTAGCTAGTCATTTCAATTCTCTCTCCCTGATATACCTTCTCTCCTTCTGTGAAACCTTATCCCTTTTGCTCCCTCCTGAACCCTCTGCAGTGGTTTCCTCTTCCTCTGAATTGCCTTTCTCAAAACCTCCTCCTCCCTCTGCACTGCCACCCAAAACCCGCACCCCACTCGAACCCATCTCCCCTCCCCATTTCTCTACCTTTGAACTCCCTCGCCCAAAATCCCTTCATATCTACTACTCTCTCTCTCTCTCTCTCCCTCCCTTCTGTACTAAAATCAAAGAACATGGACATAGACACGGACATAGTGATTTCAAAAAAAATGGGAATATGGACACGGTGGGGACACCGTTTTAAATATATCTTTATTTGTTATATAGATTAATATTACATCCAAAAAGAAAAAAAAATTAAGAAAACTAACAAAAATTCAATTTAGAAAAACCGCACTCTTAAGTTAATTCTTATCTTTTATGTCTTTTTTTAAAAAGTACAGATACAGATACAGACACGCAGACATATAAATTTTCAAAAAATGCAAACACGACACGTTTGGGGACACATGCAAAACATATAATTTTATATATTTATTATATTTTATATTTTATATTTTTAAATATTTAATATTTATTTTATGTCAAATATTTAATTTTATCAAATTTATTAACTTTAGATTTGTTATTTTAGTAAAAAAATATAAAATTATTATTTATTTTTTTTGAAAAAAATGGTCCTCAAAATTAGGGGTGGGAATTCCTGACACGACACGATAATACGACTCGAACTGTACACGAAGTTAGTGAGTTAGGGTTGAGCATTTTCCGACACGAACACGTATATGACAGGATCTGTGAACTAGTATAATAAACAAGTCATGTTCGAGTTGTTCAATCCTCGAAATCCAAAAATGACACGTTCAACCCGTTTATTTTAGTGTGCAACCCGTTAACACGAACACAACCCGAAAATGACCTATATACGATGTGTGTAACTTTATACATATAAATATATGTATATATAGATAGATATTTATATTAATTAATTGACATATAATATGACCATTTTTGTTCTCTTTATTTTTTTTTCCTTCTCTTTTCTTCCAAACAAAATTTTTTCTTTTCTTTTCTTCCAAACAAGATTTTTCGTGTTTGCTTCTGTCACTCAAATAGGTTTTTTGTTGGGTCAATCGTGTCGTGTCATGTTGTGTCGTGTCATGGTGAATAAATAGGTTTAGAAATTAATTGTGTGTGGAGGTTGAGGACAAAGCAAAAAAAGAAGTGACGGAAGACAGTATAGGGAGCTATCCTTAGAATTGAGGATCGAACAGAAGATAATCATTATCCAGGTTGACGAGAGATCTAGAGGGAGTCTAGTGGAGATTATAGAGAGGAATCGACTACAAAGCTTCTCACTGAAGATAGATTTGGGAGGTGTAGGTTGGGCAGTGCAAGCTCTTTAGCAGGTGGGGAAGCTTTACAAAGGAGGCTTTTTCTTTAGTAAGTACCATAGCAGCTCCGTTGTGTTTTGTTTATAGAAGTATACCAATGGTAGGGGTGTTTTTGTTGACTTGTCGAAATGGGAGGCCTCAAGAGAGGCAACATTATTATTCCAGCGGGGAATAATGGTAGTGGCTGGATAGATATAGCTACCATGCTTCGTAAAGTCATTTGCAATGAACCCAAGAGAAACACTATGGGCATGGAAGCCAGGGTTAAGAGTTGCAGAAGGAGTTTAGAGCAAGGGGCCAAAGGAGATGGCTATGGAAGGGAAAACAGGGGTGCACAGAGAAAGGAAGCTTGTCGACTTGTTCAATGAGAATCGAATGGGTAATTTAAGGGTCGATATGAAGCAGGCTGTAGTCTGTGTAAGATGTGATTTTTCAAGCAGCTGGGCTCAAATTGAAAAGGAGTTGAGCAAATATTTAAAGATGTCTATTGCTCTTCGGCCATTTCAAATCAATCGAGCTTTGTTCTGGGTTAGTAATAGAGAGGAAGCGAATTTTATTGGAAACAAGGGACTAAGGTTCTTCGACAAAGGTGTGGCAATCAGCTTGCAGAAGTGGTCTGAGGAGAAGCACGTTAAACAAGAGGTTATTGTCTCTTATGGAGGGTGGATTGCAGTGTGCGACTTGCCATTTATCCTTTGGAATGAACATGTGTTCTAGTACATAGGATAGAGATGTGGCGGTTTGTTGGAAGTTGATAGAAGAACTATCTCTTTGGACAATCTCTTTAAGGTAAGATTGAAAGTCAGAGGCTTTGATTGTGGTTTTCTGCTAGCTTTTATGGAGGTCAAGGAGGGAGGTCGATCTTCCATGGTGCGCCTAAAGCCATTGTCCAAGCCAGTGCGATGGGAAGTGGAAGTTTGGCCAAAGATTTTCCGATAAGAGTCTTCAGGCGAATCTTTCGCCAGGGACGGCCAGGGTGGACACGTGGCGGCATGGAAGGGGAAAGCCGAAAGGGTGCAGAAGGCGAAGGGGCGGGGGTTAGATCCCATGCTGTTGCTGTGATGGAGGGAAGATCAAGGGATAAGGGGCTTAGGGAGGCCTCAAATGGGCCAATGGGACATAGTGGGCCAAGTGTTATTTTGGGCCCAACTGATTTATATGACAAGGGACAGAGGTTTATTAATCAGTGCCCCAGTTCGTCTTTTCCAAGAGATGGGCCAGGCTATAAGCAACAAATGGATTATACTATTGGGCCTCAAAGAGTAGATGAGGTCTATTCAGATGAATTGGCCCCAGTGGGTAAATTGAATGGGTTTCATAGTTTGGAAGAGATCCGAGATGCAAATCGACTTGAATTGCTTGAAGATGGAAGGCGATCCATTAGAGAGGAGGAGGTTCAGAGTCGGCAGTCTTCTGGAATGCGAGAGGATGTGGATGTTGATTGCTAGATGAATTCTCAGAGGAATAATCAGTTTCGACTAACAAGGGACAAGATTTAGCTAGGATTAGCTGACTTGGTGAATGGATCTGTCGAGGATTTGCAGAGAACAGAGGGGAATATGCAGTGGATCGATGATAGGATAGAGGATGTGAAGGATGCTGATTTGTTGAGTCGCAAGGTAGATGAAGGGTGTTTTGAGCCTAACGAAGTGCTGTAAGCTCTGGAAATTTATGGGTCTGAGGTGAGCTCTGAGTTCGACTCTAGTTCAGAAGGCGAGGGAGGTGATCAAGAAGAGTATGATTTTCAGCTGTTTAATCTCTTTAAGGAACAAGGTACTATTGAGGAGGAGGCTGAGGGTGTCGCTGAAACAATGGATCATGTCAGTGACACTGTTATTCAAGATACCATAGCTCCAACATCTGAGAGGGGTAACATTGCTAGTCAAGTCTTTTCTTCTCTTGGGGATAGGGTAGGGGGATCTCAGTGTCTTGGTCTTGATTGTTCTGTTAGGGGAAAGGATGATCAGGGAGTCATGTTGGATATCTTCAGAGCCATGATGGCTGGCTCTACCATTAATCCTGTGTCCTATAATGCTAGCATTACTGTAGGCCAAGTAAACGATGCTCAAGAAGGAGATTCTGTTAATCATATGACCAGGAGAAGCTGTGTTTTTAGTGGGGTGAGGGATAGTGAGGTAGAAACAGAGCGTTGGTTGACGGAGTTAAACAAGTATGCGTCTTGTCCTATTGAGGAAAATGAAGTACCTTATTTCAAGCATTCGCTTCAAGTTATGGGACTTTTGCTAGTAAGGTTAAATGGGAGGGATGGTGTTAGTGGAAAGGAAAATAGTGTCACTAGGAAGGAGTGTGCTAGAAGGGGAGGGGCTTCGATTAGAAGGGGGGGCTAGGGAGTTAAGGAATTTGGTGAGCACAATTAATTATGATAGGAGACATGAGGAGGTTAGGGGTGACAATGTTTCTCAATGAAGATTGTTAGTTGGAATGTGAGGGGTTTGGGCTCTCAGAAGAAGGGGGGGTCATTAGGGATTTTTTGAGGAAACATCAACTTGATATTGTCGTTTTTTAGGAAACTAAAGTGGAAGCTTGTGATAGGAATTTTATTAGTGTTTGGGGATTTAGGCATAAAAAGTGGGCTTTTGTACCATCAGTGGGAAGGTCTGGAGGTATTTTATGTATTTGGGATGAGAGGGTGGTTTTTGAGTGTGAATCTTTAGTTGGAGAGTTTTCATTATCAATTAGGTTCAGGAATCTAGATAATAGTGAGTGGTGGATGTCGGGGGTACGTGGCCCAAATTGTCCCTCTAAGAGATAGGCTTTGTGGGAGGAGTTATGTGGGTTATATGGGTTATGCTACCCCAACTGGTGTTTAGGAGGGAGACTTCAATGTGGTTAAGAAGGTTTCAGAAAAGCTTAATGGGAGTAGAATCAATAGGAGTATGAGAGATTTTGATGGGTTTATTAGAGGATGCGAGTTGGTGGATCCTCCTTTATTTAATGCAAGATTCACATGGTCTAATTTTCGGGAAACTCGGGTATGTTGTAAACTGGATAGATTTTTATTTTCTTTGGGTTGGGAAGGGGTTTTTCCCAACGTGAGACAGGAAGCGCTTCCAACATTAGTATCCGATCATTGCCCCATTATGATTGAGAGTTGTCCTTTTAGGTGGGGTCTGACCTCATTTAGGTTTGAGAATATGTAGTTGGAACATCATTTGTTCAAGGAGAACTTTGTGGGGTGGTGGAATAATGCTAGATGTCATGAGTGGAAGGGTTTCAGATTCATTAGAAAGCTGAATGTCATTAAAGAGCACGTGAAGCTTTGGAATAGGGAGGTGTTTGGGAATTTGGAACCATCGAAATTTCAAGTTATGAGTAGAATTGAGGAGATAAACACTTTGGAGATGCAGGGGAATGAGGTCGAGGAATTGAGGAGAGAGAGGAGGGAACTAGCTGTGAAGTTGGAAGAGTTGACTCTTAGAGAGTAGATTTTTTGGGCACAAAAAGCAAAGGTGAGGTGGCTAAGAGAGGGTGATGTTAGTTTGAAATTCTTTCATAGGATTGCGGATGGAAAAATGAAGAAAAAGTTCATTAAGAGGTTGGAAGTAAGGCTAGGGGTAGTGGTGGACTCAGAGGAGCAAATAGTCCAAGGGATTTTTGATTTTTATTCAAAATTGTTTTCAAAGGATGAGATAGTCAGGCCTGGGATGGATGGGCTTGAGTGGAGGCCTATTTGATCAAGAAAGTGCAACTTGGTTAGAAAGACCTTTTGAGGAAATGGAGATTAGGGATGCAGTTTTTGAGTGCGAGAGGGACAAGGCTCCAGGCCCGGATGGGTTTTCCACAGCTGTTTTTCAAGATTGTTGGGAGGTGGTGAAGGGGGATTTGGTGAGAGTTTTCATGGAATTTTATGAGACAGGGGTGGTTAATTTATGTGCAAATGCCACATTTATCTATTTGATTCCTAAGAGGGATGGAGCCATAAGAATTGGTGATTTTAGACAAATTAGTTTGGTGACATCACTCTACAAGATTTTGGGGAAGGTTTTATCAAAAAGGTTGAGGGCTTCTTTAGGGGATACAATCTCTCTGACTCAAGGGGCTTTTGTGAAAGGCAGACAGATTCTAGATGTGGTTCCGGTGGCGAATGAGATGGTCGAAGAGTGTAGGAAGTTAGGAAAGAGAGGTCTTGTGTTTAAGGCAGATTTTGAGAAAGCGTACGATCATGTAGATTGGCATTTTTTGGATTTTGTGATGGATAGGAAAGGGTATGGTGAGAGATGGAGGTCCTGGATTGGGGGATGTTTGGCGTCTTGCAATATGTCGGTTATAGTCAATGGTAAACCAGGGCAGAGTTTTAAGGCATCTCGAGGGTTGAGACAGGGTGATGCTTTATCTCTTTTTCTCTTCATCATGGTAGCAGATGTGTTAGGAAGGATGGTAGATAGGGCTTCTTCTCTGAGGGGGACGAGAGCCAAATGGTTAATCTTTTTTCGGTGGTAAGGCTTTTCGAGGTGCTCTCTGGTCTCAGGGTAAATTTAGAGAAGAGTAGGGTAGCGAGTATTAATGCTGATTCAAGTTTGATTCAGCTATGAAGCACGGATACTTCAAATAGGGTGACGTATCTGTATCGGATATCGATACTCCTTAGATACTCGCAGATACGTATCGGATACTTATTAAAAGTATCGGATACTTAATTATTTTTTCATTAATTTTGAGTATCGGATACTTAATTTTGAAGTATCGGATACTTTAAGTCATGTTTACTTGTTTTATGAAATTAGAATTGTAACATTTCTTGCATAGTAATATAATATAATATAATATAATTGCAAGTATAAATATAATAATATTTTTCTAATACTTTGTTAAGTTCTTCGATAAGAAGAGTATAGTGAGTTAAATAATAGAATTTATCAAACTGATGTTTCCTAATTATTTCATGCATGTCCCCTATAACTATATAGAAAGTAAGAATTAACAAGAGAATATAACAATAGTAAAATTAATTTTCAATAAATGAATAAGCAAGTAAACTTGAATACAATATTATTCACTAGTGTTAAAGGAAAAAGCATAGGGACAAGTTGTGAATTGTTCTATTATTGTAATATAAATATATTAAACTTGATATTAAAATGAAATATTTGCAAGACCTATTAAAAATTTAAGAAGTAAACAAGCTACTAGCTTAAATTAATACAAAATTCTTAAAAGTTAATATTTTACATTATAAAATTACATTGTGATTTCTCAACGTTCATTAGCTTATGTGTAACTCACTATTAATAATTTTAAAAAATATATTTTTCACAAACGTATCCTAGCCGTCCCGGTATCCTATCTTTTTAAGTTTTGTCGTATCGCCGTATCCGTATCGTGTCATATCTGTATCTCGTATCCGTATCTATGCTTCCTAGTGATTCAGAGAGTGGCTGAGTTACTTGGGTGTGGTATACAGACATTTCCGATGAAGTATTTGGGGCTCCCGTTGGGAGGTAATCCAAGGGGTGAAGTGTTTTGGAATCCGGTTGTGGAAAAGATAGGAAAGAGGTTAGAAGGGTGGAGTAGGGCTTTATTATTTTGTGGGGGTAGGTACACTTTGGTTAAGACAGTGCTAAGTGGAATTCTAATTCATTTCATGTCTGTGTTTAAGATTCCAGTCAAGGTAGCAAAATTTATAGAAAAGTTAATGAGGGATTTTCTTCGAGAAGGGAAAGATGAAGGAAGGAAAGATCATTTGGTGAAATGGGAAATGGTGTCCTTATCTAAGGATAAGGGGGGTTTGGCCATTGGTAATATAGTGTCTAGAAACATGGCTCTGTTGGGTAAGTGGTTATGGAGATTCCCCGCTGAGTGTGGTTCATTATGGCATGCGGTTATTAAAAGTAAATATGGGACTCAGGTTAATGGTAGGGACTCTCAGATGGTCACGAGTGGTAACGGGCATGCTCCTTGGAAGTCCATTTCTCATATTTATCCAGTTTGGTCCCGATTTATTTCTGTGAGGGTGGGTAATGGGGAAGAGGTCAAATTTTGGGAGGATGTTTGGGTGGGCTCTTCGTCCTTGGCTGCGTCCTATCCACTTTTGTATAGCGTTTTTCAGTCTCATAATTGTTGTTGCGTCTGTAGTGGGTTCTTTGGTGGCTCCTTTTTCTTGGAATTTTAACTTCCGCCGGAATCTTCATGAGAGGGAAGTTCCAGAATTGGTATCTCTTTTGTCAAGGTTCGAAAATGTTTCTTTGTCTCCAATTTTGGAGGATAGGTTGGTTTGGAATATTCATTTGTCGGGTTTTTTTACTTGTAAATCCTTTCTTGATAAAATCATTGATACTTCTCATGTAGTTTCTGTTTCATAAAAAGTTTTGGAAGGCATGTGCTCCTCTTAAGGGGAAAGTGTTCATGTGAATCTTAGTTCATGAGGGCACTTTGACAAATGATTCATTGCAAAAGATGAGACCTTCGCGGTATCTTAATCCTCAATGGTGCATTATGTGTTGTAAAAGTGGAGAATCTCTAGATCATCTCTTTTTGCATTGCTCGGTGGCTGGGCGGTTGTGGCATAGGGTGTTTGGATTGGGTAGTGTGATGTGGGTGGCCCCGAAAGGATGTGCTCAAATGCAATTATTTGATTTTCAAGTTTTTGGAAGTTCGAAGAGGGCTAAAGTGCTTTGGAGTGGTGTCGTTTTTGCAATTTTCTGGGTCATTTGGTTGGAAAGAAATGCGTGTGTTTTCGAAAGAATTGCCCGGGATATGGACTATTTATAGGATAGGGTGAGATACTTGGCGTCTTTTTGGGCCTTGACAAGCTTAGTATTCCGAGTGATTCCGCTTTTTTTGCTTGCTACCGATTGGGTGTCAGTTTGTACTGTGTAGTAGTAGATGTTTGTCTTTTTGTATTTTCTTTTGTCTCTTTTGGTTTTTTTCGTCTTTCTTGTAGAGGATTCCTTATCCTCATTTTTCTTGGCCTTGAGCCTTAATATATCTTTTTTTGTTGCTGATCAAAAAATAATAATAATAATAATAATTGTGTCACCCACAGGTTGACATGATTATTAACAGGTCATGTTAGTATTTGCATATATGACATATTTATTAAACAGGTCGTGTTTTTGTTCATACTTTTGACACGCGAATTTGATATGATACAACCCGAACAAGACACGACACGACACGATACCCGCCCCTACTCAAAATTAATTTTTTTGAAAAAAATGGTCCTTAGCATGTACCAAGTGTGACACATGTCAGAAACCTGTATGTCACCTCCAAAGAGGTGTCCATGCTTCATAGGTCTTTTTTTTATTAATGATCCATTAATTATTTATATCTAAGCAAAAAGTAATAAACATTCGGCATCCATCATCTTTCTAAAGTGCACTAAAGAAGAGGGGGGAAAAACTGTCATGTCTCCCGCATCCCTTGAGAACAAATTAATTAAATAAAGGGACATGCCACATGGTGTGTCTCGTAAGCATATCCGCTGTGTCCTCATGTTTGACACCGCTACGGCTCCTGTTTTGGGGTGTCGGTGCTTCATGGCTTTTATGTCATTCAAACCGTCTCCACGTCCAATTCCTCTCTTGTAATTTTTTTTTTGTTCCAACATACTATCCAAAAATAGAGAGCATTGTTGGAGGATGTATTGCAAAAAGCGGCTAGTTAAAATAGAGAAAACACTTTTTGGTGTACTTCACCAAAATTGCTAGCTTTGTTGGAGATGCCCTATTAGTCTTTATTCAATGTATATTTTGTATTTTTCCAAATAATTGACAATTTGGCTCAAAATTCAATTCGTTTTCTTCCCTATTTTTTTCTAACAGCCATTGAGTGCATAGTGGAGTAGAATTTATTTTTGTTTTTTAATTTTTCCACAATATTGTACTTTTCTTGTGTTTGATCAGTAGTATCAAAATACTTATAAGAAAAGGTAGATATCCAAATTTGAATTTGTTGAGTTTCTTTGAGTTTTCATGTAAATGTTCAGTTTTGTTAGAATATTTTGTTCATCAGCTTGTAATCTGAGTTGGCCCATGCGATTATCAGCATGATTAAAATTGTAAAAGTTGAGTGGATATGATGTTTTTTTTTTTGGTCCTCTGTACTCAGGGGAATTATAATAGTGAAATTACGACGGGGGCAGGAACTGAGGCTGAGAGCCATAGCCAGAAAAGGCATTGGCAAAGACCACGCAAAATGGTCTCCTGCAGCAACTGTTACTTTCATGTATGAGCCAGAGATTCATATCAATGAAGAATTGATGGAGACTTTGTCATTTGAGGAGAAAGCAAGTTGGGTTGAAAGCAGTCCTACAAAAGTGTTTGACATTGATCCTAATACCCAGCAGGTTGGTTGAATTTTCACAATTTGCATTTTGTGTAACGCTGTGTTATATATTTCCATTAACTATTAGGATTTGAAATTATGTCTACAAATGCTTAAAATGTGAATTTCAATATTTTCATGTGACTGATTGCATTGGCATTTATTAATTGACTTCTTGCAGTTGTGTTTGAGGGCTATTTGTGCTGAAAAACGTGTTCATTTTTTGTATAATCTGTGTTTTATCGCTTGTAAGTTTGTAACATAAGTGCAATACCTCACTGGTTTTTGAGGATTGCTTGGGCAGATGAAATTTGTCTTTAATACTGGTTCTTTTACTTTAGACATGCAACGTAGTTTACGTTGAAGTGACCAACATGGTTTATACAAGTATTCTCTCTTGGGTATCTTCATTGATTGGGGCAACCTGCATGGGCAAAGGTATTAGTGGTGGAAGCAGCATGACCAGTGTTTTTAAAGGCTCAAGGCGCACTGAGGCGCTGAAGGTCTCTCGGGGCCTAGGCGCAAGGTGAGGCGCGGGCTTTATTGAAGCAAGGCGCACAGTCTTAGTAAAAAATAAAAAAATTAACATAGACTAATCATCGATAGTACTAAGACAATTTTTTTAAAAATAAAAAGTAATCAAGATTCAAGACAAAATATAAAATAATTCTCAAAGCCATGAAAGTGCATATTACATAACATTCCAATTTTCAAAGATAAAATAATCCACATTCAATAAAATAAAAATAAAAACAAAAACATAAACACTAAACATCCAAAACATAAATATCCAACAAATACTAATATATGTCTTAACACTTCAAAACATCAATATCAAAAGAAAAAGGTTAGAACTTAGGTCGGTCGGTTAGTCAATCATCATCCTTAACATCAATGGCAAGCAAACTATCATCTTTTTCTCCATCAGTTGATTTATATCCCTCAACATCTTCCTCCTGTGTCATCTGAGCCCGCTTCCTCTTCATCTATTAATTGAAATGGAGTTAATCTTGATGATTTAGATATCCTCGGTTGTGTCTTTGAGCGTGAACTTGTTGCTCTATTTGCATGGCTACTTTCTTCTACTCCAGAAGTTCTAGCAACAGTGGCCCACGTCAAGCCATCATCATCATCAAACACAGGCTCATTATCTTCATCTGATTCTCCATCTATCCTCCCAAGCAACCACTCATTGCTTTCATCAATATTTTGCAAAGATATGGGATCAAGAGTGTTGCACGTCATACCTAAATCTCAATGTTCTATTATATTTGACAAACACTAAATCATTGAGACGTTGTTCCAATCTATTTCTTTTCTTGCTATGAAGCTGCAAGTATTAAAAAGATATTAAATTCTATATAATGAGAATAAAAAATATTTGAATTAACCAAAAAGTTAGTTAGAATGTTAAATACTCACATGTTCAAATACACTCCAATTTCGTTCACAACCCGATGAACTACATGTTAGGCTAAGGACTTTTATGGCAAAAGTTTGGAAGTTTGGAGTTCTAGAACCATATGATGCCCACCAATCAGCTGCGATAATCACTAGTTAGAAATAATTGTTACCAAGTATTGAGTTTTACTAAAAATATTACTAAAAATAAACTCTATGAGTCTATAATATATTACCTGGTGCCCTTGTATTTCTTTGCCTAATCGCAACAGACTTGCCAAAAAGACTCTCAGCCTTCGTATAAATACTCATCTCGTTAGTAATCAAATCTTGAACAGTGACATCCGGGACCAACCTTTGCATGCATTCATAAAACCCATTCATCACTTCATGATCTTTTTGCACCTCTTAACGCTTTTGGGTAAAAGAATTCTGGGTTAAGAAAGTGCACAGCTGCATGTAAAGACTGATGCAATTGGACATCCCATCTTTTGTCGATGATTTCAAAGATTTCATTATACTTCTCTTCTTTATGATCAAATGAACTTGCAATGCATTCTTTTGCTCTATCCATTGCCTCATAAATGTATCCCATGGGAGGTTTCTTCTCGGTATCAACCAATCTAAGCACTTTGACGAGAGGACCCGAGACCTTAAGGGCAAACACAACAGTATTCCAAAATGAAGGCATTAACAAAGTTTGTGCCATTCTTTTACCTTGTGGCTCCTTTGCCCATTTGC
The DNA here is from genome assembly GCA_036172215.1 of Camellia granthamiana. Classification (NCBI taxonomy): domain Eukaryota; kingdom Viridiplantae; phylum Streptophyta; class Magnoliopsida; order Ericales; family Theaceae; genus Camellia; species Camellia granthamiana. Next base: position 138,565,668 of record CM069908.1, read on the forward strand.
TTGAGGTCCAGTCTTCGCAGGTGGCCATCTTTCTCAAATTGTTTTTTTGTTGATGCATCCTAGACAAAGTCAGAAAGGCGGTTGCAAATCTAGTTTTTGCAGGCTTGATCAAATTCTTCAAATTTGTATAGCGCCTCATCATGTTTAGCAACGTAGGTTTGTTGTAAATGTAGCCATGTACTGCAATACCCCTTTCAAATGTCTTTTTCAGTCTAGGTATCTTGAAAATGTCTTCTAACATCAAGTCTAAGCAATGAGCAGCACATAGTGTTCAATACAAGTGTTCATACTTGGCTTCCAAAAACCTCCCTATGATGTAACAATAACGAAGAATTAATATTTTCTAGTTTTTAAATTTTAAATACAAAACAAACTATGAGTAAACAATTTTGATGTAAGGAATAATGAGGAAATATTCTTACTCACCAACACATTAGCTGCAGCACTATAGTGATAACTTACACCACATTCTCTTTTCCAACTTTCTCCACAAACTTGTCTAGTAATTCAAATAGCTTTTGCCCATTCTTTGAATAGTTAGAAGCATCAACCGACTCAACAAACATGGTTCCTCTTGGACAATTAACTAAAAAGTTAATCAATGTCATTCCTCTCTTATCAGTCCAGCCATCAGCCATTGTGGAACGCCCGTATTTTGCACAATCCTCTTTATGATTTTTCATCAAATCTTCAGTATGTTTCACTTCTTTTTTGAGTTGGGTAACCCGCACTTCAGGGTAAGTTGGTGGCTTCATACCAGGACCATATTGCCCAATGGCTTCAATCATTGGTCCAAAACTCTCATAATTTACTGCATTAAAAGGGCTACTAGCATCATACATCCACCTTGCAAATCTTTGCACTGCCCGAGCTCTCATTTCTTTTTTGTAAGGGTCATTTGCATCAATTTTGGCTTGCTTCCCTTTTGCTTGGTCTCTTCGATTTTTCACCACTGATTCAGGATTGGGTGTGAAGTAAACATCCATAGGCCCTTTTCTCTTTGGCATTTTTGATTTTGATTTGGATTTGGATTTGGATTTGGATTTGGATGAACCTTGGCTACTACTTGTCAACTTACAGCTTTGATTGACATTGATCTCAACAACATCATCATTTTCGTCTTCATCATCTTCCATGTCCATGTTATCGAAATCAGGCAACATGTTCATTTCTTCTTTTTGTGTCTTCTTTTTTTACATGAACTCTCTAATCTCTTCTCTTACATGAGCTGGACACTTCGGGCAAGCAGTAACATTCCTATAAGCTCCCGCGAGGTGTTGTTTCACCCGATAAACATCTCCATTTGATGCTTTACTACAAAAATTACACTCGAACTTGTTTAAATTATTCTCCTCTACCAAATGGGCATATTGCCACGCCGGATCTTTTCTATTACTTTCCGATGTTATTTTCTACACAACAAATTTAATAAATGGAAAATAATTTCAGTGTAATATAATGTGTGATGAATTAATTATTTGTAATTTTTTTTCCCTAACAGATAAAGGGAAAAAAAAGACCAACAACACATTGTATTAATTAATTATTTGTGAATAATTAATTATTTGTAATTTTTTTTCAGTGTATTTTTTTTAGTAAATTAATCAGAATCAGAATCTATTTTTTTCCCCTAACAGATAAAGGAAAAAAAAAGACTAGTAGCACATTGTATTAATTAATTATTTGTGAATAATTATTTATTTGTAATTTTTTTTTCAGTGTATTTTTTTTAGTTAATTAATCATAATCAAAATTTATTTTTTTCCCCCTAATAGATAAAGGGGAAAAAAAAATTGAAAAAAAAAGGCATAATTGAAAGGCATAATCTATTTCAATCAGAATCAGAATCTATTTTTTAGTCTATTTTTTTTTAGTTAGTTTTTTGTATTTGTATTTGTATTTTTTTTTTTTTTTTGTTTCTAACAGACTCAAAGGCATAATTGAAAAAAAAAAAGAAAGAAAGAAAAAGGGACAAAGTCGAAGAAGTCGAAGTAGAAGAGTCGAAGTAGAAGAGTCAAAGTCGAAGCCAAAAAGAAAAAAAAAAAAAAAAAACAGAACCGAAGAAGTGGAAGAAGATGAAGTCGAGCAGCAGCCCAGAAGAGGAGGAGGAGAAGAAGAAGAAGATGGCGAACATACCTGCGAAGTCGAAGATGAAGTCGAGCAGCCCAGTCGAAGTCGAAGTCGAAGTCGAAGTCGAAGTCCAAGGCGAGGCGAGAGAGGAAGAGACGACACAGATTAGGGTTCATTTGAGTCGTATTTGGGTTATATTGTACATGAGTTGTAATCCTCTGTGGTTAAGAGCCATTCGAATACACCCCCGCAGCCGTTAGATCAGATCTGTGGTTAAGAGCCATTTGAAAAATCAAGCGCGCCTAGTCGTGCGCCTTGCGCCTCCTTCGCCTTGTTCGAGTCGCGTCTAAGGCGCGCGCCTAACTCAAATCGCCTCGCCTGGGACCTGTCCAGGCGCAAACACTGCGCTTCGCCTCGCCTTGCGCCTAGGTGCACTTTTCACAACACTGAGCATGACTATCAGTATATTTGTTGCCCGCAATAGGTTGTCAAATTATTTCCATAAATTATTTCCATCAATGATTTCTAAGTGGAAGAGAGGAAAGCATTTTTCTATATATCTAGGTCCTTTGGATATTTTTTTAGTCATATGTTAAATGAATATTTCAGAACTAGTCAAGCACTCGTTGCATTGCATTTGATGGATTACGTGTGTAACCTTAAAATTCATATAATACATGTTTCTTCAAAATTCATTTGACCTTTTTTTGGTATAATCAATGTTTTATCAAATGCACATATCTTTCATGTGGGAATACACATCTTTACTTGTATACACTGTACGTGCATCTTTCTTGTGGGAATCATCTGGAAGCATTAGAGACATCTTGTTCGGCTTCTTCCTTATTCATTTGGTTTAAGATTGCTTGCCACAGCACCATGGTGAGGCTGGTCCCTTCCCTTGCATTTCTTTCATAGTTTCTGCCCATAAACAACCTGCTAGCTACAACCAGCCACCTTAATTTCTATTTGTTTCGTACCACAAAGTCTTTGAGCCAAACTTTTGTTCATGTGTTGAACTACTTTTACTTTTTATATTACAGTGGTTAAATTAAGTTTTACCAAGTAATTTCCTATTGAATATCTCTGCACATGGGGCTGTTCGGTGCAGCTTACTTGATGAGCTGCTTATAGTTTTTTTATTTTAGGAGTCCCGTGCTAGACTGTTTGGTGCAATTTCTGTTTATAGCTTATCAGGTAAAAATAACTTAAATAAGCTTAAAAAAATTGATTACTAAAAGCTGGGTGAGGGTGGCTTTTGGTTTTTGCTTTTGGATTATCAACTTTTAATTTACAATAAGTTGTACCAAACAACACCATTACATGTCTATTTTTCGTCTTGATTGTGACCATGGTTTGGAAAGTATACCTGCTCGATTCGGGATGTTTGATCCCCATTCTTGTAGAGTTCTCTGACATAATGTCATGGTGTATATCTTGTGAACCTAGGGCTGCATTTAGTGGTACTAGAGCTTAGGATTGCAGTGACTTTTTTAACAAAATTCTGCATGTAGGTATTCATTGCATTCCTTTGGTGGTTGTTCTACACAACACATATTTATGTTGATTTGCATCACTAACAAGCTTGCGTTGCATGAATACTCATTATAGGTTGCTGAAACATAATATTAAGGTTACACGATGATGTATTCCATCTTTCAAAAGCATCCCATGACTTTATTGTGTCACAATCAACTGTTGGTTCCTTTGTCCTTTTCTCCCAGGTTGTTGTAGTCGATCCTGAGGCATACACGTATGATGATGAAGTGATCAAGAAAGCAGAGGCAATGGGTAAGCCAGGACTCATTGAGATCTATGCCAAAGAAGACAGCTTTATATTCACAGTGGAATCTACTGGTGCAATCAAAGCTTCTCAATTGTTGCTTAATGCAATAGAAGTCCTCAAACAAAAGCTGGATGCAGTTCGCCTTTCAGAGGATACCGTAGAAGCTGATGAACAGTTCGGTGAGCTGGGTGCACATATGCGTGGAGGATGATTGCTTTGTTATTCCAGATTTGTCAAGGCGATTTCCTTGGATTTTGAGGAAGTCAATTTCTTCCTTTCTCTTTATGAGACATGTTTTATTCAGATATCTCCCTGCAAATCGTTGATAAATATTATGAATATTAGTCGTATCATCTGTATGTATGCCAACTTTCGTTGTTGAACTTGTTGAGTTGCCGATGTTACGTACTGTTGAATTTAACCTGTAAGAAGTGCATTTAAACTTGCATTTTATGAATTTAGAACTGTTAGTTGAGGTGAAGTCTTACTTGGAGCTTATGTTGTTTGGAGTTGTTCTGACACTTTTATGCAGTTCTCTTTACCGTGTTTGTTGGTCTGCTGATTCGGTTGTTTTCTAAACCTTCTCCATTTGTGATGTTATCGTCTTATGCTGCATGGAGGCAAATTCACTTGTGTTGTATTTTATGATAGAATGCAGCTTCATTGGCATGTGGACAGAGTAGTCTGGTTTGGTTTGGTTTCAACACAATTCCAGATGACCTCTAGGATGGCATGTGAGCTTGATTTCAGCTTTGTTGCAGAAATCTTGTATAATAGGTGAAATTCTCTTCTGAAACTGAAATTTGCAAGCCCTACATTACGATCAATTTATAGAACTCAATTCTTTTTTATAGTGTTCCATGGGAGAGAGTCCTTTGTCCTGCACTGGACAATCTTTCATAAATACTAGTTTGAATGGAGATATACTGTATGCCCTCAATAGTTGTATGGTGTTTGATGGGTTTTTTTGGGGACAATATGTTTGGCATATTTTGGTGAATAAGATTTCAATAAATTGATTCATTGAGTATGCCTGGATTGCCTAGTTGTAGTGTAAACTTTGCCATTGTGTTTGATATTAGATGTGGATTGAATGCTTGACTGAAAAATGAGGCGGATTGCTACTAATTCTGGGAAGAACCAAAATTCCTGATTTGAAATAGCTGCAGTGTTTATTGGTTTTTTTTTAATATTAGAGAGAATATTTTAATGGTTACCTTTTTTTGTTGATTAATGGTGGTGGTGATGGGTCTCTTTGTATTTAGGAGTGTGTGACAGCTCTGGTGTAAACCCTAGTTAATTGTTATTGTTATTGGCCTTGGCCTTGAATGCAATATATCTCTAATTTAATTTCAGAAACTATATTAAAGGCCCTTGTAGTTTTTAATTTTTCATATCAATATCACTTCTTTCTTTTTGTGGTTCACTTGGTGGTGTAGTGTTGAACCCATAATGGTGCATCATTCAACAAAAGTACTGAGAGCTGCAGGAACCAATGAATGCATTGTTGGGTCGTCACATGCATGGAAAGTCACGGGTCCCCTTTTTGTAGGAATGGATGTGGGCCCAGCTCTCTATCCTCTGCCTTGGTAAGTTCTATCTTCTACACCAATGTATGAAAAATGAATTTATTCACTCTTTTGGAGTCAATGGTCTAAAATAGTAGATTTTTATATTATATATTTTTTTTTGGGTAGAAATAGGAACTGCATTAGATAAAGTTGAAGAGATGAATACATAATTCTGGGATAACTGATTCCTCTAGCATCATCATACAGATGGGTTACAATACATTGAGGACAATGATGAAAAATGTGCAATCCATCTGATAATTGAAGACCAAAAAATTTGCAAGAGTGACGATTTAAAATGTACGAATATGTAAATAGAAATAATAAAATAATATTTGTTAATAATTGAGGGGCTTTAATGCAGCTAACCTTATTTATATATAGAAAAGGGTATATGATGAATTCAAACTAATCGTTTGGATTGATGGTTTAGGAGGGGAAGTGAAGGATTTAGAGGGATAAAGTTAGTTAAATTATGTTTGGATTCTTTTATAAGAGGGAAAGGGATGGAGGGATTACGAGGGAGAGTGAGTACAAGTATTTTTAAGCACTATGCTTCCCTCCAAAATTGAAAAGAAATGGAAATAAAGTGGAGTGTTTCTTATAATAATATATTAAAATGTCTAATTAAAATGGAAAAGATTAGGGTACACATCCCTCAAAGGGTGTGTACCGTATGCATTTTATAACTAAAAAAGAAAATGAAATAATTTTATACTTTTTGAGTTATAACTAAAAAATAATGTCATAATCAAACAACACATGAGACATAATTAAAAATTTCACGAGTCATAACTAAAGAAGAAAATTGATCATAACTAAAGAAAAAAATGACATAATTTAAGGACGCATTTAGTAAGGAATGTGTATAGTAGAATTTTCCTATTAAATTATCTCTTCTTAATTAACTATTGTCTAACCAAACGAGACACAAGACTTTTCCCCTCCTTTCCTTTCTTTCCCCACACAACTAACTCTTCCCTTCATTTTCCCTTCCCTCAATCCAAACAAAGTATATTGTAATGTGTTTTTTAAGTTCACCTTTTCAGCATTTAGTTTAGAGGAAATAACATTTGTTTTGTCACTATCTATCAACCTTAATACCCTATATCTGTATTCTTTACCAAATTAGGTGCTTTGGCTCATTCATGTAGTATTTCTCCAACTCTTTGGCTCTGTTACGTACCCTACTCTATTTATATCATATTTGTTGTGTCCAATTTGTTGGCACTACCAAATGCCTGTCTTATCAAGCCAGTTGGCTGGCTATGACAGGTGAAAAAGCCATCTTTGCAGTGTTGTGTTTTTTTTCTGTTACTTATCTTTGCAGTGTTGTGGTCTCTCCATGTAAATTATTGACATTCATATTGCTTCTTAATTACTCAATTGTTACCAAACACTAGGGATGGAAACAGGTTGGGTAGGAGTCAGGAACCCCTATCCTTGTCCTGCCCCTGCTTAGTGAACATTCTCCCATTCCCGTTCCAACCCGATAGATCACTCCCCCACCTTAGTTCGCTACACATTAGTATAGCTCCGTCCAGTCTTGTTTAGTTTTACAACTTTTCCCCACCCTAACCCAAACGAACGCAAATGCAATCGGGTTGTCTTTTTCCACTCCTAAACTTGATTCTACTCTACTAAGAAATCCCTCAAAAACCCATTCCAACAAGGTGGGGAAGGGTTGGGGTTGGGGTTGGAGTTGGAGTTTTTTTTCCATCCCTACCAAACACCCCTTTTTCTTGGGAGTTTATTCTAGATTTTAGATCCCTTGAAACTGACCACTGTATAAGAACAAGGGATTGACAATTTGACAGGTAAATTAAGCATTGAATGTTTATTCAATCATAATGTTCATTCTCACATTTTGTTTACTAAAAAACTGATTAAAAAAAAATACAAACAAACTCATTATTCATCTTATTCTAAGAGAATAGTAAAACTATACAAGAAAATTAATGAATGATTTTTATTGATTTGATGTGACGTAACTTCTCATTCCTTTATGTATTTACTATTGGTTAGTATTTTTTTATTTTTTAAAATTTTTATAAAAAAATGGTGACAATGTAGGTTGGGCCATTGTAGCTTGTCAAAAAGGGAAAATGAGTGGGAGCACTAATTAGTGCTACCACTAATGATGTGGCAGTAGGGCCCACCATGAATGATTTGATGTTTTGGCCTTGGTGTTGTATTTTTTTTCTTTTTTTATTGAATGTCATGTCATTAGTGGTCTTTTTAGAGCTCCAGAATTAGTGGTCTCTATCATTGTTGGTCAAAAAGATACCCAGATCTTTGCCTGAGAAGCAGACATGCTGCTAACAGGATGGCAACCAACTTAGTTTCAACAGATTGAGGGACACATACTTATACATATACATATACATATACATTTATTATATATGTGGCTGAGTCATCTGTGAAAACACCAAAAACTTATCGTCCTTTTCTTTCTGACCCATTGGAAAGGGACTCTAAAGGGGGGCCCTAAAAGGGCAGCCTGCAGAGGCTGAGCAGCCATAAATTTTTCACTAAAAAACAAGAGCTAATGACCAAAGAGAGTAAGTAATATGAGCCCCATCTACCAATCTCAGGACCACCCTCTCTCTCTCCTCTCTGTCTTCTCTCTACCCTACTCCATCACTCTATTCTTTCCATTCATTATTCTATATATTCAAATTCAATGTCTCATCCCATTCTCCTTAAACATTCTCTTTCTTGATTTTGTATGTAAAGTTGACAGTTTTGGGCACATTAGTGTCTCTTTTAATTGTTCCCCCAGTTGGATATTTTGGAATTTATGGTCTTCCTTGTGTAATTTATAGGTTATAAAAGATCTAATAATTTAAAGTAGTTATAATTTTTATGAACATGTGTTGGGTGCTCAAAGCTTCCTTGTGAGGTAGATAAGTTGAATTAATATTTGGCCATTGATAGGGCTTGAGCTTGGCCTATGGATGGTCTAGATTGGAGAAAGGCTCAACCTTCAACCAATTCCTACAGTAATTGCTGAAGTTAGGGTTTTGGGGAACTTTATTCTCCCATGTAGATCAACTTTAACATTGCAAAGAAAGGGCAGCCCATGAGGCTTCTCTATTTTATTTTTAATAATTATTTTTACATTTTTATAATTGTATGTAATTTGTTTTTTCATGCAAAGAGACTATTTTTCTGTTTTAACTCATGACACTCAAATGTTTCACACACAGCTTCGAAGGTTCGAACAATTGATATGAATGTATTGATTGACAAGTTGGACCACATATATATATATATATATACACACCAATTGTTCCTTGTATCTTTTAAAATAGCTTCATTAAAGATATCAGTGAATTCTATCACACATAACCTCATCAAGATAGATTAATGCAGTAGATAGTATATAGTACAAACTACATAAATTGTGTTATGTTGCCACAGAATGCCAGATTTTTGTGTTCAACTTTATCTGAGAGGCTTCAATTCTTTGAAGAATTTTATTCTCTGCAATAAAATATGGTTTAAATTTTTGGCATTGCAAAAGAAGAGAATGGTGACCACATTCGAATGAGATCGATCCAAAACATACTTTGGATACCGATTGAGTGGTAGTATGTATCGATAGGTCTGTAGACAAAGGGAGACAATATCATTTGTACCCGATTGTCCTCAAAATTCTTTTTCCTCTGTTTTTAGTGCATTCTTAGTTGCTTGAGGCACGATCGTGCAGCGGAGAGTGGATTGAGACAACAGTCCCATTTGTTTTCAGAGTTGGAATGGAGGAGATTCATAATGAGGGGATTAATAGTGAAGGGATTATTAGTGAGGGGATTAAGTAAAATTGTATTTGTTTTGATGATAGTTATTGGTGTATGGATTGTTAAAATTATTTTTATGTAAAATAATAAAACAAATAAAAAAATATAAAAACATTAAACATTAATGTTCAAAAAAAAAATGTTCAACATGTAAAAAATTAAAAAAATAAAAATAAAAAATAGTCTGGCGGACTATTTTTCTAATACCACCTCCATCTCCTCCTCCATTCCAATCTCCCTTCCAAGGCCTATCTTAATACCAAAGGATTAGGAGTCCCCATCTCTCAAACAAACATAACATATAGTGGGTCTCACCTCACTATCAATCCTAATCTCCTCTCTATAACCCCAAACAAACGAGGCCAACGGGACATGAATTTTTAGATGGAGAATCTGGCGCCTGTTGTTTGTTCGATATTCATTATTGGATCCATTCCTTAAAAAATTAAACTTTTGATACGATTAGTAACTTAAAACCCGAGCACTAGTTTCAAGAAATTTTGGGTTCAAGTATTGTCGCCCTGTTATCTTTTTCATTGTGAATTTTATTCTGTTTATTTTCGTGCACCTTATTCTTAGTCTGTTAACTTTATATATATATATATATTGTTGAGTCTATTTCATAATGGTTAAATTTTGGAGATAATTGATAACTTAAGAAAGGAATGGTGGACTTGGTTCAATTATTTTGACTCACGCAGAGGGTGTGAAATGGAAGCAAGGTGACAGTTAATTGATCAGAGGCGGGATTCACAGTATCAGAGGTGGTGGTGGGTGCCTCAGCTGCCAGTAACCTTAGTGGATCCCTGGGGGCCATATGGATATTGGGGGGTGGTCCTATGACCTCCGTGAGCCAAAGACATTAGCAACAGTTGGTCAACTATCGAAGTACTTAAATTAATTACTAGGTTACAACATTAGGGGGTGGTTTGGCATAACCTATTTTAGCCCATGTTTTTATTTTTTATTTTTTTTTTAGTCACATCAATCAACATCTCCTCTCTATTTTTCTACATATCTTTTTATAAAAAATCAAAAAGTACACTTATTTAGGACATCCAAAATCACCCCTAAATTGGTACCATAACTATTACTTCCTCCAAATGTAAGAAAGGAAAACTACTAATGACTCAACTTATGATAATATATATATCTATATTTTGTTAGGAAAATGATTTGGAGCCCTAAAAACACCCCCCTTAATCCCCCTAATTTTTAATTTGGACAACTGTTTCCTTTTTTTTTTTTTTTTTTTACTTGATATAGAAATTAGGGGGATTAAGGGGGGTGTTTGTAGGGGATGTAGCAAGGTCCATTTTGTTATTAGGGTTGTAAATGTGTTGTGTTGAATTGAATTTTTTAGTGTTCAAGTTTAACTAGCTGAACATTAGTGGAATTTGAGCTCCAGCTAAGCTGAAGTTTAAGTCAAACATATATAAATGATCTAGACTTTGAGCTCTAGGTCAAACAAAAGGAAAAATTAACCTACATTAAATTGAAATTAAGGGATAGGGAATTGCATTATATTTTGTTGTTTTGCATGACTTAACACCCCTTGTATATATGCACAAAACTTACAATCTTAAAAGCCACTCCAACACTAACATGCATTTTGACTAACAAAAGTACATAAAAAAGTATATCTGCATTTTACTCAATCATTTTGCTTAGAGTGTACTCTAATAACGTCCTTATTTTTGAAATTGATTTGCTTAGTTTTTAAGACTCTCCAGATGAACTTCCAAGAGAGGATAGAGCAAAATGTATAATGGATTGCATATCCTATTACAACTCCACTCTATGATGATAAGGTTAAGCAAAATGTCTTAACTTCTCCGATTGCCTTAAACTTTTTTTTTTTTTTTTTGATACCCAAAACACTCCCAAGACAAGTCTCTTAGGATCTATCCTTACAAACTAAACTGGGAGAAACTAGCCGATCCACCTATACCGTCGGACTTTCACTTAAGTAGTAAGGGATTCGAACCCTTGTCAATAAAGAGAAGAGCATTCTCTCTTATAAATTAGGATGACCCCTTAGTTGTGATCACCTTAAACTTACAACCACTAATGCTGTGTTGTGCCCTTAGTAGAAGCAGCATAGACCTAACATCTTACCTTTAAATTTATTTTCAATGATGTAGATTATTAGACATCAATTATTAATTTTTGTAAAAATTGAACACCTATGCCAAAACTCTATTTATGTGTATATGTAGAATTATTGTAAATGAAAAGAGCTACGTTGTGTTTGATTGGAGGATTTAGAAAGAAATTTGAAAAGAGAAAAGAAAAATATAAGTAAAATGTGAATAAAATATACCTACATTTCACATAATTTTATATAGATATATATTTTTTTCCTTTCTAAATCTCTTCTCAAATTTTACCATCAAACACGTCTTAGACACTCAAATGTCAATCAAGAAGAAACAAGGTCAGTTTCTGATTAGTTGTAAAACAAGAGCTAAAAAGCCTAAAAATGGCAGAGGCTACTGAAGTAGTGACAAAGGTATGGTTGGTGCACTTTCCATGAATGTGTTTCTACTTTCCCATCTTCAACTCTGGCTTGGAATAGGCACTTTGTTTTTAGACTTCAGAGGAGAGAGGAGAGAGGCCCACTTTCCTCTCATTTGCTGTGATTTCAGCTTTACAGCTGTGAGCAAGAAAATAGTATAGGATGAAAAAGAAAAATTGCATGGAGGGGTTTTTACTTTTTAGCCCATGTTTTGAATTCTTGTGCTTTATTAATGAGTCAATAACAAGGAATAAGAGGGAGGGAGGGAGGGAGGGAGAGAGAGAAGGGTCAAAAAGAAAGTTGAAGATGATTAAACTATAGTCCCCTCTCCCCCCAGCCCATCATATTATTCTACAATTATTGGTGTGGGGAGACAACACACAATACACACATCTGACCTCATGATCTCTCTTCTCTCTGTCACTCATGATTCATGAAGTATGAGTCATGATCACTATTAGCACGCATCACCCATTTATACAATGGCTTGTTTGCTGTAATTTAAATAAGTTTTATTTTAATTTAAAAGTTTGTACGAGACTATTGAGAATAATTTTTATTTATAACTTCAATGAAATTACATTTCAGTCATTCTTTCAGAAAATAATTATAAATTCATTGAAAAGTTTATAACTTCAATTATTAATATTCATAAAATTTACCATTTATCTAAAATTATTTTTAAAAAATTATATTGAATTATAATTTTCCTATAATTTAATATACCAAAAAAAAAACTTAAATAAATTAAAAAAATTAATTATTTAAAAGTTCAAAGAGGAGTGCTTTTGAATTTTACTTTCTAATTATTAACTGTTAATTTATAATGAGTTATACTAAACATACTACACTATTTATATTTTGACACTTATTTTATTATCTTTTAAAAATCAACCTTGCTATGAATCCTAACCCTATAAATAAATAAAAATTAAAATATTACATACACTTGCACTAGTACTAGAAACACCACATAATATTTTTTTATCAAATAACTCGCTTAAATGTAAGACCTCTTACACTCACATAAAATATTTAATAAAAATATTAATATAGCATTTGAAATTCCTATTATTTTTCATAATTTTTCCTAAGCGAAGAACAGAAGTGGGGCCCATGGGGACATCTTCCACAAATTCAAAAGATTTTTGTCTCCCAATTTCAAAATCTCCCACCTTTTGCCTTCCTACCTTTTATGGGTTGTGGATTGCTCACCAAATCCCATTCTAACAATAAATTATTATTATTTTAATAATTAAATATTAATAAAACAGTAATATTATGTATCAATATTTAGTTAAAAAAAATATCATACATTATGATAGTAGAAGACTATACTATTGAATTAATAAGAGACGAAATGTCTATATAATCTGATTTTGATAACATGACGAAATGTCTATGTTTCTATATATTTTTACATTTTTATTATATTTTTTTGCATGTTTACTAAAATTAGTGACAATGTTATAGATGGTATTAACATTTTGAGTAAATCTAAATACAAAAAAATAAAAAAATTGACAGAATAAAATATAAATGTGAGGTGAATGTGAATGACGAGTTCCACATGTAAACTTGGATCTCATTTTTCTATCTCATATTGTACTTTATTTTGTGACAATTATATAAGATAGGTAAATATGTCTAATATTTAGCTATCATATATGCTTGCTTACTTGTTGAGAGGTTAATTGGACATATTACGTAGTGTGATGTTAATTCAATTTAAATGCAAAGTTCATGGAATTGATACAAATTCAAAGGACACATGGACAAATAAGAAAATGATAACTGGGCAATGTAATAGATGGTAGATAACAATTGAATATACTTTCAGAATTTTTTTTTTGTGTAAATTACACTGACACCCTCTGATATTTCTATTTAATACAGATTTAGCTCTTATATTTGAAAAATTATATTTTCCTCCTTGAGATTTGTAATCTCATTACAAATTGCCCGATAGATTGCTGATGTCATACCCTAAACTTTTTTAAATGACCATCTTGCCCTTTTTGAGTTTTTAATTTATATTTTTGTATTTTTAATAATTTTAAAAATATTTTAATTTTTTTTTAAACTTTTGAGATCAATTTAATCTAGATATATTTAAAAATATAAAATTTTTACAATTTTTTTTTAAAAAAAAATCTATTGAATATAACAAAATAAGATAATGTACTGAATTTATATATATATATATATATATATTTGTATTTGGTGAATTTAAAAAATCACAAAATATTATATTTCTTAAGTATATCTAGATTAGATGTATCTAAAAAATAATTAAAAAATGCTTAAAATATTAAAAAATTTCAGAAAAAAAAGAAAATAGTATACAAAGATAAAGATAAAAACTCAATTTTTATGTGTGTTAAACTAAAAAAAAATGATTGGTATTTCTCTTCAAATGATATGAACAAAATATCTATATTATTTTATTATTTTATAGGTATAAAGGTTAAGAGGCAAATATGTCATTTTAATCTGACAGGGGGTAAGTATAATTTTTTAAATGTGGAGAGGAGGTTTATATTAAACAGAAATCTCAAGAATGTCAATAATTTTCCGTTTTTTTTTTCTTTTTCTTTTTTTAAAGGATAGACGAACCTACCTTGAGAAATCAAATAAAAATAAGGGTGAATCAATTTATATTTAATATAGATTCTTCCTCACGTTTAAAAAATTATATTCTCTTCCCTAATGTTATTATATAAATTGTCTCTTGGATTATTGATATCATGCCTCAAATTTTTTAAATGATTATTTTATTTTATTTTTTACTATTTCTTCTTCCTGTCATCATGCCTATATTCTATAACTTTCTATTATTAAATTTTATTTGAACATATTCTTATTAACTGATGATATACAAACATAAATTTTATATAAAATTTTTAAACACAATGATATAGCATCACCATTCACTTTAAAACAAAACACATCATAAATATGACTTATATTTACAACAACATTACTATCACAATATTTTTATGATATTTTTTATATAAATTTTTATATAAGAATAGAATTTTTATTTTTATTTCCACTATAATTTTTCTTTCTTGTCTATTCATCTACATATTATAGCATTACTAAATACCATCATTTACATTTATTACAGTATCACTGAATTTTTTTATTTTATATTTTTTTTGTATTTGGTGAATTTAAAAAAAAAAATACACAATATTATACTCCTTAAGTATATCTAAATTAGGTGTATCTAAAAAATTTTAAAAAAAAATTGTTTAAAATATTAAAAAATCAGTTAAAATAAAAAAATGAAAAATAAAAAAACTTGATTTTTTTATATGATTTAAACCAAAGAAGATGATTATTATTTTTCCTGAAATGACATGAATAAAATATCAATATTATTTTATATATAAAAAGATTAAGGAATAAATATGTTATTTTAATCTGACAAAGGAATAAGTATAATTTTTTAAAAGTAAAAAGGATTTCTATTAAATAAAAATTTCAAGAAATATTATCAATGTAATTTACCCTAAAAATAAATAAATAAAAGAAAGGAAAAAGTATATAACACGTGAAAAAAGCTAACACAACTATCATAAAGATATGGCATGCATGCTCTAATTAACAATCCACTAAAATACTTTCTTCTTGTTTTTTCTTTTCTTTTCTTTTTTGTTTTAGGGATTGTAGACTTTTTATGTTCTTAATGGGCATACTTTACTATAACTAAGAAAAATCATAGAGTTAGCCTAATCTCACTATTATTATATATAAATAAAATAAAAAAGGTATAATTGTAAAATTTATATAAATTCTGAACTATAAGAATTGTTTAGCTCTCTTTTGGCAAGTGACTTTTTTGAGATTGGTGGCTTGTTTAGTCATAAGTTAAAAAGTTAATAAGATAAGATGTCATGTTTAAATCATAATCATTTTATTTTTTTCTCACAAAAGTCAAAAAAGTCAACCTAAACAAACTTTTTAGCCGCAAGCTAAAATAATCAAAAGGCAAAAAGCCAACCTACTTCCCAAACGAAACCTTAATGATCATCAATTTTTTATTTATTTATTATTGTGGTGAAGTGGTTTAAAAATACTCTTGGATCCTGCAAGACGTTCCTGATCCTCTGATTACCACTTGAAAAGGGATTAACACTCCAGTCGGAGGTGCCGGAATTAGCACTTCGACGGATAAGTCAGTATATGTCTCACGTTTGCTTTTGTCTTAAGTTTCTTGGGTTATCTCTCACATACCTTTCTTTAGCTGATGTTCCACTCTTAATCTATTGCACGTTTATTTATTCGGCTGTTGTTCAACTGGTTCTACGGCCAATTAGTTTACTCGGCTTTGGGATCGTTCAGGACGGAGCCGAATACAATATTTATCATGATTATCCTCAGACCTGTTATTTGGCTTTCTCGCATGTACATCAACATTATCCGGCGCCCACAATTGTCCCCCAAACATCCTATTAACACCAGTTAGACGACATGTTTGGTTTCGAACGGCGTGTTTGTTTTCGAACTTGAAAAGTTAAAGAAAAAACTGCGGTTAGCCTCATTCCAACGTATGTCAGTACACACGCTTTTTAGGCATCATTACATCTTCCCGCCCCTTCGTACGCTTCCTTCATTTAATGCGATTTGAAACTAAGTTGTCCCTTCGAATGTATGCTTTTTGAATACTCAAAGCTTCTGGTCTGCCTTTTAGTATACCTCCTCCATTTCGCGACCTCTGCAACTTCCTTCCGTTTTTCATTGTCTCCTCTGCTTCTTGTAAGTTCTCTTCTCCTTCATTTCGAATCCCATTTCCTTGTTCGTTTTAGTTTAGCATACTCTTTAGACTGGCTAGAATGACAAAACATTTGAAAGACCTCCTTTCTACGGATCGAATTTCTGGTTTTCGACGCCATTTTTTCATCCCTAACGATGTCCATCTGTCACTCGTGGCAGACAACACCCTTGATATGGAGAGGGCTGATGAAAGTACAATCACCTTTCCTCTCCTATCAATTACTAAGGGTGGAGTCTGTTTCCCCCTTCACCAATTTCTTAGGGACGTCCTTCGCCATTGGGGTCTAATCCCTTCTCAACCTAACGTAAATTTTTTTCGAATCATAATGGGGATTATAGAGTTGAACCGACGCCTTAGGATCAATCTTGGCATACTTGCTATTTGGCATTGTTATGCCTTGGCCAAATCTTTTGGCCAGCAGGGGCGCTATTTTCTCAGGGCCAAGGACACCGACCATCACTTGGTGACTATGCTTGCCAGCTCTGGCAAGCGAGTTGATGATGTCATGGTCATTGTCTGAGGTAACTGGAAATTCGGTGAAGGCGAAGATCGCCTAGATCCTGTACCTAGAAGGAAAGGCGAAACAGGTGGCCGTATAGTTCCTCACGTTTATCTACTTTATATTTACTCGGCTTTCCTTTCATGTACTTATCGTTTTATTTGTGCAGGCAATGACTTGAAGAAAGTTCTGGTTTCGGCCGACGACGCTGTGCTTGCGGAAATCAAAACCGCACTCCAGTTCTTTGGCCGTCCAAACCTCCAGAAGCAAGGGAGGGCGGCCCATATACTTCTGAGGTACGAGCCGACTTACACAACATTTTCGGTCGCGAACAACATTCCGATTCCACGGGACGAACAACAGCTCACGGCCCTTATCTTTCCCTGCTTCAAAAGCCTTAGGCAGATTGGTTTGGAAGCTTTTGATTCGGAGCAAGCCGAAGAACCAGTAGCCAAGGAAGTCGCCGAACAGCCGAGTCAGTCCACTTTGGAAGCCGAAGAAGTTGACGAGGCTCTAAACATGACTTTTGAAGAAGCCGGCCTTAATCCATCCAACCCTCCATTCACTTCAGATCGAGGGGATGTTTCATTTGAAGACATTTTTACTGATTTAGGGGATCTCCTCGGCTCGTATCCTGAGAACATGGCTGGGGAATCGCTTACACAGCTGGCAAGAAGGAAAAACGCCGAACGGATGGCCGCCCGGAGGAGGGCCAAGACCATCCGTTCTGATCCTGTTGTCGTGACTGAGTCTTCTCCGCTTGTTATCATGGAAGAAACGGTTCAAATTGAGATAGCCGAGACAGAGCATGTAGTCGAACAGTTGAGTCAGGAGGGCGAGCAGAGGGGGGAGAAGCGTCCCGCTGAGAGCGAAGTCGGCCCTGAGGAAAGCCCTACCGATAAACTACCTTGCATAGAGGAGTCGAACTCGGTTGTGCCATTCGTTGTTGAACCAAGGATTAAAAAACGTATCGATTTCCTCTGATGCGTCGGTTCTAAAAGATCCGGCCGTGGCATTGAGCATGGCTTCCTCAATTTCCCTGCCGGCTGATAGGGCGATTTTTCAGGTGAAGCCAGATTTGCTAGCAATAGCATTAGTCGCTCAATCAGCCATATTGGTACATGACTTGATCCTTATCTACCGTTTTTCGCTTATATTTTTATTTTTATTCTAATTCCTTGTTTTGCAGACAGCGGGAATGATTGCAGAGATCGGTCGCCGTCAACATGATGCTATTGAACAGATTGGCTTTCTGAAAGCAGAAATTGAAAGTGAGAAGAGCAAGGCCGCGGAGGCCTCTCAAAGAGCTGAGTATGAGGCGTCGAAAGCGGCGGAGGAAAGTGCAAGGGCCGATGCCGAGTCAGCAAAGGCCAAAAGCTTCGACCAGCTGAGGTTGGCAGCTGAAGAGAGGGCAAACACGAGCGAAGACGCGCTCAAGTTAGCCCAAGAGGTGATTGCCAAACTGGAAGCCGATTTGAAAGAGTCGAAAAAGGCGAAGGAAGTAGCCGACTCCGAGATTTCCAAAGTGTTCCAAGCTGGGAAAGACGTCGCCTTGGAGGACTACGTAGAAAAAATGCCCAAGTGCGAGAATCGGGGCTTCAAACACTGTTGGCTCAAAGCCCTCACTGCCGCTAATGTAACATTGGCCCAGCCGATTCCATATGAGCAGGTGGACATTAAGCCGCTCGAGTCTGACCCTGAAGATTGATTAGGGTGATAACTTGATTTTTATTAAGAATCTTTTGCTTATAGTTTTCGCAGATTTTTGTTTATTTACTTCGGTTAGAAGTTGAATGTAAGGTAATTTTCGTGTGTAAAATGACTACATCTGTACTCAATTTATTAATGAAAATTTCCTTTGCTTTTCTGTTTGTTACATGTGTAATCACAGAATAGGATTGTTGACACAATTTAACAAGATAAACAATTTAATAAGATAAATCGGCGGGCAAATAACTGTGTGGTTTTACAAGTAGGCCAAATTAGTTAATTAAGGGATCGAGGTTAGGCCGAATAGATCAATCAATCTACCCTTGTCCTAGCAGATTAGTGAACGTGGACGTCGAATATCAGTAGTTCATGAATTGGTTGGGGTAGATTGTCGTTTCGGCACAAATTACAGATATTAAGCCGAATAGATCAATCAATCTGCCCTTGCCCCAGCGAATTAGTGAACGTGGACGCCGAATATCGATAGTTCATGAATTGGCTGGGGCAGACTATCATTTCGGCACAAATTACTAATACTAGGCCGAATAGATCAATTAATCTGCCCTTGTCCCAGCGGATTAGTGAGCGTGGCTGCCGAATATCGATAGTTCATATTGCAGAACTTTGAAGAGATCGCTTTGGGAGCGGTGCACCCGTGAGTAATAGAAAGGGGTGGTTGCTTCGTGCACGTAGATTCCATTAGTGTATCCAAACTCAACTCAACCTAGTGTGTTGAACAAGGTTGGAAAAGTGTGAATGTTAAGTAGACTATTCTTCAACAGCAGAGGGGAAGGTAGGACATTGGCTGAGCTGGACTGAGTGATGAATCGAGGTGGCAAACCTTCACGATTGGAAAGTAGGACGTCTGGGGAGCGCGAGAGGCATCACTCTCCACGTCGTCGAAGTAGGTCACCTAGGAAGGAGAAGTGGCAGCGGGGGAACTCCGCTCATTTGCGAAGTGAGGCCCGTGGGCCACCGCGCCTGTTGAGTTTTTCAGTCTTTATCGGGAACAAACCGATGATGGAGGCAGATTAGATCATCTGAGATCCATACGTGGCAGTTGAATTTGCACGATAGATTTTTCCGCTAGAAGTCCAGCAGTTGATGATCGGTTGACCTAATTTCGAAGTGTTTCGGGAGGGCGTTCATGGGGCGGTGAAAGGGCTATACACCGCCTATAAAATCGGTTTGCGCCTACGTGCTGCATGGCGGGAGTCGAAACTTAGAAGCTCGCACAGGAAAAGCTGAACGTGAATTAAGAAGAGTCAAAATTGCCGAGACATTGTCGGCAGGCCAAACTAACCCGATTGTGGAGGAAATGGTGACCCAACGGCTTATAAATCATGCGATTACTGATCTAGAAACGGAAAGCATGTTTGTGATGGAGGGTGTAAAGACCAGGGCCTATGAACAAGGCTTCCATGACGGCCAAAAAGTTGGGATACAGAAAACTAAGGAAAAACTCACCGAGGAGGTCTGTCAATGCGAGAATCATGGATTTAAGCACGGGTGGATCAAGGCTCTCTAGGCCGCGGAGGCTTTCTGTGCAGCAGGCGTTGATTCGGCATCGCTATTATATCAGGGTTACAATTTTCCCTTCGCGACTTTCGAAGTTGAGAAGAGTGACGACGAAGGTGGTACCGAATAAAACTAAACACATTGTACCTTTTTAACGCAAATTGGATGCGGATTATGTATTCTCGATCAATTTAATGAAACATATTATTTGAAATGTTTATAAGTTATTTCAGTCAATGTTTATAAATTTAGCTATGATCATCTACCATTTTATGTCAATTGCGTTAGCGCTTATCAATCACAATATTCATGAAAGGAGCTCCGAATTCGGATGCTCGTTCGTGCCAACCGTGTTTTCCACGAAGGGCGCTCCGAATTCGGAGGCATTTTGCCTTGGCCAATCGTGATCTCCACGAAAGGCGCTTCAAATTCGAAGGCTTATTCGGCCCGAACGTGTCATTCACGAAGGGTACTCCGAATTCGGAGGCTTTTTGTGTTGGCCAATCACGATTTCCACAAAAGGCGCTCTGAATTCGGAGGCTTATTCTGCCTGAACATGCCATTCACAAGGGGCGCTCCGAATTAGGAGGCTTTTTGCGTTGGCCAATCGTGATTTCCACGAAGGGCGCTCCAAATTTGGAGGCTTTTTGCGTTGGCCAATCATGATTTCCACGAAGGGCACTCCGAATTCGGAAGCTTATTCTGCCCAACCGTGTTTTCCACGAAGGGCGCTCCGAATTCGGAGGCTTATTCGGCCCAACCGTGTTTTTCACGAAGGGCGCTATGAATTTGGAGGCTTTTTGCATTAGCCAATCACGATTTCCACGAAGGGCGCTCCGAATTCAGAGGCTTATTGGCCCGAACGTGTCATTCACGAGCGGCGCTTCGGCCCAACCGTGTTGTCCACGAAAGGCGCTCCGAATTTGGAGGCTTTTTGCATTGACCAATCGTGATTTCCATGAAGGGCGCTCCAAATTCAGAGGCTTTTTGTGCTGGCCAATCGTGATTTCCACAAAGGGCGCTCCGAATTTGGAGGCTTTCTCACATAACCAGAACTCACTGAGCAAGAGGACATTATATTGAAAAAAGAAAGATATACACGACGTAAAATCAAAACAAGCTGTCATATCGTACGAGTTAATGATAAAATTTGTGCAAGTGTGTAGAATTCCACGGGCGCGGCAAGCTTCTTGCATCCATGTCTTTGAGCCGATATGCCCCTGTCCCTGCAATTGAATCAATCTGATAGAGGTCGTTCCAGTTAGGACCCAATTTTTCGTCAGCCGGATTCCTAGCAGCGGGAAGCACTTTGTTGAGGACCAATTCTCCTGGTGTATAATGGCGCACGTTGATTATACGACTTAGCGAGCTGTTGCTGGTACCGTGCTATGGATGCAAGGGCACGGTCTCGACGTTCTTCAATCAGAGTCAAGTCCAAGGCCAACATCATGTCATTTCGGTCCATATCAAAAACTTTCGATTTCAAGGTTGGGAGGCCGATCTCCAAGGGAATGATTGCCTGGGTTCCGAAGCATAGAGCAAACGGCGTTTCCCCAGTGGATCACCTCGGAGTAGTGCGATAAGCCCACAACACATTGGGCAACTCTTCGACCCATCTGCCTTTAGCTTTCTCTAGCCTTTTCTTGATGCCGTCCAAAATAACCCTATTGGTGGCCTCCGCTTGACCATTGCTCTGGGGCTAAGCTGGCGAGGAAAAGTAGGGTCGGATACCATAAGTGTCGCATAATCCTCGATACACGCCACAATCAAACTGGGTACCGTTGTCAGAAACAAATGCTCGTGGTATGCCGAATCTTGTTATGATGTGTTTCCATACAAAACGCTTAACGTCGGAATCTCAAATATGTGTTAGTGCCTCCGCTTCGACCCATTTTATGAAATAATCCATCGCAACAATTAGGAATCGCCTGTTGCCTGGGGCCCGTGGTAATGGTCCAATGATATCAAGGCCCCATTGAGCGAACGGCCAAGGGCTAGTGATAGAATTTAACTCCTCGGCTGGCAGGTGAGTTAAAGGGGAAAACTTCTAGCATTGACCACATTTCTTGACATAACACTCGGCGTCGGTTCGCATGGTCGGCCAATAGTACCCCTGCGATACAACGCGGTGAGCCAGAGAACGTCCGCCCGAATGGGCTCCATAACTGCCTTCATGTATTTCAGATAAAAGTTCCTCGACTTTATCTGGGTGAACGCACTCTAAGTACGGCTCAAAGAGAGATTTTTTATAGAGCTTCCCCTGCAGATCCAAATAGTATCGGAAGGCTTTGTTTCGGAGTTTGTGTGATTCTTTCTTATCCATCGGGAGCTGTTCTAAAGATAGGAATGCGGCGATAGGGTCCGTTTAACTCAGACCTGGTTCGATAATGTTGACTTGAACTGGTTCTGAAGAGGCAATGCTCGGCTCGGGGACAAATCCTACTTCAATTGTCCGCTTAATTTCTGAGTTGATAGCAGAGGCTAGGCAAGCCAGAGCGTCTGCATGCATGTTCTGATCCCGGGTTATTTGATTCAGTTCGTAGTGATCAAATTTCACGAGTAAAGAATTCGTCGTTTTCATATAGGCTACCATGCGGTCATTTTTGGCTGCATATTCCCCTTTCAACTAGTTGATTACTAGCTTTGAGTCACAGAAAACAAGCAGACGCCGCGCACCGAGGTGAAGTGCATTTCACAGGTCGGTTAATAGTGCTTCATATTCGGCTTCATTATTTGATGCGTCGAATCCCAATTTGACAGCCTATTTAATTATTGCCCCTTCAAGGGTCATGATTACTATGCCAGCCCCACTGTCATGCTGGTTGGATGACCCATCGCAATACATCTGCCAAACGTCGCCAACATACATTTTCCAGTCGGGCTTAGTTTGCACTTGATCAGACTTAAAGTCGGCCAGGGATCTTGTGAACTTGGCAACAAAGTCAGCGAGCACTTGCCCTTTGATGAAAGTTCTAGGTAGAAACTAGATATCATACTGGCCGAGTTCAAGAGCCCATTTCAAGACGCGCGCAGACGCCTTCGCGCTGCGGATTGCTGACCGGAGGGGATATTCCGTTGGCACCCCAATGGTATGTCCCTGAAAGTAGTGCATCAGTTTTCTTGTAGCTATAACGAGAGCAAGGATAAGCTTTTCTAATGGAAGGTATTCTCGGCATCGGCCATAGCTTTGCTCACATAGTAAACTGGTCGCTGCTGTTCTTCCTTTAGCAATACGACGCTGACCGCCCGATCGGATACTGCTAGATACAAAATGAGTGGATCGCGGGCTGCAGGTGTTGCCAAGAATGGAATTGATCGGAGGTAAGATTTCAGGCCGTCCAAAGCGGCCTGGCACTTGGGAGTCCAATCAAATGCTCTACCTTGCCGAAGTGTGTAAAAGAATTGTCGACAGCGATCTGTGGAATAGCTGATAAATCTGTTGAGCGCGGCGGCCATCCCCATTAGCTTTTGAACCTCTTTGACTGACTGAGGGGATCTAAGCTCTAGAATTGTTGTGATCTGCCTTGGATTGGCTTCGATTTCGCGGTGGTTAACAATGTAGCCAAGGAATTTGCTGGAGCCGATGCTAAATGCACACTTAGAAGCGTTCAATTTCATCTTGTACTTTCAAAGAATGCCGAATGTCTCTGACAAATCGGCTAGATGGGAGTGCTTTTCCTTGGATTTGACCAGCATATCGTCGATGTATACTTCCTTGGTACGACCGAGTTGTTCCTTAAGCATGGAAGTCACTAGTCTTTGATAAGTTGCCCTCGCATTCTTCAGCCCAAAAGGCATGACCTTGTAGCAATAGGTTCCTCTTGGGGTGAGGAATGCGATTTTTTCTTGATCCTCCGAATGCATAGCAATTTGATGATAGCCTCTGTAGGTATCCAAGAAGCTCATGCGTTGATGATTACATCTATGAGTTGGTCTATTCTGGGCAGGGAAAAACAGTCTTTGGGATAAGCTTTGTTCAAGTCCGTAAAATCCACATAGACGTGCCAAGAGCCATTCTTCTTCTTTACGACAACAGTATTGGACAACCATATAGGATAAGTTACTTTGTGAACCGCCCCGGCATCAAGTAACCTATTTACTTCTTCAACGACTGTCGAAGTATGCTATGCGGCTGGCCGCCGGCTTCTTGGAACAATTGGCTTACATTTCGGATCAACGTTCAAGCGGTGTTGGGCCACTGATGGATCTACTCCTGGCATGTCATATGGGGACCATGCAAACACATCAATATTGCCAAGTAAGAAGGCTATCAATTCCTGCCTTTCGACGTTATCCAAAGAAGCACCGATCATGAAGAACTTGTTAGGATTTTCGTCAATTTCAACCTGACACAGGGCTTTGAGACTCTCCCTATCCGGTACCTCAATTGAATGCACTTCCAGTTCCTTCGGTCTCTTTGTAGCTAGAAGATAGGATGCCTGCGCTGATTTCTAAGAGCCGTGAATTTGTTCAATACCGTATTTAGTCGGAAAACGGAGCAGTTGGCGGTAGGTGCTTGGCACAGCTTGCATCGTATGTAACCAAGTTCTGCCCATGATCAGATTATACGGTGAAAGAAGCTTAATAACCAGAAATTCTACGTCTACTGATCTGGTTCCGGCCCGTACAGGTAGTGTGATCTTTCCCAAAGGGTACTCCGGGTTAACATTGAAGCCGAATAACGGATAATCAGCCGGAGATAGGTCCAAATCGGTAAATCCAAGTTTGACAAAAGTTTTGTAATAATTATCTCCGAAGTACTGCCCTGGTCAATGAGAACACGCTCGATAGTGAATCTGTTTACACGTAGCTCGATGACGAGGGGATCAATGTGGGGGTAGGTCACTCCAACTAAATCACTGTCATCGAAACTAATCCTTCCAGTGTCATGTGGCCGTTTCGCTGGTGTTATTGGGCTATGAGTGCTAGATGGCAACTAGATTGTGTGCACCCTAGGTGGTGCCGGCAAGCTGTATATCATATGAATTACACCAAGAGGGGGTGACTCGGGCCGTAGAGCTACTGTATTTGTTAAATTGCTCTTTCGGACGTATTGCGTAAGACGACCATCTTGCACTAATTCTTCCAGGTGATCTTTTAAAGAAAAACAACTATCGGTGTCGTGACCACGGTCTTTATGATACTCACATCGTTTATCTTGTCTTCTCACATTGGGGGGTCCCGTCATCTTGAGCAGCCACTTGAAGAACGGAAAGTGTTGTGTTTTCGACAGAATTTTATTGATCAGCTCTGTCAGCTCCGTGTATTTCTTGCCCGAACGCCTTGTCCGCCTGCTATCCACTTGATACTGTTCATTAGCTCGATGTGAACATTGGTCGTTTGATCGGCGCGAATCATGCCTTTTGTCTCGTTTAGGTCGATTCCGCTGCTCGGGGCTTCCTGACGGCACGACACTAATCGGCTGAACAATTCCCGACGTGGCCGACTTAACGACTTTACGTCTGGCTTTGACTCGAAAGGCATCATCTTCCACTTTGTAGTACTCTTCGACCTTCTTCATTAATGCCCAAATGGTTTTGGGAGGACGCCTGGTTAATGAGCTGCGGATGGGGCTATCAAGATGCAATCCCATCTTAAAGGCGATGATGGTCATGGAATCATTGCAAGCATCATTTACAAGATTAAAACACTCCCAATAGCGGGCCGAGTATTCACGAAGAGTTTCTTCCGATTTAATTTGCATGGTGCAGAGAGAATCGACTTACTTCGGCTGGATCTCATTAGTGATGAATTTTGCCCTGAATGACTTTTGGAGTTGGTGGAAGCTCTTAATCGATACCGACTCCAGTTTATAGTACCACCTCACAGCCAGTGGTCCCAGACTACTTGGAAATATCCGACACGTGAGGGCTTCGTCGTCAGCATGGAGCGTCATCGTTTGCTTGTGATGATGAATGTGATCAGAGGGGTCTGATTTTCCGTCGTAGAGGGTGAACGACGGTGCCTTGAACTTTTTGAGTAGCACAGTCCTAGCAATTCGTCGCACGAATAGGTCATGTTTATCTTCCTCATCCGAATCATCACTTCTTCTTCATCTATACCGTACATATGGACTTCCTTCGGACGAGATGGATACTTCAACGCGCCCTTTCTTTATGGGCTCCGGGGATGGTGAGTCTGAATCATTATCATTATTACATTTCTGAAGTCGACGTCGACGGCTATCCTTCTTTCCCGGATGTCGATCCCGGTCTTGGCATGCGGCTTGTTGGGATTTCTCCACCTCCAAGGCCAATCCTGGCGCAGGCGCTCTTTCTCAGCCATCATGTTCTCCAGCCACTGTTCATTTTGCTTTGCCTGATCCATAATCGTCTACATTGTCTCATGCATTGAAGTTGAGGGTGAGGTCTGAGCTACTGAGTCAAAGTTCAAAGCACGTCGCGCGGCGATATTCTCCGGTCCCAACATGTTTCTTGGAGTGAGGTCATCTTTTGGTGTAGTTTCGTCAACGACTATCGGAGGATCTTCCGTTACGCCCGCCATGGATATACTTGAGTTCTCCCACAGGCTTTGGGATCGTCCAAGACGGAGTCGAATACAATATTTATTCTGATTATCCTCAAACCTGTTATTCGGCTTTCTCGCTTGTACATCAACATTATCCGGCGCCCACAATTACAATTTGTTTTCAATGCATTGGAGAAGTAGATAATTGAATTCATTACCTCCTAATAGGATCAAAATTCTGGCCACTAAATCAACTCCACTTATGTTATCACATTTTCTTTTTAAATTTAATTTAGAGTAATGCTAGGCATACATCATGAAATATTTTATGAAGATTTTCTATCATTTGATTAGTGTGTGATATTTTATTATGTATATTTTAAAAGTGAAGAATTTTTATAAAACTTTCATAATACCTAACGTTACTCTTTAATTTACCATCAAGGCGTGGTTTGCAGCCTTAGCAAGAAGAGCAAAAATGCTTACTTTCCCTTCCTTACTTAGATTTGTTTGCTTATGTTTATAAGAGCAAATATGATATTACAATGAAGTTTGTTGAATTATAGTCATAAAAATAAAGATCGAATATAACACATAATATATACAAAAAAATTCTCAATATACAAGAAAATAAAACTTACATGCGAGTAGAAAAATTCAAATTATTGATCTCTTAACGAGGCGCAAAAGATTATGGCTATAAATAGACTAGTCTCATTCTGTTGATTAATAGAAAAATTACATATTAGTGGCATCAACAAAAAATATTTACAAAAAAAATAATAAACAAAATAAATATTAATAATTAAAATTATAAAATTTTCACCTTTTTGTAAATATTTTTTGATGATGCCACTGATGTATAATTCTCCCTTGATTAATGGAGCTTTTGATTAATTAATTGGATCATGTAATTTTTCCAATCTGTATGGAATTACTAATCTTTCTAGTTCTATTCTAAAAAAAGATGGGTTGGTCTTGGAGTAGTTAGGATGATAACACCTCTCCACCTGAAAAAAGGGTTGGTGTTAGTGAGTGAGGCTCATTTGTCAATTTGATTGAAAAAGAACCATCAATGTACACAATTTTCATTGAGAAAATGTATTCAGATTCAAACTACTGTGTGACCACATTCTCTTTTCTATCCTTTATTTGTTGACTAGTCTCTATTTTTGGCAAATTGGTTTTAAATTTGGGGAAATTATTATTCACTAGAAATTGGGATAAATATTTACTAAAAAGTGAGAATTTTCTTGAATTGTCATTTTTTAGTTCTTTACAATAATGTTCAGACGCTTCTTTTTTTTATAAACACAACTTATGTAGGGTAAATTACACTGTTTTCCTATAAGATCTGGAGAAAAAACAATAAGTTTTATAATTTTGATATAATTATAAATCAACGTAAGTTTTTAAAAATAATTTTAAATTAGTAATAAATTTTATCAATTTTAAAAATTAAAACTATAAATTTTTATGTAAATTTACAAATATTTTGTGACATTTCAAGTGATTTGCAATTTTTCCGTTAAAAAAAAAAATGATATCATAGCATTATTTTTTAAATGAATGAGTTATGTTAGCATACTAAATAATCTATTAAATTTTTTACTAAATTTTTTTATATGGGTGTAAGATCCATGCACATTTTTTTATCAAACCTCATATAATGTGAAACCCATAATAAATATGTAAATTTGTGTGAATCTTAAACTCATATGAGAAGTTTAATAAAAAATTTATTTGAGATTCATATTATTTATCAAAAGAAAATTATTTAGTAATTTGAATTTATATAATTCAAATAACTTAAATGGATCAAAACGACATTATTTTATCTTAAAACATTATTATTTTAAGGCATTCACACCATAAAAATTCCAGTTACTAGCCATTGTCATTATCAAAACTAGCATATCACCCGTGCTATGCACGGATTGTGTTTACAATTATTCATATATGTGAATTGTGATTTTTAAATGTTTTTTTTTTAAATGTCTTCTTTTTTTTTCCTTTTTTATATTATATTAAAATTTAATATTTTGATAATAATCATATGTGTTGGACTTTTCAAAGAGTTAAAAAAAAATTTATTATATTATATTAAAGTTTAATATTTTGATAATAATCATATGTGTTGGACTGTTCAAGAAAATTTTTTTATACTTGTTCTTAATGCATTAAAGTGTTATTATGAGGGATAATAATCATATGTATTGAACTTTTCAAAAAAAATTTTAAAAAAAATTATTATATTATATTAAAGTTTAATATTTTGATAATAATCATATGTATTGGACTGTTCAAGAATTTTTTTTTATACTTGTTCTTAATGCATTAAAGTGTTATTATAAGAGATAATAATCATATGTGTTGAGATTTTTCAAGGAATTCATATGTGTTGGATTTCAAAGAATTTTTTTAATGTTTGTTCTTAATGTATTAAAGTATTATTATGAGGGTAAGACTTAGGAGTTGGGAGAAGTTAATAAATGATAAGATTTTTTTTTTTTTAAATCAAAAAATCAAGAAATTTAGATTGGGAGATTGAAGCTCCCACAAGGTTTGGGGTTAAAAACCCCCTTTTACTTAATATATATGGCCTATTTTGGGAAGATGGTAAAAATCAACTTTTTTACTTTTAATCAAGCTTTTTTTTAGAGTGATTTGGGAAGTTGGTAAAAAGTTAATTTTTTTGTTGGATTAATATTTATTTATGGTGTCACATCATACTAAAATGACTAAAATAGCCTCACCCAAATTAAAAAATTACATTTTACCCAAATCAACAACATGTAAACAGTGAGGGTATTTACGTAATTCCCAAACCTGCGTTTTACGCTTCACAAATGAGCAAAACAAAAAAGCTGCGTTTTGCTCAAAACCAAAAAATCTGCGTTTTTTGCAAGTTCCCAAAAGAGCCCATAGTATAGATTAATTAATAAGGTCATTGAGGAGATTACGGTCGTCTCACTCTGACACCAAAGGCAGGGGCCCCTGTAACGAGGTCAAACCCCAAAAAATAATATCAAAGGGTCACTCTCTCTCTCTCCAACCTGAATATATACTGTATAAAAAATTATTATAAACAGTCTTTAAGACTATTATTAATATATAAAAATATATATATTTAAATTATAAATATTTTGATATTTTACACTTCTTATCAATAAAATCTCACAACTATCATTAACAAGCAAACAAAATATCCCTGTCTATAGTCATTTTTAATGATGTGCTATGTTTTGTATAAAAAATCAAAAATAATTTTTAATAATGTATTACATGTAAAATTGTAACAATGTCAAGTGATATTCATATTCAATTTTTATTAAAAAATAAAAACAACTAAAACATTATCAAATTATCATATTTTTGCATCATAACATATTAATATTTAGATTTGACATTATGGTTTCAACACCAACTCTAACATAAAATAATTATAGCATTGTTGTTAGAGGTAATATATATATATATATTAGTAGGTTTATAAAAATATATATCGATTAAAATATATAAAAATATGTATTAAAATTTAAACAAACATTCAATAAGAAATTGTCAGTGAGACCATTCAAAAAACCCATATATAAAAGTTTACAAAATGCAGTGAAGTAGCATCACATTCATTTTATTACAGGGTGAGTGAATCCTATTCAGAATAAAAGGTTACACTTTCTTCCCTTCAATTATCATTTTTACCCCTTTTGAGAATGGCGAAAGTAAAGCGATTTTTACAGTTAAAGAGTCAAAATATAAGTTTCAAAATTAAGAAAAATAAAATTATATTCATTGATAGTTGAAGAATATAAAATGTAATTAACTCTAAAAAAAATGACAGCACTATAATCCAAATTAACTTTATGTAAAATATTTCTGAGTACATATCAGTTAGTTTACAAAAAAAAAAAAAAAAAAAAAAAAAATCTAAAATCACATAAATTAATTATAGAATTTTACGAGTAAACCTCACCTTGTTGCGAGTCTCACACTTGTCTAAAAGAATTATATCCAATTATGTGATTAGTTTCTCATACAATTAAAAGAAGTCTTTTTGAAAAAATTGCAATCAGTGGTCTTTTTACAAAATATTTACAAATTCATAAAAAAAATTAAAATTTTAATTATTAAAAATGATAAAATTTACCATTGATTTAAATTTATTTTTAAACATGTACAGTGAAGTGCAATTTTTCCAAGTCTTTTTTAACTTACCCATGTGTATCTGTCATATTCCAGCAAAGACGAGACAAGTTTGAGAACCAAAATAAAAAAACAGATTCATACAGAAAGGAACAACAAAATTGCATGGCCTTGAATTTATAATATAGAGAGAGATATAAATATGCCCTTGTAACGTATGCCCAGATAGAGACTTGACATAAAAAGAGAGAGACAACCCATATAACATACATATAAGAGAAACAAAGTGGGCAGATATTCTTCATTGCTTCTGTCTTTACTTTTTTTTTTTTTTTTTTTTTTTTCTCTCTCCCTCTTTCTTTCTCCTTTCCATCTCTGCAACCATCAACCCTGCTTTCATCTTCCCATGTATATCACAAATGAATGGAGGGAGAGAGAGAGAGAGAGAGAAAGAGAGAGAGAGAGAGAGAGAGAGAGAGAACTAGGGCCAAAAGGGACATAACAAACATAATAAATATAGAGTTTTTAGAGAGAGAAGAGAGAGATTAACGAGGGCTGCCAACAATGTCCACAAATAGTATCCTGTTGAGAGATGGCACATGCATAGGCTGTTCTTGGGCTCTGCTCTTCTTCAAGAGTGGCTCTGGTGAAGAAGAAACCACAGCCCATGAGTCATTTGAGCTATCAGAGCTGAAAGATGCATCAATCACATTGCTAGGGCTACTTGGGATTTGTTGATGCTTGCGCTTGTGAGGGTTGTTTTGTTGGCCATTGAAACAACTAGTATTGCATCCTAGCTCTCCTATTAGCTCATAGCAGTCCTTCACTTTCTCCTGTACCATAGAATCATATAATCAAGCATTAATTGTCTTTGTTTGAACTTTATTGCCACGTAATGAATGAAGACAATAACATTAATTAGAGTAAATCTAAAGTTTATTGCGTGCTGTTTTGAAAAGTTGATAAAAAATTAATTTTTTTGATTTTTTTAATTTATTTTATTTTTTTTAGTAAAAGATGTAATAGGTGATATGACTCAAAATGAATAAAAAATTAAAAATTAATTTTTTTTTTTTTTTTTTTTTTAACTTCTCAAAAGACCCCTACAAATAATTTTTACAAAATAAGACACATGTGAGTTGAACACATGACTCACCACTACCTTTGTCTTCTATCTGTATTTCATTGTGTAAAAATTATGTCTTTATAGAGCAACGGTAATAATTCACTACAACATATAAGAGTTTTAGAGATTAAATATTTTGATCTTTAAAAGTGAAAATTTTGTTACAAAATATATTCAGGAACCAATTTCTATCTAATCGTGAAAATAGTCGCTAAAAGATTATTCCGAAAAGTCAAAAATAAGACTTTTAGCGACAATTTTAAAAATGTAACTAATAAATAGACTTTTAGAGACAAAATAATTTGATCTCAAAATGATTTATTTTTTAAGACAAAAAATTTGGTCTCAAAAGGGTAATAATTTATCACTAATGTCCAATTTTCATTACTAAAAATATAATAATATTTTTTGCAACAAAAATATTTAATTTCTAAAAAATAATTTTATCTCTAAATTTTCGTCTCTAAAACCTGAATTTTTTTTTGTAGTGATTATAGGATTTCTTGAAACTCATTGAAAAATACTTGAAAATGCAATATGAAGGACCTATGCAGAATGATAAGCATTAATTGAATTTGTTTAAACTTTTATTGCAAGGAAATGAATGAAGACGAAAGCACTAATTATAGAACGAAACGAATTATACAATTTGGGACTCGTGTCATTTTGATCTCTAACTTTTTAATATAATATATTTAACTTTAAATTTTAAATCTTGTTCTAAATAAAGATAATTAAAAATACCATTACTCAATTTCAAAGACAAAATCGTCAATTTAATAAAATATAAATTAATTTGACAAAAATGAATGTCAAAAAAATATTTTTGAATTTTTAAAAATAATTTCTAAAAATTTGATGTCAAAAAATATTTTTAAAAATTCAAAAATATTGTTTTAACATTTATTTTTATCAAATTAATTTATATTTTATTAAATTGACAATTTTGCCCTCAGAATTAAGCAATGATATTTTCAATTGTTCTCTTTTGAAACAAGATTTAGGCCTCGTTTGACAAGTGGTTATTTTAGCCAAAAAGTCACTAAAAAAATTAAAAAGCCAATAACTCATACCAAAAAGTCAAAGATTCCCTTTTCTCTCTATTTTTTGCACATCTTTTTGTAAAAATCTAAAAAGTCATTCCAAACATACTTAGTTTTTTTTACATCGCATTTTAGCTAAAAAATCAAAAAATTACTAAAAAAACCTGTTCTCAAAAGAGACTTAAAATTCATAACCAAATATATCACAATTAAAAAATTAGAGACTAAAATAATACAATATTCAAATTATAGAGACCGTTAGTATAATTCGTCTTATTGAATTTTATGAGACTTGTTAAAAAACTTGAAAATGCTAAACATACGGAAAATGATGGAATAATGATATTTTACAAATATGAGAACTTGAATAATAGATGTCATTATCACACATTCTGTATAAACACTTTCCTTTTTCTTTTCTTTTTTTATAAACTCTGTTGTATAGCATTACCCAGTTTGAAATAGTTGAATATATATATTTTATTTTATTTTTAAATAAAATTACATGCAGTAAAAAATATACCATCATTTTAAGATAAGTGTACTTAATTAGATAAGTATTATTCGGGATTAGATCACTTATCTATTTTTCTATATATATTTTCATAAAAAATTTAAAAAATATACTTATTTAAATCATTCCAAATAAAAGTATAGTTAACTAATACCCTTAGATACTCGTTAACAAAACTATCTATAAGCTCACAAAAGAATAGATACAAACCCTGTTGAGATTGAGAACACCCAGAAGCTGGTTTTGATACTCAGTGGAATTGCAAGGATCAACTTGGTGGATAACGTGAAGCATTGTTGCAGCAGCCAATATAGATGGCAGATAACCCACAAATCTCGAATCTATATAATCATCAAGAAAACGCATGTGAAAATGTTGAGATATGACTATGGTTTGTTTCTTTGTTCTTTGTTCTTTGTTCTTTGTTGTTATCGAAAGATCTTTTGGTCAATGGGATTCAAGACAATAGCTATGATGGGTATGCTTACCGGCGACAACAGAGAGGAGGAGGCGCTCACATCGCCGGAGAAACTCCCAGTGGAGATGGGTTTTCAGTCCAAGCCTCCTTATGATGTGATCAAGGAATGAGAGTGGTGTCACTGGGTTCATCCTCCATTGTAGTGTTGACAACACCAATAGCTCCATTCTCTGTATAGTTTTGGCCTCAAACACATACTTTGTGTCCTCCACCTAACGAAAGAAGCACAAGCCACAGCATTGAAGACTCAATTAAATCAATGGTCAATTACATCAAGACCCCTAATAATTTAATTATTAGCAAATATCACAAATGAACTCATATATTTGACTCAGATCCAACACTCCACAATAATTAAGAGGATCAAAATGAACAAATTCATAAATGAGTTGATGGGGGTGTTGGGTGTAAATCCTTAAATCAATGAAACATGGCACTAAAACAAGGCTATCAAAGGTTGTGTACATACTTGGAGGTCCAAGAGGAGAGGCACTTGGGTTTCTTCAACTTTCGCAGCCAAAGAGAGACAGGTGACAGCTGCAAGTTGGATCATCCATGGCTTATCTCTCTGAAAATGGAGGCTAGAAAGAAACCTATCTAGATAATTAATGGCAAGAATTGCAGTGAGAGCTGTGAACCCATAATGAGCATTGACTTTCAACATCCATTCCACAGCGTCCATGCGAGCCACAGAGATTGCAGAGTCTGCGGTGCCATTGTTGTCATCAAGGTTGAGAAGATGAATCTCTTGTTCTTTGGAGAAGAGAGAGAGAAGCTCTTCATCTTCCCAAAACAGGTCCTGTTCCAATACCAGCAGATGGAAAAGAGAGAGATTATTATCACTTTCTCTCTCCTCTCCTAAGCTCTCTATTCCTACAACAACTTCCTCCTCCTCCTCCCATTGTTCTTCCTCACAGTACAGAGAATCTTCTAATAGAAAAGAATGGTTTTGCTGTATAGCCATCTTCTTCCAAGAAGACGAGGTTTTAGAGCCTTGATCATTATACAAAAGAGAAAAGAAAAGTGGACCTCATTGTAACATTGATGGTCCTCTCTCTCTTTTCTCTTCTCTCTCCTGTGTGTGTTAAGCGAGAGAGAGACTCAACTGTTCTCAAAAACAGAAAGAAAAGGAAGAGATTTCAACAGAGTGGGTTTCACGCTTGTCCTTTCTTTATATATATTGGGATGGGATGGGATAGTGTGGGTTGATTTTTTGTATTGTATGTGGGGTTTTCTTTTCTTTTTGAATTGTATTCCAATGCTTTCGGTGTCTTTCATTGGCGGGCAAAAATGTAACGGCACACACACCAAGCCAGACCCCATGAAAACAACCTCTTACGGAAGCAAAATTAAATAGACACTGTGCTCTAGATTCATATTATATATATATATATATATTTATATATCAATATGTACTAAAAGTGTATATATATATGCAGAGGTATTAGTGTTTAAAGATGTTGGGTTCTGTACTTAGATTTTTTATTTTATTTGTTTTTTAAATAGGGCGCATGACATTAAATAATACTATTATACATTTATGTTTTGTTTAGCATGTGTTAAAATATTATCTTATTTGAGTTACAATCATCTTATTTGAATCACATTACTCTTTTACCACATCATTTCAAACCCAACTCATATTTCACGTTTTTTTTATATAAAAAATCAAAAATTATACTAGTTTAGTACTTCTCAAACAACCTTTTAATCTAGGGGTACTTGAACTTCTAAATCCACAAACAAATACAAGTATTATAATATGTGAAATTCCAACACATGATAACTTAATTATTTATACGTATTCTCATGTGTAACTAAACTCTTTTCCGTTAAGCAAATATAAATATTATGATTATCAAATAGACAATTAAATTCACACTATAACATCTAAAAACCTAAGCAGTTAAGGAAAAGGGTAACATAATTATTTACATCTCAACACTCCTCATTTCACAGCTACAACAACATAGCATAAAATATTGATATGTAAGTGCAAAACACAGACCATGTTTGATAACCGTCTTGTTAGAGGAAATGATTTGTTTAGCAATCTGGTACCCTAAATATCAATCTGCAAATATTGTTTGGGTGTAAAAAAGGGTATGGGACTAAGAGTCCCATGTAATAGTTAATCCCCCAAGGGGTGGGATTCACAATCTAATTCGATCAGATTAGACGGCTAAAAACCATTTCATCATCTATTTACAAAAACAACAAAGTTACTTTTTATATAATGAAAACTTTTACGTAATTTCAATTAATACCACACACTAATACACAAATAAATCCAATTAATCTTATATTTTCAACCTCATACCACCATACTAATAATACCAACACTCAATTACTAATCCTATTCAACGGCAATCGAAACATGCCTCAAAGTAATGTACCATATTAGAGTTCATCACATAGAACTACCATTTTAATGTCACAGCTACTAAACAATTTAAATCCACCAACAGAACAGTGAAATAAATATATTATAGTAAAGTTAATCATACATAAAACTTAACCTAGACACAAAGTAACCATCCATCCACTGTGAAAAGCCAAAAGCAGCCAGATGGATATGAAAGTCATGGCATGCATACAGGGCTCTCTATTTATTTACAGCGGGGGAAGTGGTGGCCAGCCAAGCACAACCCACCAAACAATGATTAGTAGTTAGTTACCATAGTTATTACACTGTTAAACCAGCTATTATCCCCTTATAATGAATTCTTAACTACAAACAAACAGCTAATGCATTATACATTATTAACTAAATTAAACTAAACAAAACCTTCTGTCCCAATTAAGTAAAATCGGCTATGTGAAATTTTTTCCGCTATTCTATTCTATCAAGGACTATATATTTAGTTAAATTAAATAAATCCAATCATATCATTCTTCTATAGCATTTAAAAATATTCTCGTTTTACATGACTCATCTTAACTTATTTTCTCTCAAATTATCTTCATTTATTGAATTATATATTCTTAATTTATAAAAGTCAAAACAACCCCACCTGTCCCCTTTTGGGTTTTAAGAATTAGTTGAGCAACATCACAACACACCAAATCCCCTTTTTGAAATCATCAATCATTTCTCTCCCAAAAAAATAAATCTTATGAACTGTTTCATAGATGTTTAAGACCCTCCTACAGGATCATGTCCAATCAAACAGCAAAAATCAATCTCTCAACTGATTCTATACATTCTTTTTTTCTTTTTCCCAATACATTCTTAGACCTTAACAATATAAAAATTATTGGCAGATAACCCGGGGGGGAGGGGAAACAAGATTTTAAAACAGGGTGTATGTAAAGATCTAGCAAAAATTTGTACAACCTAACCAGCAAAATTAATAGTAATACAATATGACAACCTACACCATCTTAAGATGTCATTATTTAACAACACATTACTTAGGTTTTTATTTCAACCATTTCTCTCTAGTCTACCCAAAATGGGGAAACTATTTTTTCCTAGACATATCAAATGGACAAAAGTCCATTTGTTGTCAATGTATGCAAAAACAACTAAAACATGCTAATTCTCAGAGGGGCTGGGATTCTCTGTCCCAAAAATGGGATCGATCTCTCTGTTCCATCACTCACGATCACAAGATCTGATTTTTTTTAAAAAATTAAAAATCAGATTATGCGACTGAGCTTGAGAGATGAAGTTTGTGAAAGACATGTACATAGATGAAACCCTTTTCCCGTAATTGAATGACTTCTATGGATGCATGCATGATGCATATGTGCAAAACCATCCACTCTCTAAATCCTAGCAACACTAAAGGTTGTTGTGTCAACCGAGGCGTTGGTAAAGCCTCAGTCTAGTCATCCATCAATTTGTTTTTCTCTATGATCTCAGTACAAGTATGAACAATAGGGCAAAAAGGGAGTGCACAGCTTATAAAGCACCCTCCAACCTCCACTTCTGCTAATTGTGGTTCGTCCATGATTATCATCTTCTTTTTTTCAGTAGGTGCACAAAGGTCATCCACTATAACAGAAACCTTTCAAACTTACCAATAATAACTCACATGGGTTTGACAAAAGGGGAAAAAAAGGCATTTCCCAAATGACAAATGACCGGCAAAGCTTGACCATTTTCATGTACAATAATTTTATGGATACAGAATTGACCACATAACCAACCATAAAAAGATACACATGTAATGGTGTGAATGGAGAAATCACTTTAGTGGGTGGGCCCTACAACTTGATATGTATGGTCAGAATTATAATAAAGGGCTGAGATAATTGCCAGACCCAGACCCTAAACAAAAGAATGGATTAAGGGGGAGTGAATGGAGAAGAAGTGGATCGTGAGGAACCGATCACTATGGTGCGATAAGAAGATGCTGACGCCGAGTCATTGAGTCATGTGAGTGAAGCAATCTCTTTAGTGGTGCATCCCACAACCTAATGTGTATGATCAAAATTATTTTATGCAATCAGTACTCTACCTATAGAATTTTTATTTTATGCATCCACGACTAGCCTCAACCACTCACTTGAAAAAGGTGGAGTGGAACTGGAACAACTACTTTCATGGTTCCCACCGAAAGTGATCCCCCTCTCTAGATGTTAAACTTAATGGATGCTTGAATGTGATACTTCAATGGAACCCATGTTTCTCCAGATGGTCAAAAACACCCAATAGGAAAACTCATGATTGCAAGTTTGCAACTATTCAATTTCATAAGACATGCCTTTACATGCATCATCATCACCCATGTGGACTAGTTTATAAAAGTGTGATTCATTTCAACAACAAAAAAATTAGCTAACATAATCCTACAAATCCAACCCAATTTAAAACCATCAACCTCTACTAGTCAAGACGCATTAGATAAAACAAATAAAAACATAACAATTCCATTAGATTTTAATTTTTCAATAGAAGATGAGCAGAGACCTGCTGTAGTGAAACCATGTGATGCTGGTTGGCTGGAAGAAGAAAATAAAAGCAACAAAAAGGCCACAACAAAATGAAAGAAATCCTAATCCTTAATACTCAATATCAATAGCTCAATTTAATATCCTAGCCGTCCTAAAACTATAACATAATACCCTATTTATAGGCATCCAAAGAAAAACCCTAACTAAAAGTGAGAAAAAAATAAAATAGCATAATATTTAAATCCTAATTAGTATTCTAATATTGATATAATTTCTAATAAATCTAAATTTCCAAAAGATCAATTCTTTCCTCATCTAACACCTTTTTTGTCCTCATCACTATGATTATGAAACATGTAGCTGCACTGATTTTTTGGCAAAACCAAATAATCCTTCAGATGTTCTAACACGCACAGATGCAATAACTCCAGAGGCATTAAACCTGACACTTACAGATGCCTTGCCAAAGATTAATAATTTATCTATTTACAAAGCTTCAGTTGAGGGAATCAATGGAAAAGCCAACATGATAGACAATGCATGACAATTGTTGTTCACCCCAATCACTTTACTCATTTGATTTTTTCCCCCTCGTAACAAATAATTAAATATCTGCCAATTATGCATGAAAGGCACTCAATCAGAAGCAAAGGTCCCTCTTGATATGAAAAATGAGGGCTCCAATTTCTTTTATCCTCAAACATAGGATCCAACTTAAAGAGCCACCAATATAACTTGTTTCCAAGCTCCAATTTAAGCAGGTAATGGTTATACCATAGCTTCAAGACTAAAATGTCATGCAATGCGCATCCAATTCCAGTATATGTATCAGCTAGCTACTTACCTGAAACTTTTATGTTCAAGGAGATAATGGGACTTATGGAGTATGGACTATAAACTCAATCTGTCCTCATCAATTTGCAAAGCAATAGCCAGTGTATGATATCTGGGACGGCCATGAACCTACCAGAAGGAAGAAAATGAATTAATTTACTATCCCTTTTGCAATGCATGAAAATCAAACAATTTAATAATGAAAATGTTTGTTTGGTTTCCTTCAAACCAGGATATCCTTACATCACAGGAAAAAATTCTTCACCAGGACATTCTGTGTCACCCCAACTGAGTGCCTCCCAAATCATGCACACCAACAACAGAAGAAAAGCTTAGGACGCCAGCTTAGGTTTGAATTTCTGTCTTGTTTATTGCTCTAAATGCTTATTTATTTGGGTCAAAAATCAAGAACATAATCTATTCTAGTCATAGTGAATTATGTGGCATTGCAGTTCTTGTCTTGACTCATGATTTTGCGTCTTTAGCAGGCTATGAACAAGTTGTTTTGAACCTGTAATGTGCTAACATGTTCACAAAAAACAAAACAAAGACAGAACAAAAAAACAAAATTGGGCACAAACAGTCTTTTTTTTCTTACACTGAAGCACTTGTCCAAAGCCTCTCCACCCAAGCAAGGCCCAAATACTAGGTAGCACTATCTTTGGGAAGTTAACTTCATGAGTCCAGTCTACAAATGAATAAATTTGAGAGCCTAGAGATGTCAAGAATAGATAGGCACAAATCAAGGACATTAGTATTTTTTTTTTTAATGAGCCCATAAGCTCCCTTAGAAGAAACCCTACCCAGCCCATGACCCTGTTGGGGCCCATAGGTTGGGCACCCCACACCACCCTAGCCCATGACCCTGTTGGGGCCCAAAACCCCAACGCTTTCCTATGGGAGTGTTGGGGGTGATGCCATTAGGCTACAAGGCAATTGGCATAACATAAGTCAATTGTTTTGACAGTGTGGTTTTACAAAGCGATAGTTGTCAAACACAAAACTTGTAAACTCCCTAAATTATAATATGGACCGCACTAAAACAACTCCATGGTTTTGATATTTGATTTCAAAGAGATGGGTAAAAAATATATGTTTTTACAATTTTTTTGTAGTTTCAAAATTGGCATGAAATTCAGATTAGTAAAGCCAACCACAATTAAGACAAGGTGCCAAACTGGATTGAGATAACAACAGATGGTATAAAATTTAGCTGTCAAGGTTAAAGATAGCTGCGTTAAAAAAAAAAAAAGGGTTAAAGATGGCCACTTTCCAAGCAATTCAGGGTATAAAATGCGGAACTATCAGTGTATGGAATCAAGATATATAGCTAAAAAATTGAGAAGTTCAATAAAATGGACAAGTTTATCTGAAATTGTAAAATTGAAAAATTGATAAGATGTGGTTAAATTCATAATTTGGGCCAACTAGAATACAAGCCGAAGGGAAAAGAAAGAACATACTTTGCCATTACACTTTCAAACAGATAAATCACATGCAAAATGGCAAAAAGCTTAGAAGAAAAAAGAAAAAAAGTGAAAGCATAGAGTTTAACACTCAACACCCACTACTGTTTTTGGATCAAGTACTTTCGGTTCTTCTCTAATATAATATTTTTCTGTGTTAGTGGTTTCTATGTTCCCGAATTATACTTTCTATCGATAGAAAATTTACAATTGAGAAGGTGAATCACGTTTTCGTTTCCTTTTGCCCTCAATCAATTTTCTCAGCAACCAAACAGAAACCAGCATTAATTAGGGGTGAGAGCTCTGATTATATTCGAATTTTCCATTTGTTGAAATCAATTGCGAGAATTCAAATAGAAGTAAAAGAGCGAATGACACAGAAAATTCTGTATATTTTAGCAATTTTTCAAAGTAAATATATAATGATTACCGCATGGTTTTGTTCGGTTTCGAGTGGAAAATCTCACTTTTGACGAAGATGAGAAAGTGATGGAAAGCCGAATCTCTGTGCTTTTTTTCCTTACTTTCCACAAACTGTCTACCTCAGCAATAGAAACAGAAAATTCACAAAATCAAAAAAGTTAATAAAAATACTTTCAATTGTACGTATGGCACTTTTATTTTTGAAAAATGTTTGAGGGTCATAAAATCAGTAACTTAAATGATTCGAAATTATTAAAATGATGTCGTTTTACGTCCAAAACGATGTCGTTTTGACAGGTTCGAGCCATTCAAGCCACTGAATTTCGGGTCACAAACCATTGCTGTTTATTTTTATATCATTTGTGTAAAATTTTGATAGAATAATATTTTTAAAAAAAATTATTTCACACACATTATTATTTGAACAGAATTTATTTTTAAAAAAATTAATAAAATTTTCATATAGAAACCTTTCGTAAACTTAGGTGGTTTAATTACGTCGGAATGTTTTTATCCTTATTATTTAACATATTGAATTAGTCAATAATTTTTTTATAAAATAATTAAATAAATTACTCTCAATCTCACTTTTATTTTTTGATTTTCTTTAATCAAATTTTCTTTTTCTTTTTTTAACAAAAACATGCTAAATCATATTTTATTATTGTGATTAAGCTAAAAAAATAGTGTCCCTAAAGTTGGGTTTACAATCTTTATAAATTTATGTGGAATAAGTTATTTAATTAATTTTACAGGTATAAATAGAACAATAAGTATTTATATCATTTTCCTTATATATCCAATGGCTATATATTAAAAATGTAAATTTATTCTTATTTCAAATTAAGAAAAAAATCATTTTTATAACAGTTGAATAATGTAATGAAATTTCTTTCGGTACAAACTATATAATGGAAAGAATTACAGTATTGACTAAATTATTCTTACAACAGAAAAACCATTGTCCATTATACACTATTTTAATTATTTGTGTTAAGAAGGTATCACCTAAAACATTTGATGTACTGTGATCCAATGAACTATTTACTTGGTTGATTTCACAATCAAACTTTTTGAAAATCAGATTTTGTGAAGTTTGAGTTGTGATACTGACTCGTTTGTGTCGAAGAAGACGAAATTTTCTCCCTTCCTCCCTCCTTTTGTGGGTGTTTGGGAAGTGAGTTTTTATGTAAGTTTTTTTAGTTGTAGAATATTATTGGATAAAAATTTTTTAGTATTTGGGAAGATAGTTGAATTTTTTTTGTGGTTGAATGTGATGTTTGTGAGAGAAAAAATAAAATGATTATGGGATTGGATGTGATATTTTGTTTGGATGTGTTTTTTTTTTGTTTTGCAAAACTTTTGTCTTTTAATAAAAAAAATGAGAAAAAAATTTGAGAACCAAGTTCCCAAACACAACCTTATTTACTCTATTTTTCTTGTCTCTTATCACCAATAGTTCCCCTTCTCACTCCCTTTTCTTCCTTCTCCTATCCCCATCCACGCACCACGCAACGCATGGGGTTTAATTTCACAAAGTAAAAAGTTATTTGGGAGGATCTAAATAAATATATTTTTTGATTTTTTATGAAATATAGGTTAAGTTTAAAATGATGTGGTAAAAAGATGATGTGATTTACTAAATAAGATGATGTGATTTAAATAGAATAGTGACTTTTTGACTCTTTTAGGGAGAATAATATTAG
Source organism: Camellia granthamiana (assembly GCA_036172215.1). Lineage (NCBI taxonomy): Eukaryota > Viridiplantae > Streptophyta > Magnoliopsida > Ericales > Theaceae > Camellia > Camellia granthamiana. The sequence continues at coordinate 138,609,029 of CM069908.1, forward strand.
GAATCATGAAAAAAATATCATGAAAGGTTTCATGAAGATTTCTCATCCTTCAATTAGTATGTAGTATTTTCTTATATGTGTAATCTAACGATAAAAAATCTTTCATAATCATTTTTATCATATTTTTTTCATTATACCTAACATTATTCTTTACGGTGAATTCCACTATAACAATTCATGTCGTTCTTCTTTTTCACTCTTTAATACAAATGAATGAGTCGAATGTGCATTTATTACTGTTGAGTTGAGCCTTATTACTTTATGTTTAGATGTTTAAAAAAAAAAAAATAGTATATATGCGTTGCTAAAAAGCCAAAAGAAATGGCAAAAAATAAAGAAAAAGAAAAAAAGAAAAAAAAGTGTCAAAGGCTACTTAAAGAAGAAAAGGAAGTCAAGGGCATATGCATGCATCATCAGCATCGCCGCCACCTTACCTTTCATCGTTGCATGCTGCATGCACCCACGATAGTGCATTTCTGAGTAGGCTATCGGCCTCCTACATGCTGCTCCTCACACTAACCTATACATATATAATATATATCTATACTACTATACTATTATATATATATATATATGCACAAACACACATATCATGTATTCTCATGCAGTAATGAAACCAAAAGGGACTTACAATGATTGTAAATTATGTGGATTCACAACCCTCGTGCTTCGATGATCTGCCGGACGAGTGTTTGTCCGCCATTTTCACCTTCCTCCGCGGCAGCGACAGGAACAGCTGCTCTTTGGTCTGCCGGCGGTGGTTGCTGGCGGAGGGACAATCCCGGCACCGCCTCTCTCTCATTGCTCGAGCCGACTTGTGCTCTTGGGTCCCATCCCTTCTCTCTCGCTTTACAGCCATCAAAACCCTAACCCTGAAATGCGACCACAATGTTAGCATCGGAGACGATGCTCTGTCTCTGATCTCACTCCATTGCCTCAACCTCACAACCCTCAGTCTCCGCAATTGCAGAGAAATCACCGAACTAGGCATGGCGGCTTTGGCTCAGAACTGCGCTGGTTTGAAGAAACTCTCGTGCCATTCGTGTTCGTTTGGCGCCAAAGCCATGAACACAGTGTTGAGCAGCTGTGCTCTGGAGAAGTTCTCGGCCAAGCGCCTCCAAGGCATCGATAGCGGGATCGATGCCGAGCCGATCAGACCCGGTGTGGCGGCTTCGTCTCTCAAGAAGATCTGCTTGAAGGGAATTCTCAACGGCCAGTGTTTCAGACCGCTCATCATTGGATCCAAGAAGTTGAAATTGCTCAAACTCTTCTGGTGTTTCGGAGACTGGGACGGGCTGTTGAAATCAATCTCAGACCGATCTTCCATGGTGGAAATCCATCTCAAATGGATTAGAGTTAGCAATATTGGCCTCGCGGCAATTTCAAATTACTCGAATTTGGAAAAGCTGCACATTGTGAGGGCTAAGGGGCTTGAAAACCAGATCGATGACAGAGGCTTAGTGGCGATCGGTGAGCGATGCAAAAAGCTTCGGGAGCTGATTCTTGTCGGTGCTAATCCGACTTGTATGAGTTTAAAGCTGATTGCTACTAACTGCTGTGATTTGGAGAAAGTGGAGATGTGTATGAGCGAGACTGTTGGAGATGAAGAATTGCAGTGCATTGCAGCTGAATGCAGGGCCTTGAAGAAGCTCTGTATCAAAGACTGTCCTGTGTCAAATCACGGCTTGGAAGCAATTGCGAATGGCTGTCCCAGTCTTGTTAAACTGAAGGTCTCGTGGTGCAGGAATGTGACCAGTGAGGTTGCAGATGTGTTGAGGGTGAAAAGGGGATCGTTGGCCTTTGTTCTGGATACTGTGGAAGCTGAGGATGAAGATTCAAGCTCGTGTGATGAATCTGATGATATCTACCCTGCTCCAATGGCAACCCGACTTGTAGAAATCACCGCAGGTGAAGACTGAAGCTAGTCATGCAAGCAAAATCAAGAATGCTTAGCTTACTAACATGGAGTCATGGACAATCCTGATCTGGTACTGTCAGAAGCAAACAGTGACCGTATCCATTTAATATAAATAAACAAATACGAGACAGAAGACTCAAGAATGCAAGTGCTCAAATTCAAACTTGAGAACGGATAGCATGATGGTTAAAGGATTAATCAAGAAATAGCTCTTATTATTGATAGGAAAGTGTGATTAAATCCACATAGAAGGAGAAAAATCTTCTCCTCTCTGTTGATCAATCACTGATCAGTTTACTAACTGTACTACAACATTCAATCAAAGCAACACTTTGTGCAATAGAATCCTTGAAATTGATATTTTGAATGCATGAGTAGCTTTTTGAAATAACCAAGCACAGAAGATCACAAATGGTTTAACTTTAAACATAGAAATACTCAATTCAAATGACGGTAGAGCTTGACGGTTACATTGCGCCCAACATTCAATATAAAGAGGCCTTATTATCAAAATTAACAAAATAGGACCAGGACAAAAGGGCAAATACAACCACCAATGACGGAACAGTGTTACAAAAATATATTGATAATACAATATATTGACAATTTTCACCTAAAATTTGCATAAAAAAATTGCATAAGCAGCATTAAAACTTTGATAATAGAGAAGATACAAAGCCATGATCACAAAACCTACAACTGACAACTATCAGTAAATCGCAAACTCTAGTTTCTTCACTTCGGATGTATAGGAGCTTTTTTTGTATCAATATGGGGGTGGGCGATAGATTCCAGGGTACGGTCCTGATTAAAAAAGGATTTAAAAACTCAGTAAATTACAACACAGTGGATAGTAAAAGAAGTATGGAGCAGAAAGAAGAGTTACCTGGAGGATAGTATTGTGAGGCCTGTGGGGGTGGTGGATATGCTTGTGGGGGATATGCTGAAGGTGGTGGGTATGATGAAGGATAAGCAGAAAGGTGAGGGGGAGGGTATGGGGATGGTGGATAAGCTTCTGAATGAGTTGGGTATGAAGTGTACAGTGACGGTGCAGGGTACGAACCGGCTGGCGGCGGATAACAAGCTGCAGATGGTGGTGGCATAGAGTACATAAGGGTTTGGGCGGCAGGTGGCGCTACATACGGTGGAATAGATGGAGCATAGTTTGTTGCTGGCTTCTGCAATAACATAACAATGCCAATGTCAACAGGCTACAATATATATATATTAATGTTGGAATTCATGACAAATTCTAAACTGGGTAAGAGCGCTTTTTACATAATTTACAAAGCAATAAAGTATAGAACATGGAGCTTACATTGGCACTAGAATAATGCAGTATGAGTCGAACTTCTCCTGCATGCCTGTGAAGAGGTTAGAAAGTCTGAAGATGTTAATGTTCATCTAGAAGGCATTTGTCACAATCTTTATGAACCAATCAACTTATACATTAATAAACAACAGGCTACATTCCACAACAGGAGGAAATCAAAATGAATATTACAGAATTTTTGGTTTAATTGATAATTTGAATAGGGTTGTTGCCATGACATATTAGTTAGGAATTTAGAATGCAATTGGGTTTAATTTCACCTACTCTTGAATCAGAGAAGAATATTTTAAGATCATTCAGATAAGCACAGCATGCTTGGGTGTTATGGAAGTGATAGTAAATACCAGTCATCTTCTCCCTTTCCTCAAATAAAAGATGGAAAATCGAAGCTAGGGATATGGATCACAAAATTTCCAAACCCGTCTCCCTGTGCAGACAGATGCCTTCACCAACTAGGAGGGAAGGCCTTTCTTCTGCTTTTACTGGCAATATCTATTTGACTTTTCAATCTTCTTATTTAACAATATTTAGCATTTATATCTGGTTACTGTCCCTCATGCAGCATTAAGTGTTACAGTATTCACATTGGCTTCACCTCCCACCTCCAATTTGAAATTCTAGGCAGCTGGTTTACAGACTTAAAAGCTTATCATTGGATCCTAAGTTATTTGGTTCAAACTTGCAATGTTTTTCATGTGGGTCTAAGTGATGAACATGTGTTTATCTCGAAGTGTCCAAATCCAAGACATTTTAAAGAAATAATAAGACACGCTTGGAACTGTGTCCAACACGTTTCAGAAAGTGTCCAAGAAGTGTTTTATGTCTGATGTGTCTGACAAGGGCAGACCACCCTCTTAGAAGTGTATATGCTTTGTTGCACAAAACTAAAGGATGAAGAAGACCCAAGAAGAAAATTTAATAGTCCATAAACTCGCCAGCCATGGACCTTCGGAAGAAACCATTGTTAATTCTGCATCCCATCCTCTATCCAAGCCCTTGAAAACCAAAATCTCCTTCTTAGAGACCTTGGAAAAGAATTTTTTGATAAATGGAATTTCATGTTTGTCATTGAAAAGTATCCTACAATCTTTCATGTAAGTGGCAGTAACAGAGCACCTCACATGGTTACGAACACAGAAAAAGTTGAAAAGATTGCAGCTGAAATAGTTGACGCCAAAAGGAGATGAAACCTTTACCTAGGAAAATTGTTAATGATGTCGATTGATTGTTGGCTTCAGCTGGAAACTGCTGAATTTGTTCAATCAACAATAGGTTTACCTTGTGACTTCAAGAAGTCTTTGATTCCCAAAAACACAAAATACTTTTTTGTGAAAGAAGTTAATGGGAGAGCTCATCTTCAGTTGGGAAATTGGTGAAGCCTAAACTGTTGGACAGAAGGAATGAGAATGATGACCTACTCTTCTCATCATTCTATTTTTATTTTGCGAAAAACTTGTTTCTTGGGGAATCAATGGCTGGTAAATTTCTATTTTTTTGCCTTTATTGCTAGGATATGGTAGATTGGAAGTTTGATGGTGGCAAAAAAAAGAAATAGTCATCACAATCAAGTCTATCAGGTTTGACAAATCCTACTTGGAAGGGATCTTCTACACGATCGAGCTCAATTTTTCCCGAATGGATTGTAAGATTGGGATAGGGATTTTAATAACCATGCAATCAAATGCTTGTAGTTAAAAGTTCTTCAAACAATCTTGACTGCCTCTATACGATTGTCAATCACAGTTCTATTTTGGTCCCTCAATCTCTCCTTCCATGGCCTTTGCTATGTTTCTCAATCCCTCTCTTTCTCTCTCCTCCTATGATTATTTTTCCCTATATTCCCTATAATACCCTTTATTACAGCCCATGTGCCCCTTGTGTAAGCATTTTCCAAATCATTTTTGCAAAGAAAACTGAGAGAAGTACAACATTGAAATTTGCCATAAAGTACAAGGCCAACATTGCTGCAATTAAAACATGGACCAAAAGTGAAATTTGGATGAAAGTTGGGAGGATGAAAAATCTGATCTTCCCTATTTCTATCTATTTGCATAAAGAGAAAATATAATGAACCAATAGGATTTTAGGGAGACAGGAAGAATATAAAAGGAAATTTCAGATTTAACGTTTTACCCTGAAGAACACTAATATGGAATGGAATTTCCAATTCCACATATTAGCCTGAAGAAGAAGGTTGAAAAATGGGGGTGGGGGAGAAGAAGAGCTGTAATAAGTTTTTCATATATATATATATATTATGGACAAATAAATCTATTTAAAGCAATAAAACATTTCCGGTATCCTATTTCTTGTTAAGAAGGTAAGGTGAAAAAAAAGAAGAAGAAGAAGAAAAAAAAAGTCATTCCTAGCCGCTAGGGATGTGAATTATGGAAGTAAAGCTTCGCACACTTAGGATCAGGCTTAGAAAAGAAAATGAGTCAAATCTTCTCTTATCCAGGAAAGCTGAGGCTCTCGTCAATTCATACGGATATGATGATAACAAAGTATAACATTGACTTTTAAGAAACAATTCAAAAAGCCATGCATTATAAATCAGAAATTCACAAAACAAAATCCTACACATAAACATGCTGCAATCAATTCAAATTCCATATATTACAAGTTTTGCATCGCACTAGTTGAAATCCAACATATAAATGTGCTTCAAAAGGCTAATTGGTGTTGTAGCATGTCCCTTTTGTAGACAAATATGGAATACAAATACATATATCTACACCACTACAGCCTACAAAGCGTATTTACATTGAATTCATAATAATGAAGCAGCTAGTTGATCATTTTTACCTCCCAGTTTTAGTCTGTAGCGGCCAAGAACTATCGTCGTATCCCTCTGAAAGAACCTTTTGCAATTGAATTCTGCATATTGAAACACAATTTGAGATCCAAACATAGCAAGAATGTCAATAATTTAATTTTTTTTTTTTTAAAAAGAAAAAAAAAAACAATGACATACTTTCCGCTGCCAATGAAATCGTCGAAAGTGACAGTATTGCTATTCCAAACAACAGTATTCAATTCTCGGAGGCCTTCAATAAGCGTGAATGTGAATTTCTCTTGGAAAGTAGGGTTTTTGCCTCCGTCTACATTTTGAGAAACAAATTCAAATTGAATCCAAATTTCAATATAAAAAATAAAAATAAATAAAAAAACAGAGATGGATCTGAAATCGACCTGTGCAAGTGCGGGTACGGTACTTGGTGCTAGCGTATTCAAGGCAAACGTAGGGATCTTGCCTCGAAATCCATTCAGTGTCCTTCAATTTGTTGCAACCAACAACTATACAAATCATATATATATATAATCATTAACAACAAGAACAACTGAAGAAGATAACATGATCATGATGAAGATGAAGATGAAGATGATGATGATGATGAGAGAGAGAGAGAGAGAGAGAGAGAGAGAAGTACCTGTGACTTCGAGGAGACGGCCCTGAATACCGGTGATCGACATGGAAGGGGAAGCAGAGGATGGAGGAGAAAATGGGTACATTATATGGCTCTCTATATCTTCCTAAAAGTCCCTTTATATATATATATAAGCACACAAAGATTAACAAAGATTATAATTTATGGTATATCTTCCAAATTTCCTTTAGATTTCTTGTAACCTCCATTAACGCGTCGTTGACGAGCACTCCTCCTTCGTCGTTGTCGTTGTCTTCTTCGCTTTTCTGAAAACAGTTCGGAGATGTTTCTTCTTCGCGTTATCTCACGGCAAGTTTTGTCCTAATCTGGGTATGATTTGTTTAAAATATAAATTATTTTTTATAATTTAAAAAATTACATTTTAGAGTTTATAATTTTATAGTAAATGATTCTTTTATTAATAAATTATTAAATTAATTAATTATTTTTAATGATAATATAATTTATTTTAATTAATAATTCAAGTGATTTTATTATTGTATAAAAAAATAATTAGAAATTTAATTTTTTAATTAATTCTCTAAAATAAAAAATGGGTGATGCTGGAGACTCCCACCCCCAGCACACTCCAGTGCCACATGACACATTGCCAATGGCTGAAGTCTAAAAAATAAGAAAAAAATTGTTTTCCAACCAATCAATAAGGACCCCAGCACCTCCGCTGGGGTCCAAAGCATTTTCCATAAAAAATTATGTTTAGAGAATATTTGTAATACTTTAAAGGGAAAATCGGTTTAAGATCCCTATCCAACTTTTAGTAATGGATTAGGTCCACAATCTATTCTTTTGTAGTCTAAGGTCCCTCACCCATCCCTCTCCATCCACGTCGATTTTAGTCCCCGATCTGCGAAGCCCACGAAGTCCCGATCAGATCCTCGTTCTCCTCTTCCAGATCTGTGGTCGTCTACTCCGTTGCCGTCGCCTCTGTTGAGGATGAGGCTGGCCAGTTGGATTGAATTGAAGATCCTTTTTCAACTCGCCGGACCGGCGGTGATGGTGTATTTGATCAACAACGCCATGTCGATGTCGACCCGCATCTTCTCCGGCCACCTTGGAGCTGGGTTTGGTGTTCTCTATGCCCGTGTGTGCCGCCTCCTCTCTTCCCCCCGTTTGTGATGTGTCCTAGATCCTGTATCAAACCCCCCCGTGTCTATGGTCAATCGTGTGGATGTCTATCTCCCCTCCTCCACCGATTGGCCCCTAGGGAGAGAGATAAGAGAGAGAGTCTGGGTGTGGGTGTTCCAATCTGCATGTGCTGTGTGTCTTCCTGCCTGCATGTGTGTGCATGTGGGTGTAGCCGTGTGCATGTGAGAGGAGAGTCAGTCGGCTCAGTGTGTCATGTGTGCATGTGTGTGCATGTGGGTGTTGTGGTGTGTGTCAAGTTTGCCTCTGTGTGTGTTGTGTATGCATCTGCTGGGTGTGAAGGTCTAAAGAGAGAGAGGAGAGCTGGTTTTTTTCTTCACTTCATCGCCTTCAATCTCTCCCTACCAACCAATCTGCCTGTGTTTGTATTGAGTGTGTGATAGCCTGGACCACAGAAAGAACCTGAGATAAATGGGTCTTATACTTTCTTTTTGGTTCTTAGTAACACTTCCAATCTGAAATCAGAGAAATTCTCTAGAAATATTTGTTTGGGAATTTTCTCTGGGTTGTGGAATCCAGAGAAATTCTCTGGGTGAGAGAATATCTGAAAATGTTTGTCTGAGAATTTCTCTGTAGAGAGAGCTTTGTGACTTCAATTGTCTATATGGGTATCAAATTGTCATTCATGGAAAACAAGAGAGAGGTTGGTCATGCATGGAGAGAAAAGTTGCCGAGAGAGAGACCCAGCTAGAGAGAGATGGAGATGGGTTTAGTGGCGGATTGAACATATTTCTACTGAATATATTTCTTAAATTTGTCCATTTTTTGAGTATCGTTTTTTGAATTTCTCTGAATTTTTGTGATTTTCTCTGGAAATTTATCAGTGAATTTCTCTGAGTTTTTGTGATTTTCTCTGGGAATTTATCAGTTGACTATCGAGAGCTCAGGTGGCTTCATGATGTTAGGAGAATCATTTGAATCAGAGCAATTCAAAAAATGCTTGCGCGACTTATTTGATCGTGATGTTTCTTCTTTGATGTTTGATTACACTGATTTTATTCAATGAGAAATTATTCGGTGGATTAAGCAAGCTCCTGAATTTTCTCTGGGTTGTGGAGTCCAGAGAAATTCTCTGGGTTGAGAGAATTTCTCTGGAAACAGAGTATTTTCTAGAAAATATTCGCTGAAACAAATGAACCCTTATTTAGCACACTTTGGTAAAAGAAAAAGAAGATATATTATAATTTATATGTTATGCCTTGCTCATGATTTTCTTCTACCAGAACCATGTGCAAAGAAAATAATGGTTTCATTGCTTGTATGTGTAGGCTCCACCCGAAAAAAGACTAGTCTTTAGTAATGAACTTCGAAGGGTTGGCACTGCATGTACGAAAAGAAGCTTCTTCAAACAATTTTTTATTCTGTACATTTAAACCACTGTTCTCCTGTAAAATATGAACATGTTCTAACATTAGTTTCTCGTTCTCAATTTCCTGCACAAAGAAACAAAACCATCTATGTAAGGTCCATTATGCAAAAAAAAGTATAAAACCCACATCAGTTCTTGCTTTCAGTTACAAAAACAAAGTGGAAGATTTGATAATGGAAAGTATGTATATAATATTGTACTGTTGCCTTTCTTCCTTACCTTTGAGAAGCAAGAAAGTGAGTTGAGGTAGGGGAACTCTCATGTTCAAAAAAAAAAAAAAGGGCAGAGAAATTTACAGTTGGAAGTTTAGGAAGTCCAGAGAAATTTTTGGGCCAATTTTCTCTGACTTGAATTTTCTCTAGACTGAAATTTCTCTGCACTGAAATTTCTCTGGACTGAAATTTCTCTGGACCAATTTTCTCTGGATTGAAATTTCTCTAGACTGAAATTTCTTTGGATCAAGGTTGAGGGACCTTAGACATTATGAAAATATTGTTGATGGACCTTAGACATTATGAAAATATTTGGTGTCCTTTATGCTATAAAATCATAATACCAAGGACCTGAAAAAAAATACCCCTACTTTAAACTATAGAAGATAATTTATAATTTATTTATATTATCATAATATTAATATTATGAAAAGGAAATTTATTGGTGTATACTTTTCGGTACGACGTGACATTATGTTTTCATGGTCTTCTTTCTGTTTTGAGTATTTTTTTTATTGGTGGTACTATGTGTGGCAATTAATGTATATATTAGTGTATCAACTATTATTATACTATTAAAGAAAAATGGGTCTAAAGTCCCTCTCCAACTTTTGATAGGAGGAGAGGTCCACAATAATATGTTTTGATGGCTAAAGTCCCTCAACTTTATTTTATGTTACAAAATACCTAATTTACCCTTGTTTGGATTTTGGAATATTCTATTGCTCAGTTCAAAAAAAAAAAAACAGACAAGAATATTCAGTTGCTGATTTCTTGGTGGAGATTTTGGAAACTGGTTTCGCGGTAGAGATTTTGTCGGAGATTTCGTAGGGATTTCGCAAGTGTTGCAGTGTACTTTACGATAGAGATTTCAACGATCGTATAGGTGTTACAATGTGTTGATCGCGTAGGTTTTTGAGTTGAGTTGAATCAGGTATGGTTTCGATACAGATTCCACATCAATTTTGATTTTTGTTTTGAATTTTACGTAAGGATTCTGATTTAATGTTTTTCAGTTTTGATCGAGTGTATTTTTGCATTAGATTTTTGTTTTCAGTTTTGATCAATTCGTAATTAAGTTCCGATTTGATTTTGTTTTTCAGTTCCAATTTGATTTTGTGACATGGTTTAAACAATTCGTAATTAAAGAGAGGCTAGCTCAATGAAGTTGTTTATGATTTTTGGAGTTGATTTTTCATTTTCTGTTATTGATCAATTTTAGACAGAGGCCATCTTGATAGAGTTGATTTTTATTTTTTGGAATTAATTTTGATTCTCTATTTTTTGATCAATTTCAAAGAGTGTTGACAGTGTAGTTGATTTTGATGTTTAGAGTTCATTTTTCGTGCTCTGTTTTTCATTAACATGCTGATCAATGATAAGTTTTGTTCTCTATTTTTTCAAACCAAAGAAATTTATTTAAACCAGAGAAATTTCATTATCTGCACTTTTGTTGGTATAGTCCAGAGAAAATTGTAAGTTTGTTATTATAATCCAAAGTTTCTAATGCAGATTGAATCTGAGAAAGTGAATGTAAATTCTTAAATTTCTCTGGATTTTTATTTGTAGTTGATAGAAAATTATAAGTTTGTTATTCACTTTCAGTTTGTAGTTCAGAGAAAATTATAAGTTTGTATAAAATGAATATAATTTTTTGTTTTTCTGAGCAAAAGTTCTTAAATTTCTCTAGACTTTTATGTTGTTATTGTGAAGTGTTTTTATATTGAACAAATTATTTTTCTTGTTTTTTCTTTCAGTTTCGATGGACAGTGCAGTGTTGTTACTGTGCAAATATGGGGATGATACTATTGTCATTAATGTTTCATGTGAATTGAATTTTGATGAATTGGTTGGCATTTTGTGTAAAGCATGGAAGAATTTGAAACCTGAGACTATGTGTATTTCATATTCTATTGTGAGCCATCTAAATTGTATGGTTCGGAATAATATTGATTTTCTGAATATGTTGAGGGTTGTTTGTGCACGCGGTGTTGATATGGTTGATGTTTCAGTTAGCAGGTGTAGTACTTCTTATGAAGAGGGGTCTAATTGGGTAGATGTTGTGGATGGTGAATGTGATAGGCTGGTGGATATTGAAAGGAATTCATTCTCTAAGTTTTGGTCTCACAAAGAAAAGGTGTTATTATCAGCTGGCTGGCGAAACAATATTACGAGTGTTGGACAAAAGTTTGAGGGTGGTGTGGTTGAGTTCCGTACTTTTTTATGCAAGCATGCTATTAAGGTTGGTTTTCAGTTTACGTATGTTAAAAATGACAAGCTGAAGGTTACGGCAGAATGTGCATATAAGAAATTAAGGGGATGTATGTGGCGTGTACATGCTTCAGTTGAAAAAACAAATGGGTTCTTCTACATAAGGACTTTGAACAATGAACATACTTGTGGTGTGGCGGTTCGTACGAGTAAACATGCTAGGATGAGTTCCAGCTTAGTTTCTGGGCTGATACTTGAAGAGGTAAGTGCAAAACCTTTAACTCGTTCAGTGGATGTTGTCAAAGAAATGAAAGACAAGTATGGGGTCTCAATCAATTATAGCTGTGGTTGGTTGGGGGTTGAAAAAGCAAAATGTAGTACATATGGGGATTCTTGTTTGTCATTCGATCAATTACGATGGTATTTTGATGAGGCATTGAAAAACAATCCAAGTAGTCGTTTTGAGTTAGATTTTGAAGATAATAAGCGTTTCAAAAGAGTGTTTGTGGCTTTTCATGCATGTATTGCTGGTTTCAAATATTGTCGGTCATTGCTTTTTCTTAATGGAACATTTTTGAAATGACGATACAAAGGAGTTATGCTTGCTGCAATGGGGAAAGATGGGAATGAAGGTAATTGTAAATATATATAATTTTATCTAAGTATGTGAATTTTCTATACATGTATGAATTGAGTGAATGTGATTTTTCTCTGACACTTTGAATTTTCTCTGGTTTTGGCCACTGTGTGGATTTTGTATTGTTGTGGCCACTATGAGAATTTTCACTAGATTTTGGTCAGCGTGTGAATTTTCTCTAGATGTTGTCATTGTGTGAATTGTATCTATAGTTGTTCACTATAAGTGAATGTTCTCTGGATATTCTGATTGTGTGAATTTTCTCTGTAGTTGGTCACTAAGTCAATTTTCTCTGGATGTTGCCAATGTGTGAATTTTCTCTGTAGTTGGTCACTAAGTCAATTTTCTCTGGATGTTGCCAATGTGTGAATTTTCTCTGTAGTTGGTCACTAAGTCAATTTTCTCTAGATGTTGCCAATGTGTGAATTTTCTCTGGAGTTGGGCACTAAGTAAATTTTCTCTGAATGTTTGCAGTGTCAAATTTCTCTGGTTGTTTATTGTTCTAATTTTCTCTGCATGTGTATATCTAATATGCTTGTTACTATTTGTTTTGTAGGTTTTTTTCCTATAGCTTTTGCTGTTGTTGATGTTGAAAATAAAGACAATTGGTGTTGGTTTCTTGAACATTTATGTGGAGTATTGGGATCAGAAAGGGTGATAAGTTTCATATCAGATCGACATTGTGGTATTGTGGAAGGAATTGCTAGGTTTTTCCCTAACTGCTTTCATGGATTTTGTCTTGAACATCTAAAGAGAAATTTGAAGGATAAGTTGTCATGTAGAAACACAAATTTGGTTAGGGAGACGATTGTATCCAAGTTTTCAGAATGTACATATGCGCCAACAAAGGCATCATTTCATTTCAAGTTAAATGAATTAAAAAGGGAGGGAGGAGACATTGTGAGTGTTTTCTTGAGAAGTTTACCATATGAAAATTGGAGTGATGCATATTTTGAGGGGAAACGTTATGGTGAGATGTATTCAAATGTTGCTGAGTCATTCAATTCATGGATACGAGACGCTCGGCACTTGCCAATAACAAATTTGGTGGACATGATACGGTTGCAAATCATGAATATGAGGTCTGATAGTAGGCTGCTCTCTAGTAAATAGAATAAAGTTCTCTGTCCTCGTATGGATAGTGTATTGGAGAAGGCTTTCTTGGATGGGAGGACATGGAATGTGAGTTTATCATCTGATAATGTCTTTGGAGTGCATTGTTTTCCTTCGGTTATGGTTGATCTTAGGTTGAGAACTTGTTCATGTCGAAAATGGGAAATAAATGGGTATCCATGTCAACATGTTGTTGCTGCAATTTTTAGGAGTGGAAAGAATTTGAATTCATTTGTTGAACCATTTTTTCATGCTGATATGTATCGTCAAGCATACTCATTTTCGATTGGCCCAGTTCCAACTGTTGAAAAACCTGTGTGTAGCATTGAAGATGCTATGATTTTACCTCTATTGAGCAAGAGACCAGTTGGGAGGCCGAAGAAGAACAGAATTGCTTCTACTGGAGAGTTTAAAAGGGTGATTAAGTGTAGTCATTGTGACAGTATTGGTCACCATAATAGGAGGACATGCAAGGAACCTTTGTTAAATAGTTGAGGATTATACATTTTATTAATTGAATAATACATTTAATGATTAGTTTTTTTTTTTTATTTTGTGAAATGTATTTTTTAGACAGTGTACATAATAATATCAATCAAATTCATCCAGAGAAATTTTTCAATATCAGTTAAAGTGTGCATTGTGTTTGTTGATATATACTATAGGCAGTGGGTTTGTAATACCTGTCAAATTCATCCAGAGAAATTTTCCTATAGCAGAGAAAATTCTCTGTGTATTGTGTTTTGAAGCTTCAAATTCATCCACATAAATTTGACAATGGCAGAGAAAAGTACTGTGTGGATTGTGTTTTTTGAATTTGATAATTGTTTTGTACTAACACAGTGCATTAGAGATTGCATGATCATATAGGCACCTTCTTTGGCACGATAGGAGTTAAATTTCTCTGTGAATTTCTTGTAACTTCATATTAGTCATTTCAAGAAATGTGCATACCAGACAGAGCATACATAAAATTATTGCACTGAGTACAACCAAGAAACAAAATTTGAAATTTCTCTGAGTTGAGAATTTCTCTAGACTAGGGAATAATTTCTCTGGACTCACTTCAACTCCAGATAAATTTTCCTCACCAACCTAGAGAAATTCCTCCTCTCCAAATCACTCAATCCAGAGAAATTCACAACTCAGAAATTCTATTTTCTGTCACCATTCGAATCCATCAATTTCATCCGAAGAAATTTTCCACTATCAAAGAAAACTATCTGGGCATTGTGTTTTGAAATTTGAATTTCATGTAGTGAAATTTTCCAGTGGCAAATAAAATTATTGTGCGCTTTGTGTTTTGTTGAGTTTGATAATTGTTTTGTACCAACACAAAGCGTTACAAATTACATGATCATATAGGCATCCCCTTTGCACGATACAAGTTAAATTTCTCTGTCAATTTCTGGTAATATCATACTAGAGAAATTTCTGCAGACAATTTTCTGTGTGTGGATTGTGTTGACAATCACAATAAAATATATATATATATATTTAACCATCGATAGGTATGAAATTTACATTAGTCGAAATTAAAAAAAAAATAAAATTTACATTAGTGAAGAAAGGATATATACATATATGTCAAGTATCATCATTCCTTCAATGTATCAACAAAAAACTGAATGGTTAATACTGTATGGATATATACATATATGTGAGACAATTTTCTCTGTGTGGATATGTACATTGTCTTCCTTTCACTAGTTTCACTATTACATTTTTGGTTCTTCTTCTGGAGGTATTTCAATTGGTTCAGTCCATGACCGGTCAACTTCGGTCACAAATCTCTCTATGAGTTCTGCCCTCATCAACCTTATCTCTTGTGTGGACAATTTGGAGCTGATAGGTTCATGCTTGCTATATTGTTTCATTATATAGCAGACAAAGAGGCCACAATCCAAATTGCATACAAATTATAGGTATGGTTAGTTTTAAGAAACATACAAATCAGATTATCTTATTTATAGATGTATGAAACTTACGAATCACTTTCTTGTTGTGGAGCATTGTTGACATACTCAAAGTCGTAACTTGTGTTTTGTGAGTTTATCAATTTGAAAGATGGTTGTGATTGAGCTTCTCTTTCAAGGCAAGCTTTCAAAAAAATCTCAACATAATCTTGCTGCAAAAAAATAATTTTTAAATAATAGAGAAATTTACAGACAAATCAATGGGATTCTATGAAAATTATCATCACATAAAGATTATGATGGATCAGAGAAATTTGCACTCGTTACAAATTATTTTACATCTTTGCCATATCTGTCTTCTGCATCATCCCTCCTTGGCCTCAGTGAGTTGTAGAACCTCCATAAATTGTCTTGTTTGTCCAGAATAAGCAAAGTCTAGTGATTTTCATGTGTGGACTTCTCATTACCTCCATTATTTATTGGGAAATTGAGGAACCTGTAGTTCCTCCATGCTGTTTCAATATGCTTGTCAAATAAGGACACTCGAAAAGATTGATTTTCTGTTATCTTGATGAAATTCTGTGGTCAGAGAAAATAAAAAAATGGTTATGTTATGAGAAAGTTGAAATGACAGGAATTTAAGAAATATACACAGAGAAATTTTAAATGCACATAAATAGCCAGAGAAAATTAGACTAGTGACACAACTGGGAAAGTAAATTCCAAAGAAAATCAAATAAAACAGTAGTAACATACTAAGCTCATGGATGTGAAAAAAAATGAAGTTGGTTTTTGTCTTTCTCTGATTTGGTCAGCCAAAAGGATCTCTCCATAGCCATCAATGACCTGAAAAATATGATTTATAATTGTAATACTGGTTTATAAAGGCTGATGGAACATTGTAGAGAAATTTTGATGAAATACTTACATTGTTGACAATTTCTTTTTGCTTTATTAGGTTTCCAATGTCTTCGAAGGTAATGAGATTCAACTCACTTGTCCAAATTAAAGCTCTATAAGATGACAAAGAAGGGATTTAGTTGTTGTTAATGCAATATAAGTTTGTAATTTTTTGTTTGTTATTTTCTATTTTGTTTGTTGTACTTACTCAAGTCCAAACACATTTGATATGTGTTGCAAGATGTCTTTACATGATCTTTTATCAATCTTGAAATCGGTAGAGTTTGTGGAAAGACCCAAGATTTTCTGATGTTTATAGGTTGAGGCAAGATGTACACATCAGCATCAAGTATTTCTTTGTCCTTCGTGGTTTGCTCAGTTTGCTTTCCAGCTTGTTTTGAAGCTCTAGTCACTTTCGTAACTTTGGGATATTGAAATTCTGGATCGTGCTGCTTTTCCTTCCTTTCTTTTGCCTTCAAGTTTTTTATCATTGATGTCGGATCTTTTTTGACTGTAGACAGTGAAAAAATTAGTAAAAGTGAAATTTCTCTGAAGTAACAGATGATACTTCAATATGTAAATTTATTTGATTTAATATTTTCCAGTTACCATAGAGTTTCGTCTTTTGTTTCGGTTGTTCTTTGTGTGCCATTTGTTCTTGTTGTGTTGTTGGTTGTTGTTCCACTTGCATTCCAACTATACACAGTAAAAATCAAACAAGCCCCAAAAATTATATAAGAAAATAGACAGAGAAAATGAAATGAGCAGTAGAAATCAATAGAAATAAGTGGCAGGAACTAATGTGTTCAGAGAAATATAACTTCTAGAGAAAATTACCAATGACATAGAAAATTATAATAAATAGAAATTTCTCTGAGTTATGTTGACAACTTTTTGTGGCTCAAGATTTTCACTGACCTTGTGGTTGAAGTTGTGTTGGTGTTCAGTATGGTTGTGTTACTAGTTGGACGGATAGTTCTTGTACTTGTTCATGCAATTTAGCATTTTCAGTTTCAAACTCCGAAATTGAACACCTCAACTGTTGAATTGTTTTTGCATCGTCTTCTTTTTGAACCTCCAACATCCTTAGTTTCAGTTGGATTGTGCTCTCTCTTTCTTGAAGTTCTGAGTAAAGTGATGTGAAGGTTCTTATTGCAATATCCTTTTCAGCAAGTAATTCAATCCAATTTCTCTCTTCTTCTTTTTTAGATTGAGAAAGTGCCTTTAGTCTTTGATGTAGATCAGCAATTTGGGCATCCTTTGATTCCTTAAATTCTTGAGGCTGATGCATTGTTGAGCCACAAATGCTGTCACGTTGTTGGTCTATCGGCTCATTACATTCTTCTTCGTCACTTTCCTTCTTATTTTCTTCTTGCTGTTCATCTTCTTCTTCACTGTCTTCTTCTTTCTGTTCATCTTGTTCTTTGTCTTCTGCTTCTATTTCTTCACTTTCTTCTCTGGCTTCTCCTTCTCCACTGCTTGTTTGATCTTCTTGTCCATTGCTGGCTTCATATTCTTCTATGTTGCCTTCTGCTTCTTCATTGAATTTGACAATTGCTTGATCTTCAGATGAATCTTGTAATGACTCCTTAAATTTGACAATTGCCTTTTTTGATTCTTTCTTCGTCTTTTTACCAAGACAGAACTCCTCTGATGGGTTTTTGACTAGCTCATTGGTATCTATCTGTATTTTACTAGAGAAATGTTACAAAATTCACTGAGCTAAAAAATTCAAATAAGGAAAATAAAATTCATGTATATGACACTAATGGGAAACAAACTTCAGAGAAAATTGTATGAGCCAGAGAAAATTACAGACAAGGAGTTAATTTTATGAGGCAGAGAAAATGCGTCGAGCTATTTTTCCGCAGGACCTCCCCTACAGTATCGTCACCGCAGTAGAGTTTAACCACCAAGTTCGGGATGGATTGGTGTGGTTCCTCTACGCCTAGGACACCAGAATATCGAACCATGAACGAAGAAAGGCATGAGAGAAAAGCATATTGGCTAGTGATTGTGAGGCCTCAATTCTTGACTGGAGGGGACACCAAAGGCCTCTGCCCTTCCATCCCTTTTATGAAACAAGCAACATAATTTAGATATCAGAGAAAATCAATCAAGACATATAAGTTAATGTTTGACTATAATTGTGTCAGAGAAATTTGGATTCCAGAGAAAATTCATTAGAAGGGCAGAAAAAAAGTGTTTATCAAAGATGCAAAGCACATAAGTTATGGGCCAGAGAAAATTACACACAAGGAGAAACAATTTTATGGGCCAGAGAAAATTATGAAATAACCAACATAATTCAGATATTAGAGAAAATCAATCAGGGCATATAAGTTAATGTGTTACAATTGTGGTTAGAGAAATTTGGATTGCAGAAAAAATTGATTACAATGGTAGAAATAAACCAGTTGGTACCGAAGAAGAAAACAAAAATTGATAGTTCAGAGAAAATTGATCTTAATCAATCAATGCACAAGGAGGGAAACAAAGCAGTGGTCAGAGAAATTTTGGAATTTCATTGAGATTTCAGTAGCGATAGGAATCTAACCTGTCGAGGTGCAAGAGAGTGGACTGGTGTCTTCTGCAGCTGTTTCGTCAAGGTTTGCAGGATCCACTTGGCACATCTTGGGAAGTCAGTTGTGTTACTGTCTTCCGAGTCAATTATAGTTGCATGTTCACATAGCCAATACTGTGATGAAAATTAAAGTAAATAAAATTTTCTAAACACACAAATTTGTAAGTATGATAACTGCTAATTTGAATGGATATTATACTTACCAGCAATGCAATGACACACCCCGTAACTTTTTCTAGAGTTTTGTGCAATGCCATGATAGAATCAATCAATGTTGATGTGATTGCTTCTGGCCAATCATACTGTTTCATTGATTGAAGAGGTTCCAAATACTTTATAAAAACCCACCCTATTGAATTCCCACTTGTTGCGAAAAATAGGGTGAGACACAAGTACAATGTAACAATGATTGCTACATCTTTGAAGTCTGTTGGTTGCTTGCCTTTCATTGCTTTGACCAAGGCGTTTTTAAGAACAGGACCAGTGAGCCTTGTGTCCTTTTGGAATCTTCTCCTTAGGAATGCAGATTTTGACTTTTTAGAGTATCTTAATGACAGGGCTTCTTTACCTCCTTCCAAACCAAAAATCAAGGTCATGTCATTTGTTGTGAAGGTCAGGTTCTTCTTACTAACTGTGAATGCTTTTGTTTTTTCATTGTAACATTTGATTATGGCAACAACATCATCATCGGATTTCCTAGATTTCTTTGGATCCATCCTTCCACTGGCTAGAGCTTGGATCAAATACCAGAATGGGGTCTTTTGAAGCTCTACAAGTTGTTTTGAATTGAATTTAAGTGTTTGAAAAAAGGAGACAACAGATGAGAGGTTGGATCGGAATTGAATGGTGTAGTGAGTTCTCTTTCTGTGGAGTTTAACAGGTTTTTTCCGTCTTGAGCTTGAGTCCTTTGAAGTTGGGGCACTCATCTGTATGCTAGTTGCTTCATCACCTTGTGTGATTTGGCAAGAAGTTTGTGGTGTTTTGCTGTTGGTTTTTGATCTTAGATCATAAGAAGACTGAGAGAGTTGTTCTTTCTTGCTTGGTGTTTCCAGTGTTTTGCTGTTGGTTTTTGATCGTAGCTCATAAGAAGACTGAGAGAGTTTCTGTTTCTTGCTTGGTGTTTCCGGTGTTTCGGTGCTTTTACATTTTGCCATTTCTAGACAATGATTAAAACATAAAGATGTCAACATTAAATCCCAGAGAAAATTGAACATGCTAGAGAAAATTGGACATGGCAGAGAAAATTACAGATAAGGGAGAAAATTACAGATAAGGGAGAAAATTACAGATGAGGGAAAATTAAAGAAAATGGGACATGCTAGAGAAAATTGGACATTAAAAATTAAATGTCAGAGAAAATCAACAAAGCATCATAAACATGGGAGATAAATTTTCAATAATTGTTAAAATTACATATAGAAGTAAACATACCAGAGAAAATGAATGACGGAGAAAAGTAAACATAGCAAGGCAAAGAAAATTTCCATTCCACAATTAGTAAGATAAAATAAACAAAGTAATGTAAACATGCCACTGAAAATTACACCACATTGAAACCAAGAATTGAACAAAATAAACATACCAGAGATAAATATACATTCCGGACGAAATTACACATTCTTAAGGAAATTTCCATTCCAGAGAAAATTTTAATTCGTAATATTAAAATCCTAGAGAAATTTACATACACAATCAGAGAAAATTAACCATGATAGAGACACACAAGGGGAGGAAAGTGATGTGATGTTGTCAGAGAAAATTATGAATACCAGAGAAACTTAGTCAGATGCAAGAGAGTAATAGACATTCCCGAGAAAAATACATATTCTAGAGAAAATTACAAAGTAGAGAAATTCATAGACAAAATCACAGAAAAATGTTCAAGAATAAGATCAAAACACAGAGAAATAATTTTTTTTCAAAATACACATGTTAGAGAAAATTCAAAGAAGAAACATTCATTCCAGTCCATAATATTAAAATGCCAAGAAAATTAAACATGATAGAGACACACAAGGGAGGAAAGTGATGTGATGTGGTCAGAGAAAATTATAAATACCAAAGAAACGTAGATAGAGGCAAGAGAGTGATAGACATTCCGGAGAAAGATAGACATTCCAATTCAAAATATATATTACAAAGAAATTTACAGAGCAGGGAAATTTATAGACAAAATTACAGAAACATGTTCAAGAATAAGACGAAAACACAAAAAATTACTTTTTTCAAAATAAACATGCCAGAGAAAATTGAAAGAAGAAACATACATCAAGCAAAAATCAGAGAAATTCAAATGCCAGAGAAATTTACAGATAAAATCACACAAACATGCTCAAGAATAAGTTCAAAACCCACAGAAATAACTTTTTCCAAATTCAGGTAGCTTTTTATTACGAAATCGAAACCCTAATTTATGGAAGGTTAATATAAAATGCAATTAACTTTGTTTCCAGAAAAAATCTAGTTGTATTGTAGAAAAACTCACCAGAGTTAGGATGAAACTTTGAATGACGAGCTGATATGGTCTGAGATGAAGATGCGACGTGACGAAAGTGGACTAAGATGACGATGAGCAGTGAAAACGAAGCTCTAACGAAGGTCAGAGAAATTTGTGAGGAAGGAATGGGAATGATTTTTGCAGAAGATAACGAAGCTCTAATGTCGATGGTGAAGATGATGTTGAAACCCTAATTCTACTGTTCTCCTGTTCGTGAAGATGTTGGATGCTTGGAATGGAACTCAGACGTTGGAATGAGTTTCGTTTCTGTGCTGATTTTGGCAAGGGTATTTTGGTCCACAAAATAATTAAAAATGCGCGCCAAGTTGTTCAGGGACCTGATGCATCACTATTTTTTTGGGTGTCCTTTATCCTCTAAATTGTTATTATTAGGGACCTTAAAAAAAATTCCCCTATTATGAATACTCATTTCACTTATGATACAAATTATAAACACTCAAAATCTTTAATTTTGTGTTTGGTTTGGAGATTTAAGGAGGGATTTGGAAAAGAAAATGGAAAAGATAAGTGAAATGTGAATAAAACATATCTATATTTCATCTAGTTTCACACAATTTTTTCCTTCCCCTTTCCAAATCCCTCTCCAAATCCTTCAACCAAACACAGTGTAAAAGAATAATGTTATATGGACTAATTAGTGTATTAATTAATGTACCAATTGATGATTTGACATAATTTAAGAAATTTTTGGTATTTATAATATGATTAATGAGTAACGTCAATAATAATGTCAGAACTAGTGCTGGTACACTAATTGGTGTATGTAATACCACCACCTCTAAAATTACATCACATCATCTGTTAGTATACTAATTAGTACATTAATTGATACATAGAGTATTATTCGTTTTTTATTTTTTAATTACTTTATTGTGTGGGTCATTTGTAATTAATTTAATTTGTATGGAAATGATTCTTCTGAGTAATTACATAATGTAAAAAGAAAATGTTAATAAAAATAATTTTCTAAATTATTGTTAGAAAATGTGTAAAAATGCATTAAATATATACACGAAATATAGAAAGATTTATTTATAAATCTCATATTGAGGAATGGTAATCCATTTAATTCTAAGAGTTTTCTTATAGGCTAATTAGTCCTATTGATTTTAGAAAAGTAGATTTAATATATTATTTAAAAATTAGATTTATGATTATACCCTTATTTCTATTATATTCCTTCTCTTTTTTCTTTTGTACTAAAAAAGTAAGGTACACAATATATGATAATCAAATTTGGAATAAATTTTTATATAAAAATCATTTTTATTTGAAAAACATTTTAAAAGGAATACAAAAATGACTTAAAATATAAGATTCTTTAAATATTCTAAAAGAATGTAGGATTTTTCAAACATTTCAAAAAGAGTGCAAAAATTACTTGGTAAATTTTGGCTAAATATATAATTTCAAACTGTAATACTCCAACGTAACACTCTAATGTAACACTAAAAAAAAATCTTAGTATAATACCCTAATGTAACACATAAAAAAACTCATTACTGTACTTTTTTCAAATGTAACACTCAAATCTGATATTCTAAAAAAATTTCTTAGTGTAATACTCTAATGTAACACACAAAAAAACTCCTTGGTGGAACACTCTAATGTAACACAAAAAAATTCTTAGTGTATTTTTTTCAAACGTAACACACACAAAAATTCTTTAATATAACACTCTAATGTAACACAAAAAAAAAAAATTTCTTAGTGTATTTTCCCAAATATAACACTCTAATATGATAATCTAAAAAAACTTTTTAGTATTCTTTTTCCAAACGTAACACTTCAATATAAAACTTCAAAAAAATTCATTAGTGTGACACTTTAATGTAAAAAAAAAAAAAAAAAAAAAAAAAAAAAAAAAAAAAAAAAAAAACTCTCTGGTGTATTTTTTCCAAACATAATGCTCGAATGTAACACACCATAAAAAAAACTTCTTAGTGTATTTTTCCTAAACATAACACTCCAATGTAATACTAAAAAAAAATATGTGAGATTCTTCAAACCATTTCAAAAGGAATACAGATATTCGTTAGTAATTTTTAGACAAATATATAATTTCAAACTGTGAGTGTTACGTTTGAAAAAAAGTACATGTGATTGGAATGTTACGTTTGGGATTATATTGATTGAAGTGTTACGTTTGAGAAAAGTACACTAAGAAATTTTTTTGTGCTAAATTAGAGCGTTCCATTTAGGAAAAGTACACCAAAGAATTTTTTTTGAATGTTACGTTGTTACGTTTGGAAAGAGTATACCAATGAGTTTTTTAGTGTGTTACATTGAAGTGTTACGTTATTGGAGTGTTATATTAGAATGTTAGGTTTTTGTTCGTAATGTGAGATTTGTTTTAGAATGAAGAAAAATTCAAAATTTCTGTAACACAAATTGTCCAAATGTGTAATTTTATATTTTAAAAAATCCACTTTTATTCTTAAAAAATTAAATCCAAACACGTAAATTACTACCTTTTATGTAATTTCCACTTTAATAGAACATTTGGGTTCATAAAAAAAAATGAAGGATTAAACAGTTCATAAGATCACATTTTGAGATTTATTGATACTTCACCCTTAGTTAATAATAAAAATATATTTAAAAATTCATAACCATTGTCGTTTTATTTTCAATTCATAATCAAACACCTCCAAATGCAATCAAAATTAATTTAGATTATAATGAAAACAAAAACTAGAAAGGAAAATGCCTCCGACCCCCAGTGAGGGTACTAGTGAGGGTACTAGAGGTCGCGTGTGATTGGTGGGGAAAAAAAAACTGTTATTTTTTTTTTTTTTGTTTTCGGCCAATGTGGAGGCGACACCTCACTGGGGGGTTGTTAGTGGGGGTCGCCCCACTGGGTGTAGGAATCACAGCCCAACTACAAAAATCTCATAATCAACTAGTTCACTACAAAATCTGATAATAAGATTCTCACTATAAATTAGACCATCACAAAATCTCATAACTAAACATCACATAATTCATAATTAAACATAAAAGGAGTATTACATAAAATTTTATGATTGTAAACATAAAATTGCGTGTAAAAAAGTCATGTTATACGAATATATAAAAAAAAGAAATTAAAATAATAAATAAATATATTAAAAAAACAAAAGAACCCCTACCCGGAAAGGTAGTGGTAAGTTCTCATTGCTTTGAAGTAATTGCTCATTTAAAAAATACAATTTGAGAGCATGAAAAAAAATAAAATATTATGCGAAGTTGCATTGAAACATTCACTGTTTTGTTATGTAAACATAAAATGGGAAAGATAAGTCAATTACAATATAATCTTTCCAACCACTTGGAATTAATCAAACAAATCTAGTTGAATTGTCATAACCACAATCTTTTTATGCAAATAATAGTTTTCAACCACACTTGATTTTTTTTATATAATAAAAATGAATGGAATAAACAAGTTATTGGCAAGTGGGGGACTATAAACTTCTTACCGATCATTTATGTACAGATCTTTTGTGTGTCTAAACCATCACTGTAAACCCCCCCTTGGTTCATTCACTTTCATAGTCTTCGTCATCCCCGAATGAGAAAACAGATGCATCAGCAGCCATTGCCTTGAAATCACTTACCTCTCCTACTGGATTTGGGACCTCGAGACCTGACACGGTTCCCACAACAGCATCTTTTCTTGGCGGACTTGTAGGATGGCTTTGCATAGAGCTTGTTTTCCCAAGAGAAACTTGCTCAGTCTGGCGAGTCAAACTTGCTATTTGGCTTGTATTACTAGTTTCAGAATTAGAGGCTTTCGTATTGACAGTAGCTTCAGAAGCTGCCTTAGATGGCCTGCTTTTTGAAGACCCTGATTCTTCGGACTCACTGTCGGAGAACACGTCATCCTTCTCATTGCTTTCCGAGTCTTTCTTGGGGTTTGCAGTGGCGTCATCAACAGTTACTGGGGTTGGGGTTGGGGTTGGGGTTGGAGAGGCACCCAAACTTTCAACTGATTTGTCAGTAGTAACTTCGGTTTGAGGCCTTGTTGGAACTGTCCCATTATAGTCCACAAGCACAACCTCAACTTGAAATCCGGGAGATGGCAATTTTCTCTGCACAAAGTTCAGACCAGAAAAAATAGATTAAATTCATAACACCATTCAAGAAAGTGACTCCAGTTTAATTTTTCTTCCAAATCTTTTGCAACTTCTAAGGGTGTGTTTGTTTGGACGGACTGGATAAGAGAGGATTGATCTATCGGACTGTTAGTCCTGGGATACATTGTCCCCGAACTATTTGATTTGATTGGATTTGTATCCTATGTTTGTTTAGTCATGGGATTAGATGTCTGGATTGAACTATTTTTAGTGAATCTAATGTTTGGTTAGACGGACTGGATATGGATAAATGTTCAA
This sequence comes from Camellia granthamiana, assembly GCA_036172215.1. NCBI lineage: Eukaryota > Viridiplantae > Streptophyta > Magnoliopsida > Ericales > Theaceae > Camellia > Camellia granthamiana. Next base: position 138,634,708 of record CM069908.1, read on the forward strand.
AAGACTATTTTACCCTTATAATTTATAATTTTTATTTAATATATAATTTTAAATTTGTAATCTATAATTTATAATTTATAATTTAACAACACTAAAAAAATTTAATTTATAAGGCCATAATTTTTAATTTATTATTTTCAATTAAATTAAATTTATAATTTATATTTTTTATTTAATATATAATTTTAAATTAACGACAATAAAAATAATTTTATTTAATATATAAATTAAATTTTCAACAACACTAAAAAAATTTAATTTATAAGGCCATAATTTATAATTTATTATTTTTAAATAAATTTAATTTATAATTTATATTTTTTATTTAATATATAATTTTAAATTAACAACACTAAAAAAATAATTTAATTTAATATGTAAATTTAATTTTTTAACAACACTAAAAAAATTTAATTTATAAGGTCATAATTTATAATTTATTATTTTTAATTAAATTTAATTTATAATTTATAATTTATAATTTAATTTTTTTATTTAATATATAATTTTAAATTAACAACACGAAAAAAATAATTTATAAATGTTCAAAAGACTATTTTACCATTTTCTAATTGTTTGCTAAGTAATAGCATGGGGATAAAATGGACATTTCAAATCCCATGGGATACCAATCCCATGGAAACAATGACACCCCTCTCCCATGGGATAGGATAGTCCCACAAATATAGGACTAATATCTAATAATCCGGGGAGACTATTAGTCCGGAGCAAAAAAAATGAAACAAAAAATGGACCATTAGTCTAGTGGGACTAATAGTTCAATCTCACACCCTAATCCTTCAAAAACAAGCACACCCTAAGGGTGTGTTTGATTGGACGGACTGGAAAAGGGGAGATTAGAATCCATCGGACTTGAGTCCTGGGATTGGAATCCCCCGGACTATTTGGTTGGATTGGATATGTATCCTGTGTTTGTTTTTTCATGGGATTAGATGTCCGGACTGTGAATCCCCCGGACTATTTTTAGTGAATCCAACGTTTGGTTGGACGGACTGGATAGAATAAATGAACAAATGACTATTTTACCCTTTTTTAATTATTTACTAAGTAATAGCAATATTAAACATATCTTTAATATTTTAATTATTTTTAGTTAGATTAAATAAAAAAATATTTTATTTTATTTTTTACACAATTAAATAAATTTATTTTTTTAAAAAAATAAATAAATAAATAAAATATCAATAAAAATATATATTATTTTTTTTAATTAAGATTTTAAATAAATTTGTTTAAAAAAAAAATAATAATCAAAAAATGAAATTAAATAAAACATCTATTAAATTTAAATAATGAAATTAAATAAAACATAAACAAAATTTTAAAATAAAACATCAATAAAATATCCATAAAAAATTATTTCAAAAAATTAAATAAATAAAACATCAATAAAAAGTTAAATAAAATTATTTTATTTTTAAATTGAGACATTTAAATTTTATTGAATTTTATTAAATATAATACATAATTAAATAGTAGAGGGTCAAAATGGTCATTTCATCATCTAATCCAAACAGTGATTAGTCCCCCACTTTCTGTCCCACACCCCCCCCCCCAGGACAGGATAGTCCCCCATATGGGGGACATGGAGTCCGGCCGGACATGGAGTCCGCCGGACTAAAAAAAAATCAAACGGCGGATAAGGAACACTATTTGGACTCAAGTCCAAATAGTGGATAGTCCCCCTCCAATCCCCCCAATCAAACAAGGCCTAAAGGTATTCCAAGGAGGACCATCCATTTTATCATATTCAACGAATTAAAATGTGATGTTACCTTGTCAAACCCATCAAGATCACCCGTGTTCAGAATTTTTCTGTTCTCGACCATTGTTGTGTTTAACCAACTGCAGAGTCAAGTAGAGCAATACATTATACAATCAATAAAGCAATACATTATACAATCAACAGTTACTGTGTTTAACCAACTGTCCCATTAAAGCAATACATTATACAATCAATAAAGCATAATCGAATATGTTTGCGACTGTAGAGAGTTTATTTCTTTGTTTTGGGAGTTTGGGTGAGCGCAGAAGAGAGGTTCTTCTAGGTGGCATACCAGTAAAAATCTCCTTGGCGATCGTGAAAATGTATTTTGAAATCACCAGCCAACTCTGTAAGACCAGGCTCCCCAGGTAGAGCAAAAACCATGATCCCTTTTTTTGGGGCACTAAACCAAAAATCTTCAGGCTGTGTACATATGTAGGTGTGAAAAAATAAACGAATGGAAAGTTCAGAATATTAGAGCAAAGACATTACAATTCTAAAAGACAGACTTGGTTGCTACCAAATTATCAAATAGACCTACCGACAGATCCTTGGTTCTAGGATGCTTCTTTGTGGAGAAGAGAACACCTGCGAGTCAGAAAATGATCACCAATAGATACTCTTAACATATACATACATCTCTCGATTGCTGAAGCACAATTGCAGTTTATGAGCTTTGCAAAGCATTAAGATTTGCAATCTCAAATAGAATATTACTGACTGTTGCAATCATATCAGGAACACTACTGGTTCAGCCACTAAAAATCAAGCTAATACAAGAGTGACTAAAAAAGCATACATGGGCCATTCTAGTGCGAAAATCAAGATGTAGCACCATAGTAATCACAGCAATTGAAAAAAAGTCGGTCACACCAATGTTTTCAAGGTCAACCCCCATTTGCACATTTGATACAATACTAGTTCACATTCTGAAATTCATATATATTATTCGACAAATGAAAAGTTAAACACAACTTAAATTCGATCTTTCACCCAACTGCATAGTTAGAACACACATTTTTGTTCCAAGATGCAGGAAAATAATAACCAACTCACAGGCCTTCCATGTAAATTTTATTGAAGAAATGGATTAGTTAACCCATAACAAGAAGATCACGAAAAAGAAAAAAGAAAAAAATTAAGCTTGCTTTCCAGATGGATCATCTCCACCATGCACTTCGAATAATGAGGATTAGTATGAGAAATTATTACAAGGTTAAGGATAAGTCGGTGACAAAATATATGCACATGCAATGCAGTCATATTTAGCAACAATTCAGAGGGCATTGACAAAGAATAATCTAACATAATAAAAATCATAAACCAACATAAAAACTAGGATGGAGTATCATCAGATGCAAGAACACTCTGACAGAAAGAGGCATACCATTATGATCAGACACGGTAATGGAGGGCCTAATCCAATAAGGGCACCGGTGAAGCCGAAACCCCCTAAGCATGCATCTGCACAAAGTTTGACGTAAAACAAGTAAAAAAAGTGGTACATTCCAACCAGGGGTTGGCTACAAAAGTCAATTAGGACCTGATCCTGTGATGGAAGAGAACCCCCAAGAATGAGATTTTAATTTTTTACAGGGTTCAGGTTCACGAGGCAAGAAATTTTTCATACTGACAAGAAAAGGCGTGTAGAAATATACCTTCGCCCAGGCTGGTTTTCTCCATTGAAGTATGTTAGGACTCGTTCGAAATATTTGACATACCTCTATGAAAGCAGAGGAAAAAATTAAGCTGAATGAGATAAGATGTAAGGAAGCTCATTGAAAAAAAATAAAATGCTGCTTCTAAGCAGATCATATAAAGTAAAAAGACTGACAATCTGACTTGGAAGCACAAGCCCCTTTCCATCAATACATCTTTTCTGGTTGTAGTAATCAATGGACTCCTCAGCTGTGGGAAAGAACTGCAAAGAGATGCAAATGTAGTAATGCAATCAGAAAATCGAGAAATGGAATGGAAAGATGCAAGAACATTTTCCAATACACCCATTGCCCACGTCTCATAAAACATTGTAATAATCGCACCTT